>VZQC01013302.1:4372495-4429126 GCA_009823505.1 Rhizomys pruinosus
CAGGAGCTCTGACATGAGCAATGGATTATTCTACCAAGGAGATGTTGGCCAGGGGATCCAAGCCCCCACAAAAGGTAAAGGCTCCTTGCCTCTAAACTGGGATACCTGCAAGAAGAGAGGTGATAAGGCCCTGCTGTCGAAGACCTGACATTAACATGGGAAAGATGTATTGAGACCACACATGCAAGTGTACAGATGGTCTCTGGAATACCAGAGAGTGTTACCAAAGGCCACTATACCAATAAAGCAAATATGAGTCTCCTTGAGTCAAGCAAGACTCCTCCATCAGCACCAGCTACACCTCACCTGCCTGGAAATACTGTGCAGCAGAGGCAGCCATATGCCTGTATATCCCAAATCTAATTGGCTATTGGCTCTCTCCTTAAAGGAATAACCCACGGCTGATGCCACAAGCTTACACCCTCTAATCGTCAGGAGATGTTATAAGCCACATAAGACCCTGTCATATTCAACAGAAAAACAATGTAACTCATGGATTAACATACCATCCAAACACCTGTGTCTATACCAAAGTAACCTACAATAACAATTAGTACTGTTTAAATACCTATATACCTAATTGCTTGTGCTTCATTAGTAGGTTCGAAAGGTTATTCCTGGACAAACTGTCAGCCCATGAATGAAAACAGCCAGAATTGACCAGAGTCCAAGACAACAGCTCCAGAGAAAGTATACTGTTTTGCTTCTCATCTGCCTGTGCCTTTTTTCTAAGCCTAAGGAAAAATCTGCAGAAGAGGGTGTGTGGTAGATTGTAAGGGCTGTGATTTGGGTGAATGGTGAAACTACAACAGTATAGCCTGGACACTCATTTGATCAACTTGATTGAACATCCAAGCTCCCCCCTGCTGGATGGTGGGACCAAGGGGATGTGTGGGTTTGGACACAACTGCTTGCAAATTGGTTTTACATGAAGGATGCTTATACTCATAAATTATCACTTATTGCTAAAAAAATGGAAAAAAAACCTGAGAGAAAGATGCAGGACAGTTATGGCAGAATGCATGATCTGGGATGGGGTGTGGTGGGGTGGGGGGAAGGGAAGGGGAAATTTGCCTGAACTGAATTGGAAAATGATGTATGAAATACACAAAGCATAGATAAAAAAATTAAAAAAAAACAAAAAAAAATGCAATTTAACTTATCACTAACAATTTAACTGAAAGTTGCAAGTAACTCCTTTTGAAGACTGAGTATGATACTATGAGGTATTTTTAGCCTGAGAAATATATTGAAGAGAGATCCAAAATAGAGGTAACCCAAGATCACAGAAGAGAAAAGAAATGACAGTTATTACAAATATAATGAAATCTCCATTTGTTAATTAATGCATTCATGAAACATTTTTATGTACCTACTATGCTGTATGGATAGAAAATTCAGCAAAAATAAGAATAAGCAAGGTTCCTGGCACATGCAAAACTTGTGTTCTAGAGGAAACAGTAATGATATGTAATATCAAGGAGTAATGATATGTAATGTATATGGTGTAGAAAACAAATATCAACATTTGGGGACAAGAGTATTGCAAGGCTGCTATTTCTTTTTTTTAAATTTTATTATTTTATTATTTATTTATTTATTTATTTATTTATTTATTTTTATGTGTATAAATGTACTGTCTGCATGTAGGTTTGTGCACCCGTGTCGTGCAATATGGTGGAGGTCAGAATAGGGCTTCGTATTCCCCTGGATCTGGAGTTACAGACGGTTCTCAGCCACCATGTGGGTGCTGGGGATCGAACCCTGGTCTTCTGCAAGAGCAGTCGGCGCTTCCAACCGCTAGGCCATCTCTCCAGCCCCAAGGCTGCTATTTCATGACATAGCAGTTAGAGAGACTTTAAAGAAATAGGGTGAGTGTGAAAAATGAAACACATGGAAACCTGGAGTAAGAAAGTAGATAAAAAGAGCAAAAGTGCAAATGTCTGGAGGTGGAGAAAGTTGGCTTAATTAGCATAATGTTACTGTATTCGTGACAGTATCAAGGAGTTGTGGAGTTGAGCAAGTGTACTGGAGGGAGGGAGGCTGTACCAAGGAAACGCTGCAGGGAAGGGATGTGTGATATGCTGTGCTTACGCTAGAGACTTCGGGTTTTATTCTCAAAGCTGTGAAATAATCATTTAAATTGATCTTCTCCCATAATTTGAAGCAGAGGTTTTGCAAAGAATATTGTAGAATTTGCAATTCATTGAAAGGTTATATTTTTCATTCTTAAAAAATTCATAGGCAATGTAAAAATAATGGTTCATTATATTTTGCCCTTGTAATGTAATCTGGCCTTTGTCTGGGGACAGTGAGGCCTTCTCTAATTATTTCTTCTTAAAAAAAGCAGATTTCTCTCTGCAGAAATCTTAATTTTCTTAACTTTTCTTCATGGCATTTATTTGCAACAGTGACTGTGTATTTCTTGATAGTTCAGTTCTATGTTTTTCACTGGAACATCACAATCTAAGCTTCACAAGGAAGTAATTTTGTCCTCTTACATTCAGACCTGCATTCAAAATGGCAGGATTGATGCTCATTAGGTGGTGAATTTCTGAATTAATGAAGCACAATTTATTTTAGCTTTTCCCAGCTGCTGTAATAAAATACCACTGAGAACATTCTTTTTTTTTTTTTTAATAAATTTATTTCTTACTGTCTTGAGGATGAAAAGTTCAACATGAAAGGGAAATTTACTACAATGTCATGTTTGCTGTGTAACAATATGACAGGGTTAAAACTGGCATTCAGAAGTCTGGAGTAAGACAGAGCTGAAGTTAAAACAATTCTCACAATAACTGAACTTTTTTCACTATAAATAACCAGTCCTCTGCTAAGTATGTTAAGTCATCAAGAGAGTAAAACCCTCATGACATGACCCTCTTAAAGGCCTTGCCTCCAATGCTGTCACATTGGTAATTAAATTTTTTTAATTTTTTATGTGTATTGAATGTACTGTCTGCATGTAGGTTGGTGCAATCGTACAATGGTTGGAGGTCAGAAGAGGGTGTCAGATTCCCCTGGAACTGGAATTAAATATGGTTCTTAGCCACCATGTGGGTGCTGGGAATCAAACTCCGGGTCCTCTGCAAGAGCAGTTGGTGTTCTTAATCGCTGAACCATCTCTCCAGCCCCAGCAATTAAACTTTTTATATTAGTCCATGTGTTCAGAGGGGACTACCCAACCCCAGTCTAGAAATGAAAATGCAAATTCATCAAGATGATGTAAAGAACATCTTAAATGAAATAGAAGCTCTAACACAGCATCACTGTCCATTTTTACTACAAAGTTATAAGCCCTAAAGCCTCATAGAAACTTAAGGATTCTCCTTTATGTCAAAAGCACTTAATACAATTGTTTAAATAGTTTATTTTTATTATTTTTATTTTATGTGTATATATGTATGTAAGTGCATCCATGTTGTGCAATGCCCATTATAGTCAGAAGAAGGCGTTGGATCCACTTAAACTGGAGTTACACATAGTTATTAACCATCATATGGGTGCTGGAAATTGAACACAGGGAGCCGGTGCCCTTTGTAATATTTTCTCTCTGTGATCTTGGGTTACCTCTATTTGTATTCCCTACTGATATGGAATCCTGTCTGGTCCCAGTAATGACATGGAATTTTTTTTAATTAATAGTGCTTATTTTACTAAAGTAACTAACTGACTTTTTCAAGTTGATATCATGACATATGAGATACAATTAATTATAAATTTAAATAAATGAAATAGAAATATAAAAGCCATGCTAGGCGAAAAGAATGCAAAAAAAGTTGAGTAATGGTTTATACATGTGATTACAATTGTAAAGACCGACTTCTATACAAATAGTAATAATTTTATCACTGCAGAATCCAGTGAAGAATTTCCATAATAATGAGCTTGACATGCACGTTCTGTTGCATGCAATTATGCTCACAGTTGATGATAAATATAGAGGCATGTTCTTGACGCCAGTAAGAAACTCTGAGGAAATGAATCTTTAATTTCTTCTTTCAGGGTTGTATGGAACGATATCAGGAAATAAGCTATTTGAGATAAGCCTTTAAACAAATTCAGATCAATGATAATGGTTGGAAAGAATACCTAAATAAAGAATTTCAATTTCCATTTCCTTTTATCAATGAGAAGAAAGCTGTTTGATCTGTAAACAAGCTATAGTATTTGTTTACTTAAAAGATTTTAATAGTAGAATTTTACATAAAAGATCTCCAAATGCTATCTTTCAATTAAGATGTAATACATATTCTAGAATATATATTTAATCAAATGAGTAAAATATGGCATAGGAATGAGGCTAAATATAAATGTGTAATAAGTGAAAAAATTGTATATGCACATAATATCTAAACTAATTTTCTAAACCGGTTTTCAAAATAGTCAATGATTGTTCCCTTATGCATTGGGACATTTTGTGATTTCTGATGTTCAGTAATTATTGCCACTTTTGAATGTAAAGTTACTTAGTATGAATAAGTAAAATAATTTTTTTTTAATTTTATTTATTTCCGTATGTGTATGAATGTGCTGTCTGCATGCAAGTTTGTGCACCCGTGACGTGCAGTGCCGCGGAGGTCAGAAGAGGGTCTCGGATTCCCCTGGAACTGGAGTTCTCCTGGAATTGGAGTTTCAGACGGTTCTCGGCCGCCATGTGGGTGCTGGGGTTCGAACCCGGGTCCTCTGCAAGAGCGGTTGGCGCTCTTAACTGCTAGGCCATCTCTCCAGCCCAAATAAAATATTTTTAAAACATAAAAATAGTGGGAGCTAGAGGAGCATTAACTAACTCTTAAAGATTTTTGAAAAGGCCATATGGAAACCCATTATTTTAGAAGCTTTATATCCACATAAAAGGGTTTAATTGGAGTTATCATACACAGAGGATTAGGCTTATTTCAAAGCCATAGATGGTCAAAAACAAGCAAACAAACAACAAAAAAAGCAAACAAAAAAACAGTACCTCTTCTCAAGTTGTTGGCCCCCAAACAATACAGGCTATTGCAATTACTTCCTGTCAGAACTTGATGGTAAGACTCTACTGCTGAAGATACCACATTCATTGGTCACAGGACCTGTAGAAATCAAGTCATAACTGATGGGGAAGTTTCATCCTTGCTGGCTAGGTCCCCTAATAATGGATAGTAGGTATTATGCAGGATACTGTGGGGAAAACTCATCAACAGTCATAGCTAGCTGTGAACTGTAATAATGACCTGTGTGGCAAGATATGTCCACTGTGAAATAGTGGCCCAAATGTTATGGGCATAACTAACTACTTTCAGATTGGATTTAGGGCCTGCTCTACAGGAAGAAAAATATGCCCACTACTGCGAATCTGGCCAAGGACTCATAGTTGTGGAAGCACAGGGGTGAAACTATTACTTTGCTAAACTGACATAGTATCAAAATGCTGACTAAATTCATATCTTCCTGGTTTTAGATTATTGACATTCTCAGATCTCTTTTATTTTTCTTTTCTCCTTTTTCTTTTTTTCTTTTTAATTTCATTCATTTTTGTAGGTGTATGAATGTACTGTTTGCATGTAGGTCCGTGCACCCGTGTCGTGCAACACCACGGAGGTCAGAAGAGGGTCCCGGATTCCCCTGGAACTGGAGTTCTCCTGGAATTGGAGTTACAGACGGTTCTTAGCCGCCATGTGGGTGCTGGGGATCGAACCCGGGTCCTCTGCAAGAGCAGTTGGCGCTCTCAACCACTAGGCTATCTCTCCAGCCCATTCTCAGATCTCTTAAGAGAAGTTTTCTTGAACCTTTATTGGTGGTTAACCCAGAAACTCACAAATGGTCAAATAGAGAGAAGTGCTTAGCCACAAATAGGACATTTTATAAAACCTTTCCCCAAGGCTCAGGGACCATTTGGGAAGAGGGAGCAGAAAGATTCTATGTTTCAGAGATCAGAGAGAACTAGAGCAAAACTGTTACACGATAGGACTGATAGGACTGCTGCATTCATGAGCTCACAACAGCAGTGGTTGTTGCATACATGAGCTTGGTCAACATTTTTGCACGGAGGAGGAAGGGGTTCATGGGCCCCCGCCTGTAACTGAGGAGCTATGGACTGCTTATGGCTTCAGGGTGAGGAAGAGTCAATTTTCTTTATTGGTGTGCCTCCTAATAGGTTGACCATAATACATTGGATGGGACCACACCCAGAGATATTTAAGCTGCATGAATTAGAGTTGATGGGTTATTAACAACAAAAAAATGAGAGCAAAAAGTTTGTTGAGTAAGGAGGTGGTGTGAATCGGGGAGCAGTTAAGGTGAGGAGCTCGGGGTTAATATGATCTAAACACAGTGAGTGAAAATCTAAACAAACAAATTATTTACTAAAAATTAAGGTTTTTGTTGACATCTCATTGTTTGACACTTCAGGAATGATTTTTTTTTTTTTTTAGAATACTCACAGACAAATTTGACAAGATATAATATTTGAAACTAACAAAATAGCTTTAGATGACAGTCAACTGATAAGTACAGAGCTGCTTAAAGTTCTGATGGTGAACTAAAATGCTTTCTTTCCATTGAAAGCTGATTCATCAAAATGGCATTAGTCTATGGGGCTGGAGAGATGGCCTAGCGGTTAAGAGCACCGACTGCTCTTGCAGAGGACCTGGGTTCAACCCCAGCACCCACATGGTGGCTAAGAACCGTCTGTAACTCCAATTCCAGGAGAACTCCAGTTCCAGGGGAATCCGAGACCCTCTTCTGACATCCGCTGCACTGCACGACACGAGTGCACAAACCTGCATGCAGATAGTACATTCATACACATACAAAAATAAATAAAATAAAAATTAAAAAATTAAAAAAAAACCCAAAACAAAATGCCATTAGTCTAAAGAACATTGAGTTTAGAACTTCGTAATTTTCATGAATGTGAGATGGACTTCCAAGGACCACTTTCATATCGTATTTTAAATATGTGTCTAAATGCTAGAACATTATACCCCAGACATCAGCGATGAGTGAGCCATTCTTAATAAGCAAAAGTCTATTATTATTCTTGTTAAGCTATTATTTTTAGTTTCTGATATATAGGTTTTCTGAAAGCATTAGCAGATCTAATTTTATCTGCTGTTATCAATAAAGGAAATGTTTCAAATATGGTAGTCAAGCAAATGTATTCTTGTCTTTGACAGCTCTTGTCTCTTTGGCTCTACTTCTGATTATGTATATTATACAAAAATTGCAAACATAGTTTCAAGTACATAAAGTCTAAAGTTGTATCAAATGTTTCCAACAATTTTTAGGAATGAAAGTCTTAATGTCTCAATGTAGACATCTATTCGTAACATATAGAAAATTTATAAATTATGACACAAAGGTAAATACTAGGATGTCAGGCTTAAAAATATAATATAGCTTACCTTCTCTTCCTTTGCTATTGTTTTAAAAGAATATGAATTAATATTCCCTTGATGATCTAAGGTAATTATCACAATATATTTTATAAAACATTCTATATTTTGCAGATATAATGGTGACTAAATATAGGACTAATATTAATTTTGCTTTCAAGATTTTTTTTTATTTTTTGTTTTCCTTTGTATGAGTATGAATGTACTGTCTGCATGTAGGTTTGTGCACCTGTGTCGTACAATGCCTTGGAGGTCAGAAGAGGGTCTCAGATTCCCCTGGAACTGGAATTCTCCTGGAATTGGAGTGACAGACGGTTCTTAGCTGCCATGTGGGTGCTGGGGATTAAACCCAGGTCCTCTTCAAGAGCAGTCAGTGTTCTTAACTGGTAGGCTATCTCTCTAGCCATGCTTTCAAGTTTTAATGGTTTATTCTAATCAGGTGAGTAATATATGGAAAATCACCATGAAATTGTCGTTTCCATAGATCAGTTTTCTTAAATTTTCATGATTTCTCTTGCCCCTGTAATTAGCTAATGCATAAATGCCAGGCTGCTGCCTACATGATTTAACTGAAGCTTAGGGTATTTGGGCAAATGGGAGAAAGTGGAAAGTAAATGAAATATAAACCAGGCAATACTCAGAAAGAAATCTCAAGGCTGGCATATCATCTTTAACATTCTCAATAGACTTGTCTTAATTCATCACTGGATATATACAATGACCTCTAAAACAGTAGACATTTCCCAAACCACTGGTACCTGAGCATGATGCCAGATGTTTATATAACAGACTTGAAAGAAAAGCTCAATTGCATTGTCATTCACTGTCCTTTTGAGGATTTAAGCAGAAAATAAATCAAACAGTAAAGAGAAAATAGAGACAGAATGGAATGCTTATTTTATGTTTGATGTGAGGGGGAAATTTACATTTAAACTCTCAAGCTTGCAAAACATTTAGAACTGGGGAAAGATCTTTGCATTTGTATTACTTGTGTTTCTGAGAATATGTTTAAAGTTAACAGAGTGCCTAACTTTGCAGCTTTCCTGTCATTTTTTATGTCATGCAGAGAGAACTGATCTTTTCATTTTATTGAATTACCCTTTTTTGTAATGCCACAGTTATTCCATCTGTATATTTCTTGTTGACCTTTATCCACCACACTTTCCCATGAGAAAGCATTCTAGAATGTGTAGACACATACACGGAAGGAAGGTTAAGATGTTATCTTGCCTATGTAGAAACCCTTCCTGTGAATGATGCTCAGGAGCATGCTGGCTCTCCATCTTATTGTGCAATTAGTAATTGCCAATTAATAGGGAGATGAAAAAATAGCTAAAAGCAATATTTTATTTTAATGTCTTACCTCAGAAACATTTATGCATTAATCCGTGTTTTCCTTCTCCCTTCCCTCCTTCCTTCCCTCCTTCCTTCCTTCCTTCCTTCCTTCCTTCCTTCCTTCCTTCCTTCCTTCCTTCCTCCCTTCCTTCATTTCCATTTTTTGGTTGTTATTTCTGCAGAAATACAAAAGTGGATAAAGTATAATCCTTCAAGTAATCAGTATAAGAAAAAGAATATTTTGGCTCATTCAAGGTGTTTCTACTAGCTATAAATGCACTCTATTTTTGTCATCACTACAAACAAAACAACATACATACACAGACGGAGAAAGAGGACTCTGGAGAGAGACAGAGAAAGAAAGAAAAATAAAGGAAAAAAAGAAAGAAATAAAGGAAAAAAGAAATAAAGAGAGATAAGAGAGTGAGAATGAGAGAGAGAGAGAGAGAGAGAGAGAGAGAGAGAGAGAATAAGAGAAGAGAGAGAAATCACACTAACAGGCAAATCAAATAAGCATTCACATACACAGTGGCTGCCTGATCAGCTATTGATTTAAATTACTCAACTGAAATCTCTCTGGATTTCAGTTTCACGTTCAAATTTCAAGATCTTCTAAGGATGGGGATATACATCAGTGTTTGAATGCTTGCTTAATATGTGGTAAGACATTGAGTCTAATCCTGAGCACTATACAAATAAATGAGTGACTGAAGAAATCAATATAAATAAAAATAAATGGGCTTCCAGTTATGTTATTTTTTCAGATCGCAGGAGAGACTGTGGTGCACTGCCCAACCCATTTTGCAAGTGAGAAAGCTCAGTAGGTATCGGTTCATGCAGCAGAAGCCCCAGGACATGAGTTTTAAGTCTAGGACCCATATAGAAAAAGGAGAAAACTGACACCCACAGATTGTCCTCTGACGTCCACTCATCTCCTCTTTCACCAAACCACACTGCAGTAGCCAGTTCCTTTAATCTAATCACTGGGAAAAGAAGTCTTTGGTCACTTACTGTACTGATGTGTCCTGTTTTGCACTCATTTAAGTGAATATTCTAAGATTTTATGTTTTCTCATCTATGAAATATATTGAAAAATAATAAGTACATGCTATTAATATTCTTTTTTTTTAAATTAGTTTTTATTGATGCTTTGTGCATTTCATACATTTTTCCAATTCAGTTCAGGCTATTTCCCTTTCCCTCCCCCCCACCCCCACCCCATCCCAGATCATGCATTCTGCCATAACTGTCCTGCATCTTTCTCTCAGTTTTTTTTCATTTTTTAACAATAAATGATAATTTATGAGTACAAGCATCCTTCATGCAAAACCTATCTGCAGGCTGTTGTGCCCAAACACCTACAGCCCCACCATCCAGTGGGGGGTGACAGGATGTTTGTTCAATCAAGTTGATCAAATGAGTGTCCAGACTACATTGCTGTAGTTTCACCATTCACCCCAATCGCAGCCCTTACATTCTACCACGCCCCCTCTTCTGCAGGTTGTTCCCTAGGCTTAGAAAAGGGGCACAGGTGGATGAGAGGTAAAACAGTCTACTCTCTCTGGAGCTGTTGACTTGGACTCTGGTCAATTCTGGCTGTTTCCTTTCATGGGCTGACAGTTTGTCCAGGAATAACCTTTCGATCCTACTAATGAAGAACAAGCAATTAGATATATAGGTATTTAAGCAGCACTAATAGTTATGGTAGGTTACTTTAGCATAGACACATGTTTGGATATGTTAATCCATGAATTACAATTTTCCCCCCTGTTAAATATGACAGGGTCTTACTGTGGCTTATAACATCTCCTAACCTGTAGAGGATGTGTAAGCTTGTGGCATCAGCCATGGGTTATTTCTCCAAGGGGAGAGCCAATAGCCAAATTCTTAAAGATTAATACTAGTACTTAATATATAGAAACTCTTGTAATGAAGCTTCCTTTATAAGTTGATACTTGGGTTCTCTTAAAGATTCAATGTACTTGCAAATGTAATGTGAGGATCTCTGTAATCCAGTCATGGAGTAGTGATTTTCCTGGCCATCATCAGTTCCTGAAACCAAGTTCATTTATAACAAATATTTTGGTGGTCATATATAAACTATGAATTAAACATAGTAAGAGAAATAATTTACAATTTTCCCTTAAAAGTTTATGTCAATATTTTTCCATCATTTGTAAAAGGATGGAAGAAAAATATGGCAGCTTTCAATCTTTCCTAGAAAAACATAAATAACATTAGTGATGAATAATCCCTTCACCACTGCATGAAATATAGAAAGACCTCAGTTATGGGCCTCTAAGCATGCATATTGGAACTTATCTTGATTAGGTTAAACTTGTTTTGAAGACACACCCACTATGTTCACTCAGCAGGGACCCTGGGCTGTTACCTGGCCTGGTGGTGCATGCCTTTAATCCCAGCACTCAAGAGGCAGAGGCAAGCAGATATCAATGAGTTCAAGGCCAGTCTGGCCTACATAGCAAGTTCCAGGACAGCTGGGGCTACAGGGAGACTCTGTCTGGAAAAGACCAAAAAATAAAATAAAATAAAATAAAAATAAAATAAAAACAAACAAACAAACAAAAAAAAACCAGCAAGGGAGCTGAGTACAATCATTGGTCATTTTTTTCTGCTTCCTGAAGACTCTTTGTGGCCAGCTGCCCAGGGTTTGCTAGAGGGACAGCCTCAGCATGCTGCACTGTTCCCTTAATCTGTGACCCAAAATAATCAGTACTCCCTTAAATTGCTTTCCTCGGGATATTTTATAATAGCAACAAGAAAAGTGACTAACACCCATCATCCAGACTTCTTTACAAATGGTTTTCTTGTTGCAGTCCCTGTTCTGAGCAAGGTTTCTCCAGAGAAGATGTTCTATTGTTCTCCTGGAGATGAATCTTTGTGGATCCAATAACAGAAAATCTATCTATAACATTTCTTCAGAGGTTGATCTCTCTATAATAAATGTCTAGATATGATTTGGAGATATTACCTTTCAAGTTATTTTGTGATTTTTAGAGCTGTAATATGAATCTTGTTTTCAGAGGGACTGAGAAGTGACTTTAGATTTGAAAATGAGTAATTTCTGACCTTGAGGTTTTCTTGAGACAGGCTTACATTCCCACACTGCTCACTGTCTTTGGTCTCAAATATCTCCTGTGAGCCTTCCTAATATGTGCATTAGACACAATTGAGCCATCCAGCTCAATGAAAAAGAGATATTGCAATCATGTGTTACCAGAAACTGAAGTGGTATGTAGCATGGAAAAGTACTATACAGAAGACTGTTCAAAGGAACATGCTATTCTTTCAAGATATTAGTTAGAAAATTCAAGCCACATTCCAATAAAGAATGTTGCAGCATCAGCTTTTGCAAATAAAATGTGATTATTCATTCCAAACTAAGGAGTTTTTAGTTGTCTTTCAAGACCAAAAATATATTTCATGTGTATATAACACCACTATGTTTACAAAGAGTTGGAGAGGAAAGAGTAGTGGATTTTTGTAATAGTTGTCTGATAATTGATTAATTCTTTGCTTTAATTGGCTTCACTATGAAATTACAGAGACTGCCAGTGTTTGAAGATACAGAGAAAAAGCCTGAAGACATTCTTGTTATTTACTATTTAACAAAACTGCAAATCTTTCTTTTTTTTTCTCAATATATATACACATTAATGCTAAAGATAAGATACTATTGAAAATTCTTTTTTCCCCCCCACCCCACCCCTACCCATCCCAGATCATGCATTCTGCCGTAACTTTTCTGCATCTTTCTCTGCTTTTTAAAAGTTTGGTAAGCCGGGCGCCATGGCGCACACCTTTAATCCTAGCACTTGGGAGGCAGAGGCAGATCTTTGTGAGTTCAAGGCTAGCCTGGTCTACAGAGTGAGTTCCAGGACAGCTGGGGCTACAGGAAGACCCTGTCTCGAAAAGACCAAAAAAAAAAAAAAAAAAAAAAAAAAAAAGGGTGGTAAAGACAATGTTTTAAAATGTTCAAACTAAAAATCACAGATTTATTTATTTCAATTAACTGCATTTTAAAATCACACACAAGACAAAATCAACTAGCTGAACATTTTCTTTATCATTATCTTTAAACTGAAAAAATATCCTTGTATCTCTAACAGTATTTTAATTGATCAGTGAATTAAAAACAACAACAACAAAGCATTCTTTCTTAGTACCATTTTCATTCTGCTTTACAACCAATTTCTTTTAAATAATTATTTTTGTTTACAAATTTGATTAAATATTCTTGAGTAAGTCATCTTGGGTCCTTCGCTATACTCTGCTCCGTGGCGTTTATCCAAATGTCTCCCTAGCCACTTACAGTTCACAATTCTTTGCTATTCCTGTGTCTCTATTATCCCCAATCAAAGAGATTATTATAGCACTGCACTGCTTCTTCAATTTCCAGCATCTCAGTTTCCTATAACCACTTTTTTTTTTTAAAGCAGAGACCAAAGTAGAGGGCAGAAAACCCCAGATAGATTTATACCCTACGAGAATCATTTAATCTTATCAAAAAACGGGCTCCTTTCCCAATCTCTGCCTCTCTCTGAGAATCTCTGTTCCACTGATGGATAGTCACCGGGGCGGATTAGAGGGAGCCAGTTATTTAAATGCAATAGCTTTTCTCCAGTGTCTTCAGATTCCTAAGGAAACAGGAAATTTATCTCAAGTGCAGACTTTCTTCTGTTAACTCAGTATATGTTCCTTTGTTCGTTACATATTCCTTTGAGCCCCTTCAAGAAGCTCATTGCCCAGGAAAATCAAAATAAAATTAGTAAAAAAAGTTAACTTCAAACTAGTTAATAATTATTGAAATGTAAAAGATTAGTTGCACACCTAATAAGAATAAAGTTAATAAAGTTAATTAGGAGTACTTTGTTACCAGATGCACAAGAATTTCCTTCATTAAGACATGTCTTCAACTAGTTGCTTTTGCTTTTAACAAAATGCTGTTGTGATTAAAGTGCTCCTTAATCAGAGGTGTTGTTTCCTGCTAAAAAAAGAACACAAGAAACAATGCAATCTATGAAAAGAATAGAAGAAACTCAGCATAATGCCCTTGCTCAGACCTTAATTTTAGGCTTAACTGGTATTCATTACTACCAGTCAATGTAAATTCTAATTCCCACATAGTTTGATCCTTATTTTACCACAGAGGTATGGTCTTGATTTCACAAATAAGTCAGGACAAAGAAAAAAAAATTAGAAAAATAATTAATGCTTTCTCCTGGATGTGAAATACAGAGCTGTGTTTAAATAAAAGATCATTTTGGTATAAATTAGAATTTTTATTAAAGGTGTAATGAGCTTACTCTTTTATATTTTGTTGAATCTCAAAGACCATATCCTTTCACTTAAAAATACTGCCTTCTAAAACAGATTTTAACTATCCCTTGATGAATGTTTTCCTTTATTTATTCCTAGAACAAATATTTGTTCTCCATTGTACTAACTATGCGTATTATTTGGTACCTTGCCTAAAGTCAGTACAACACATTCTGTCTACTAAAACATGCATAGCACTTATAAGAGATTGCTACCTTTGACTGGAGAGATGGATTCAGTAGTTAAAGCACTGGTTGCTCTTGTAGAAGACCTTGATTTAATTCTCAGCACTCACATAGTGGTTAACAACTGTCCACAAATCCAGTTCCCGGGTGATCTGACACTCTTTTCTGACCTCTATTGGCATTGCATTACATGGGTGCACTTACATACGTGCAAGTAATACACTCATACACATAATGAAAATATGTGTATGAATATGAAGAGAGATTGCTAACTAAATGGATATTGCAGGCCAAAATGATCCTTAATTAAATTACTCTTTTAAGTCCCCATCATGCCAGTCCTGGACATATTTCCAAAGGACTCTATACCCTACTACATCTACTTGCTCATCCATGTTCATGCTGATCTGTTTCCAACAGTTAGTAAATGGATCCAGCCTATCTGTCTATCAATTGATGAATGGATAATCAAAATACACTACATATTCACAATGATTTTTTTTTTTCTGTCTTGAGACAGGATCTCCCTGTAGCTACAGCTATCTTAGAATATTATGTAGAGGAGGGTGACCTTGAACTCACAGAGATCTGCCTGACTCTGCCTCCAGTTGATCGGATTAAAGGCATTGGCGACCACCCTGGCTATCACAATGAAATGTTATTCAGGTGTACATAAAAAGAAAATAAGGAATTTTATAGGAAAATAAATGGAATTAGAAAATATTGTGTTTAGTAATGTAACCCAGGCCCAGAAAGCTTTCTCATACATGGATCTTAATTTTGCATTTTTACATTCAAGTTTTTAACTTGGAGTATCCATAAGACTCAGGAAGCTAGAAACAGAAATTTGGATAGATAAGGGGGGGTGCATTAAAGGATAGGGGGCAGAAGAGCTTAGTTGTCCTAGAAGTAGAGCAGGTGAATATTTGGGTAGAAAGGTTGAATTGAGGTTGGCATTGGATGGATATAAGAAATTAGAGGACAGAAGAGAGGGTTAACTAATAGGACGTCATATGGAAACAGTCTTTATAAGCCTATTGAAAGCATGTTAAAAGAAAAAAAACCTGTGACTGTTGAGATGCTTAGCAGTTAAGGCATGTACTGCGCTTTCAGTGTACCCGAGTTCAATTCTCAGCACTCATATAAGGTAGCAAACAACCATTTGTAAATCCAATTCCAAAGGACCCAACACCTCCGGCCTCCATGGGCTCCAGTTCTGGTAAACATACATATACATATGAGTAAAAATAGAATGAATGTTTTTTAAAGTATGTTAAGAGAAAAAAAAACATTTAAAAAGGATATCACACATTTCTGATTAATGGTGTTCCTAGAAGCCATGGGTTATTAATAAAAAAATAAAAAAAGCCAGGCCCAGGTATGGTATACCTCCTTTATGAGTTGGTCAGATGGAACCTGGAGGCCTCCCTAGCAATGTGTGCTGTTGCCATTCTCTGGGCTGCCCATAAGCACTAGATCATATAACTCTTTTGCTACATGAACATATAAAAATGCCATCTAGGCCTACCAATATCCCATTTTGTTTGGGAGAAGGATTCATAAGGTCCCAGAGGAGTTGTTAGACAGTTAAAGCTATAGGGGGTGGGGTAGTCATATACCTCAGTGGTGTAATAACTGGTACTTTGTCCTCACAGAATCAAATCCCTCCCTCACCCAGGCTCCTACCTGTAACACAAATTAAATGCAGAAGGTCTCAAAAATAAATTAATAATTAATAAACAGATAAATCTTTAAAAAGATGTGCATGTAGGTGGGACTTAGGAAGAAGAAAAAATTTAATGAGAATTGGAAGGAAATAAAAAGATAATTGGGGAGAATTCTTAATTAAAGACTATTATACATGATTGAAAAATGTAGAATAATCAATAACTAAGCAAGATGATGACTCTACTTCCATATTTCCCCATGTTTCGATTAGGGTCCTGGCATATTTTTTCCTGATTTCCAAAAATTTTAAAAGTGGGCTTTTAATAAAAGAGTAGGCATACTCTAAAAGATATAAAAATGAAAAATTCATTTTCTCTAAGCTCTTCCATCCTGGACTAGAATAATACAGAATCCTTTTCTTACTTAAAAGATTCACTGAATTTTTTGGTTGTTAGCCTGAGCCTTTAAGGGCCGAGCTATCCCTCTAGTCCAAAGATTCACTTTATATAATTCATTTAACGATAGTCAACCTTAACCAAAAAATATTAAATGGAAAATTACAGAATTAATACATAGGTTTTTTTAGTGCCTTTATTGATGTTTTGTGTATTTTAGACATCATTTTTCAATTCAGTTCAGGCATATCCCCATTTCCCTTCCTCCCACCCTTCCCCAGATCATGCACTCGGCCATAACTGTCCTGCATCTTTCTCTCAGTCTTTTTTTATGCTTAGGAATTCACATTTTCCTGTATTAATTTTATATTACTCTAAAATGTGGATACATACTCTCCACTCATATACAGTAATTACAGAGTCTGAAAATAAGTGGTGGGTGGATTCTAGAGCCCTTTGAGAGATTTACATTGTAACGACATAGTTGCTTTCAGATAAACAGAAATATAACAATAATGTCACTCAGCTTGCCTTTCATCTGGGAGATTTGGTGTTAATATCCACAAATGGGGGAAACCATTAGTTTTAAAATTGTGTCTCACTCCCATGGCTTAATTAAGTCTCATGCCCTCCTTCCCAGGTAAGAACCATATGCCCACCCTCTCTGTACTTTATATGTTGCCTTTCCATCAGTTACTCAGCTGCCACCTTGTTTGCCAAATCAATGGAAATGTACCTCAGTGTGTGCTTAGGAAAAAACCATCTTACTTCAAATGTCTCCAATGTGACAGAAGAGTGTTGTTGACAGTTTGTATATACCCACCAGAAGCTGTAAATACTGCCTTTAACTAAGAAGATAAACATATAAGATGGTATTGTGAGAGAAATGGACTCCAATTCACATCACATTTATTTCAGTATTTTAATTATTCTTCTCTATGATTAATTCTTATTTATCTTTTTCTATGTCTGATTTTTAAATGGTATAACAGGTACATAATTATAGAAAAAAGTTTTTAATGTAAATATAAGACTTAGTTTACTTGCTGTTTTGTGTATTCACTGGGGTTTGGCATATATCCCTGTGAGTAAGGGAGACTGCTGGACTAGATTCTAGAAGATGCAGATGTAGAGATGGCTTTTGTTGGAATTTGACAGCCACCCAAAGTAGTCTTGATTTAAGAATCCCTGGGAACAAATGTGCTGATCCATCTTGGTCTCCTCCTCCCTCTGAAGGAATGTAAGACAGAAGGAAAGAGAGAAACAGAAACACAGAGCAGTACTTGCAAGTATGCCAGCACTTGTTACATTTCGAAGTTTTTCAGAAAGGTAGTGTTTAGGTTTCTGATTTTCTAGTATGGTTTAGCTATCCAGCTGCTCATACACATATTAATGGAACAAAACTATTTTTTCATAATTGGATTTTTCTTGTTCTTTGATGTTAGAAAGGATTGAGAACTGTAATGTTTATTTTCAAAAAGTTAACTAGAGAGAGGGTTCTGGATAAATTGTTTGTGTGTAAACATAATGACGAAAGTTTGATCCACACCACCCACGTCAATGTTAGGCTGGCGTGGTAGCCTGCCTCTAATTCCAGAACCAGGAAGACACAGACAGGTGATCTTCTGCTAGGCTGGCTAACTACATTGGCCTATCAGTGAGCCCGGGGTTCAATTGAGAGTCTTGGCCTTAATGAATAAGGTAGAGGGGATGCCAAGTATGCCCTTGACTTCCACTGGCACAGTCAATGCCCTTGGATATATGCACAGATGAAAATCATTGACAATTGGATGCACTGCACACTACACAAAACAAAAAAAGAAAGAAAAAAGGAATAATTGTCTTAGCAAACAGTGAATCTACCAAAAGCGGGGGTGGGAGCCTGGGGAGGGTGGGGAGGGCATGGTGTGGATGTGCACACAGAGCACTGGAGCTGGGCTGAGCGTCTTGAACATCTTCTTGCTCTACGTAACACTGCGTTTTTTCCGTCCTATACTGTTTCCCTGCCTGCCTTGCCATCCCACTTTACTGTGTGTACAGAAAGGAAACGCAAAAGATGCATTTATTCTTCCTTTCCTCCTTTTGCTCAGTTCCTGATGAACCAGGGTCTGATGCCCAGCTGGGAATTCAGGCCCTAATTGGCCAACAGTATCTATATGGTGTCAGGCTAAGGAACCCCCCCCAACTGCACTGTCCCCTTTTAGCAGTTTTCCTTTTGCTGCTCATGTTATCTTGCAACACGTTAACTTTATTTTCAATTATATTATTTTAATATTGCTTTCGTCGCACGTCTTCATGACAAGGTTCTTTCTAATATCAAAATCTGATGCTGTTATTGTTTAAAACCCTCAAAAATTTCCAACACTCTCTATTTTCATTGTCTGCTTGTCGGGTTTTCTCTAAATTCCTGTCTTTTTATGTATGACACTTAGCATAATGGCAGGCCGTAATTATATTCTTGGCAAGATGATAAATGAATTATTTTAGAAATCTGAATCTTGATGATTTTATAAATATGTAGTGGAGCTCACTAAGACTCCTTCTTTGTGGATGAAAAATACTGTAAAGGGCAATCATGGGAGGTTTGGGGAATATGGCAGAGCCACAGCTTCTCTAGTTTAAATTCTTAAGCATTTTAAGTCACCCACTGACTTTGTGGAGAGCCTGAAAGGTGACCAGTGATTTTCTGTAGGATTTATTATAAGTCTTGGAAATGATGTTTTCATTTTAATATTGAGTATATTCTGCATTTTAACATAATATTTAAATAGCATGATTTTGAGATAATGCTTCAAGGTGAAAAATTCCATTCTAGAAATAGCAGATGACCTCAGTCAGGCCCTCCCTATAGTCAAGATTAACTTCAAGTGGGTTGAGATAGCTAGCAAGACTTTCTCCAAGAATCAATTCCCAAAGAAAATACAGAGCACACAAAGCATGTCACAAAGTTTAGATAACACTTGCATGTTTGAAGGTACCTTAGAATAATCCAGTTTCTGTTATTAGTAATGGAGGAACCACTCATGTACACATGTGTCTATGCTCACACACACATACAATCACACATGAAAGAAAATCCATTCCATAAGGCCATTAAATAGCTATGTTTTGAAAATAGATTCATATAACTAAGATCACTGACATTTTCCCTCCTGATATAGACCACTATTAGTGCAAAATAGCATACTTATCCAAACTAATACTAATATTGATAATAATTAATTTAACTGAACTTTAGTTAGACTCAACAAGGAGTAGCCTAGGAAAATGTGCCTGGTTAGACAACTGTCCTTGGTAGTAAACATTGGCTTGGAGCAACTGTTTTGATTAATTCTCTGTGCAGACACTACACTCATACACATAAAAAATAATAAAATAAAATAAAATTCTCTGTGGCTCATATTCAAACATAAGTTGCCATGTTTTCCTAACTTGAGCCAGTACAACAATAAGCTCAAATTTATTTATAATCTAACATTATTTCATGAAAGTATATTTATTTACTTACACGTATGGGTACGCTCAACACTATGAGCTTTCATGCTGCAATGATTATAGGTATTTATTATTCTGCATATCTGAAACTAAGGGAAAGAGGAGATGATCCTTATTCATGTAAAAGAGTTATGTTTAGCTCAATAATTCCATGGATTCGTGTATTCAATTTTAAAAGTTTTTTTTTCTAGTATTTGCTGTCTTCAACTTACTTGTATTCATGTATGTATATGCACGTCTGCAAACACAAGATATGAACTACTATGACAGGCATTGTGCTCAGCACTGCATAACTACAGGATTCTACTCCCTTGTCATTTGGAAGAAGTGACCCAGTCAGAGAAGAGACTGGTATTCCAAGCCATTCTCTGAAATGTGGGATATACACCATGACTTCAAGATTTCCAGGCCAATGGTTTTTTATTACAGAGTGATGTGAAATATTGATATTCTCCTCTAATATTCTGCACTGATAAAACAACTCTCTCTAAACCCCATCAGTGATAATTGGATTTGATAAGATAGCAGACCACAAATGAGACTAGGTAAAGTATGTTTCATAAAAGTGATCTATCTATAAAATGAATAGAATCCTATCTTACAAATGATTATAAGTCTGAAATTAATTAAATACACCTAATATGCCTCATTTTATAAGAGATAACCCTAGAATGATGCATTCTCTTTATAAAGACAGTAGAGAATTGAGGCTGGCAGTTCGTCACTAATTCTTATGAAAACCATAGTACAATGGACTTCATAATAGCTATGAAGGGAAAGGAAGCATTCAGTAGCTATACTATGAGATTCCAAGTGGCACAGTGGTTCCCCTGTTGATCTGAAAAAACTACTTTTTGTAGCTTCAGTCACTGGCTCTTAAACTTTGGTCTAAGAATAGTAAATAGAAAACTCCAAAAGTAATTTTTAAGTGTTAAAAACCTTTTATCAAGCTTGTTATTTTATTTAATTATAGTTGCTGTCAATCTCCTACTGCATCTATTTTATAAATTTTGTCACTAGAAAAGTATAATTTGGGGCTGGAGAGATGGCCTAGCGGTTAAGGCGTGCGACCGCTCTTACAGAGGACCCCGGGGGTTCGATCCCCAGCACCCACAGGGCGCCGAGACCGTCTGAAACTCACTTCCATGGAGAACTCCAGTTCCAGGGGAATCCGACACCCTCTTCTGACCTCTGCGGCAGTTGGCACGGGTGAGCATGGGTGCACAGACTTGCATGCAGACAGTACATTCATACATATACATAAATAAATAAAATTAATAAAAAAAATTTTTAAAAAGAAAAGTATAATTTAGGGGTTGGAGGGATGGCTTAGTTGTTAAGAATATTTGCTGCTCTTGCAACAACCACATCAGGAAACATACAATTGTTTGCAACTGAAATCTAAGCAATCGAACCTCATCTTCAGGCACTGCTATATACATACACATATCAGATACAATTGCAAACAGCCAAGAGGCAAAACCTATCAATGTTCCTACCCAGCTACAAAGCATTATAAACACAATGACTTGTACAGCAAACTATCTCTATTTGTGCTGTAATGGCACTTTTATTTGGAGGGTGATTAATAGCTGTCTATTTAAACTTAAGGCCCTTTCAACAGGAAAGAAATCATGTGTTGGACTGTAAACATGATCAAATACACATGCTTGGAGAGGTCATAGATTCTACAGAAAAACCTATTTTTGTCACATCCCTTGGGCAATGTAATTTCTTACTTTATTCCAAATATGTATCTTTATATTTACAGGCAAGTATGCTCCTTACCATTCATTAAACTGCTTCTTGCAACAGGACAAGAGAATGAGATTTTGACAGATTTCTCCAAGTGGTCAAACATAGAGAATAAGTGTTAGCAAGAAGTGTAACCCTAAGTGGTACACCTACAATTCACCCTCTATAACTAAGGATTGGAGAACACACTGAAACAAGATACAGAAGAAATATTAATACATCTTTAACCCCCCCCCCAGCAAAACTTCATAGTGCAATAGATGGTGATTATGCAAGAAAGCCACAACTAACCAAAGTATAAAGAATAAGCGATTTCAGAGTGTGTCCCTGGGTACAACACCTGCATCAAACCTCTGCCACCCAGGGCTTAAGGACCTTGTGGAAGAGGGGGCCAAAACCCTGTGAGAGCCAGTGATGGTTGAATGCAAGGAACAGCACTTCCAGGAGCTGTGAAGTTATACAAACTTACAGCAATAGTAACAGCATCCACAGGACCCATGAAGTCAAAACTAGTCAAAATCCCAGCATAAAAGACGGGAAATGGTTAAGAATTCCCAACTTTTGCTGAGAAACTATTGGCAACTGATGACTATTTGCAGATAGAGATTCAGCTTTCCTTAAGGGAGTGACAGTAGATAGGTTGGCCAGGCTCCAGTGGATGGACTCCTACCCAGAGACATTTAGGGAAAGGAACTTGCTACCATAGGTCTTAACATACGTAACAAACATGAAAACTGATGGGGGTGCTATGGAAGGTGCAGATATAGGAGGGATTCTAAATATGATCAGAATATCTTGGATGAAATTTTAAAAAAGTAATTTTATTAAACAAATAGAAGGAAAATATAGAGGCCATGAAGTTAGAAGGTGGTAGAAAGATGGACGTGAGTCAGAGAATAGATAGGGAGGGGATATAAATATGTCCTAAATACATTGTATGAAATTCAATAAAAACATTATTTAAAAGTAAAAAAATAATGTAGTTAATACAGGGTTAAAAATTGTCCATTACAGATAGTCACTGGGGATAAGAAATTCAAAGCTTACATTTTGTATTTTCTCTGTTATTTTCCTTTGTGATTAAATAACTCTCTAACTTGTATTGTTTCAATATATATACACATAGTTTTATAAATATAAATATATATATATATATATTAATATATACATACATATATACCCATATCACCTGAATTGGATTTTTTTAGGTATTTTTTGCTAAAAGATGTCATGTTTTTCTTAAGGGAATTCTTAGAGGTTCCTCCTTGGCAAGCCCAAAAATCCATCAATCCTACCCTTGTGTTTCACACTGGGGTCTTTCACTCCCATGGTCCCCCAAATAAAGTCCATTAAGCACATGATCCCCCTGCACTGGCCTCCATGATACAGCCTGGGTAGTCCAACAATGGCAGTCTATACTCTGACAAGGCTGAAATCCACTTAGCTGCTCAATCCACAAGCTGTATACCTCAGTAGTCCCCATCTGGCATTTGGAGGATTTTTGGAGAGACATGAGTCTTCAGTCCATATTGGAGGGTTAAAAATCTGTGTTTCATGGCTTTGATGAGTGGCAAAAGCAGTGGCAGCCACAGAGTTAATGCACCTGCCTGTAAGAATTGAAGACAGGCCAAACAACAGTGCTCTCTCTTTTTTCTTTTTTGTCTTTTTACTAAGATCTCAAGTTTTATGTCTGAAGTACAATTTCCCTGGTCTTACTGATCAATTATTTCTGGTTTTACTTTCCTTTTGGATGCTTAAGTCTTCATGGTTAGCACAGATTAACCAAGATTTTTGTTTTCTTGAGGTCAGTTGAGGATCCGGACCTCAGGGGACTCAGGGTATTTTTTTTTGGGGGGGGGTTGGGAGCCCCTGGCTCCTTTCAGTTTTTCATGTACCAGTTCTATCCATTCAAGGGCAGAATCAGGTCTTTCTAGAAACCAGGATTCTTTTTCTGAAGCATGAGCAGACTTTCTTCTTTATAGACTGGACACAGGCTGAAGTCCCATTAGTGGATCTCTAAGACTTCCCTGAACAGGAAGACTGATGACCCACGTTTGCAGGACATTTCAAGAGATGTCCCATGCATCAGAAAAAGATGCAAGGCATGTATGGGAGAGTGCAGGAACTCAGGTGGGGTGGGGGACATGGAAAGGGAAGTTACTGTATATATGATTGAAAAATGATATATGATTTATAGAAAAAGTTTAAGAAAAAAATTAAAAATTAACTGGACTGCATCATCATGTCCCATTATCTGCTAGTAATCAAACAGTGCTTTGTACCAAGATTTCTATTGAATAATAGAATATAGAAGCAAGTCGTAAATAAATATAACCATAACTTTTTCAGATTATATAATTAAAGAAATATATTAAGTAACTGAATGCGAGGGTCACACCGGGAGTCTTAGCTAGCCCCGGACCCGTGGGACTGGCTGGGTCGAGGAGGGTCAGGTGTGTCTGCTTGCCCTTGCTGCAGCAGCCTCCCTGTCCCAGGAGACAATCAGATGCAGCAGGGAGCCAAGTCAAGCAAGGTCTCATTTATTGTGGGTAACACAGCAGTTTATAAAGGCAAAAACTACAAAGGTGTTTCCATGGTGCCAAGCAGGCAGCCAATTGTTTCAAAGGGCCATATGTAATGATTATTTCATAGAACTTAATGGGAGACAGGTACTGATCGTGAGCTGTCCACGAGTAGGGAAGTACCTCTGAGCCTATCAGAACTCCCCTTTCTCTTCCTCCCCCTTTCAGTTTGTGGTCATAGTGACCGTTGTAGTTACAATGGTTTACATGACTCTTTTGCTGAAGTTATTCAGTAGATGGGGGACAGTCAGTGAAACTTGAGCCAGGCTTAGAGATTTCCAACAGGCCACACTTTTAGAGAGCCTGTAAGGCCCAACGTCTCCCCCTTTTTGTTTTGTATGGGGGGTGGTCAGCATGGCCCCTGTCTTAGGTTATCTTGAGTTTACCTCTACTAGGCTTACCCGTCATTGGGAGTTAAAGGCGGCTTTTGGCCCAACCCCTATCTTAGGTTGCCTAGGGGTAGTCAGATCTTATCCGTCATTGCGTGCCATGTGTTTCCTCCCCTCCCCCTCTTCGCCACACTGTCCCCTGTCTTAAGTTGACCTCCCTTTGAGGAACCTTACCTGTTGTCAGGGCAAAACAGTGGGCAGGGGGTTTTATCAGGGCCATATCTGGCTCAAACTGTCATAAGTTGGATTTCCTGGGCCTTGTTTCATATCAGCCGTGTCAACCTGTTAAAGATGCAGGGTCCGATGGTGCAAGCAAGTAATATTATTATAAGTGGGCAGGCTAGGGCTGATAAAAGAGTTGTTAACCAAGGCAACCAGTCAAACCATTGGCTGAACCAGATCTCATCATAATTTAGTCACCTATCTTCTATTCCCTTTCGAATCTCATCCAGATTTTTTGTAATGATCCCTGAGTGGTCTGCATAAAAAGCAGCACTCCTCCCCCAGTGCTCTGCAAATTCCCCCTTGTTCAAGGGTTAGGAGATCCAATCCTCTCCAATTTTGGAGGACTACTAGTGCTAGGGAGTCTAGGGATTTTTTTGAAATATCTGAGAGTGGTTTCCACTCTATAGAGGTTGACATCAATCTGCATCCTGAGTTCCTGATATTTAGTATTTACCAGGGCCAGAGAGGCCCCTCCCAGACCGATTCCTGCTGCCCCGAGCCCCAGAAGGGAAGTGACCACCAGCGCAGTGATGAGTTCCCTCTTTTCCCTGTGGTTACCCTGCCTGGCGGCCATTTCTTCATTAGAATGACATAATACATGGGGCATCACTGCCACCATAGCACAGGTATCGTTGCCCTGTTTAAGAACTGTAGTTGCTGTAGTTTCAGCATTCACCCCAATCACAGCCCTTACATTCTAATGGTGAAACTACAGCAATATAGTCTGGACACTCATTTGATCAACTTGATTGAACATACAAGCCCCCCCCACCCCCTGCTGGATGGTGGGACCCATGGGCTGTGTGGGTTTGGGCACAACAGCCTGCAAATTGGTTTTACATGAAGGATGCTTGTACTCATAAATTATCACTTATTGTTAAAAAATGAAAAAAAGAAACTGAGAGAAAGATGCAGGACAGTTATGGCGGAACGCATGATCTGGGATGGGGTGGGGTGGGGTGGGGTGGGGGGAAGGGAAAGGGAAATATGCCTGAACTGAATTGGAAAATGATGTATGAAATATACAAAGCATCAATAAAAAAAAAGAAAAGAAAAAAAAATAAAAGAACTGCAGTTGCTATGCAGGGGGTGAGGCCTGAATGTTGACATAGCCAATATATTCCCTGTTCTGAGGGTATTATCCATTCGTCATCAACAGCATCACCAGTAACATTCTGACATCCTTCCCATGGAGAGACTTCTAGGGCAGATGTTATACAAGTGAAATTTGTTCCCCGGAGGGGTAAGATCAACCCTGTTCCTTTAATATTTTGTTTTGCATTAGACCATCGAGGACACCATCTACATTCTGAGGACGTGTTTTTCTTCACAAAATTTCCAGTATACCCTAGGGTTTCATAGTATGGTGGCTCAGGACTAAGGCACAGCCAGCATGACTCTGTTAACTCAGGCCTGTTTTCATTCAAGGCTTCATAAGCTATCTCTACTGCTGCTTCCAGGGGCTAGTTTTGCCCCCAGTTTTACCCTTGTTGTGTCCTTTTCCCTTTCCTTTGCCCTTACATTTTCTCTTGGTGGTGGGAGGTTGGAGGGTGCTATTTACTCTTGGTGGTAGGCTTGTTATAGTTTTTCTTTTGTTGGGGGTTGGGTTTGGGGCATCTGGCCCCACCTGAATCTCATTAGCAATGGGATTCACTTGTCTCCTGATGGAGAACAATACCCCATTATCATAACCATCTTGGTATATTCTAAGGCCCCATATCATTCCAACTTCCCAGCTCTCTTCCTTTTTTCCCTCATCAGTGAATGTCACCTTAATGGGGTTACATTGTGAGTGTTCACAATCTTTTCCCATTATTTTTATCACCTTAATAGCACCTCTATTTTGGATCCAATATCCGGATCCGGTGGTCTCACATCCCCAAGACTTACAATAAAATTCCCCTGGCTCACCACAGTCAGATATCTGTTGTGCAGTCCATCCACTCCCAGGACACACATATATGGGGTAATCTTGAATTGCTTCTTGATGTCCCTTGTATAGGCAGTGGTCAATTTGCCAGTAGTCACTGCCCCAGGTTCCTCGGGCCAGGTCACAAAGGTCAAAGTAAAGTGGCGGCCACCATGTTGATGGCATTGTGTACTTCATGGTGGAGTTGAGGACTCATCTGGTTGCAGGGTCACTTATTATCCATGTCACTCTTTGTGGTTGGTGGGCATTAGGGGTCTGTGCCTCCGTCACCATTGTTGCCATCCATGTGACCATTAGCAGTCTCAGGAACCACGCCATCTGTGAACAAGAAAAGACATAAGAATTCCTCAAGGGTTTGTAGCCCTTGGATTTAATTATGATATTGTTTCTTTTCCGAGAAGGTCAGTAGGAACTTTAAGTTCCTTGCTGGCATCCAGATTGGTGCTTCTTCCCCAATAGGATATACACACCCAAAGTCTCTCCCCATCGTGATTAATGAGTCTGGGCCTTTCCATTAGTGTGTTAAAGGGTCTTTCCATTTGACCTTTACTTGGGGGTTAAGGCTTGCTTTTCCCCAATGTTTTTGGAACCTAGATTCTGTCATGTCCTTGGAAAAATTTGAAATATTTATGGCGACAAAGGCTTGCGCCAACTGCAGGTAGGGGCTTACTCCCCCTTTTTGTTTTTGTAATTGCTCCTTGAGACATTGATGGTTTCTTTCTACAATAGCTTGCCCTTGGGGGTTATATGGAATTCCAGTAATGTGTTTAATTCCCCATCTTTCAAGAAAGTTTGCAAGGGTCTTAGAGGTAAAGTAAGGCCCATCGTCTGTTTTAATCTGACTGGGCAGTCCCAGCGTTGCAAAGCACTGAAGGAAGTGAGACTGGGTGTCTTTGGCTCTTTCTCCAGTGTGGGCCGTGGCCCAGCAGGCTCTAGAATGGGTGTCAATGGACACAAAAACATATTTAAGCTTGGCAAAGGCAGCAAAATGAATGACATCGGTTTGCCAGAGAGCATTAGGTCATAAGCCTCGAGGATTAACTCCTTGGGGTTGAAGCAGGGGTACCTTAAGGAAGGGCTGGCAAGATTTACACGTTTGAACATTTTTTTTCAATTCCTTTATAGGCACCTGAGGGAACTTTTGGTGTAGACCTCTCCAATTTACATGGGTTAGCTCATGAAAGTTTGTAGCTTCCTGAGCTGTTATAATGATAGGCCCCGAGGCCAGCTGATCTGCCAGGGCATTGCCCATAGATAAGAAACCAGGAAGGCCCGAGTGTCCCCTAAGGTGTTGAAAGTATATTGAGGTATTTCTTCCTTCTAAAAGGGCCTTAAGCTCTACCATAAGAGCAGAGATTGGGTTACTGTCCAGCCTAATGTGAGCCTGTGATAAATGAGGTGGAAGGTTGGCCACATATAAACTGTCAGTAAAATGGTTGCAGGACTCCTGAATGTCCTGTAGTTATGACTGCTAATATGACTGCTAATATGACATAATAATATGCCATTATGACTGCTAATAATTCCTTATATTGGACAGATCCTTGGCTTGGCTGGAATCTTTGACTGGTTGGGGTGGAACTGTTCCCTCTAGAGGCCACATAGGCTGAGCTGACTTTCCCTCCATCAGTGCAAATGCATGGTGCATGTGGTATGGGTTCTTATAAACAGAGAGGGCATTATAAGTGCTAGGGGGAATTTTTGCAGGAAAGCTGCCCACCTAGAAGGTCCAAAATGACAGTAAAATTTTCCCATGAAGCCTTCTAAGGAAATAGCTAGGCGTGAATGGTTTCGAGCTAGCCATTCAACATCTGTCAGTCTGTGCGGGAGGATGATGTCATGTGAATCTATCCCATAGTGTCTCTGTGCCTGAGTTCTTCCCCTTATAATAGCATCTGCTAACTGGTCTGTTTGAGAATATAGTCAAGGTGTACCAACCATGGATGTATGTATCCATTCCAAAGGAGCCCCCTCCTGGGTGATGACTGCTGTAGCCAGGCTCTGTCCTGTAAGGACCCAAAGGGATAGAGGGCATTCTGTGGAATACCTTCTCAGAGAACCGTGATGTAAAGCATTTTGAAAGATCTCAAGAAATTTTTGGTGTTCTGGGGTGAGGGAGATTTCCTCCTGAGGACTCTTGTCTCTTAATAGGGTAAATAATGGCACTAAAGTTTCTGTGGGGATGGCTACTANAACTTTTGTGTTTAGTGAGGTCCCATTTTGTCAATTGTCAATCTTATTTTTGTGCAGCTGCTCTCTGATTTAGGGAATCTTTTCCCATGCCTTTGTCTTGTATTCTGGTGCCAAGTTTCTCTTCTATCACCTCCAGCGTTCGGGGTTTCACGTTGAGGTCTTGATACATCTGGAGGTGACTTTGTACAGGGTGAGAGGTAGGGTTTAATTTCAATTCTTCTACAAGTGGGTGATCCGTTTTGCCAGCACCATTTACTGAAGGTGCTGTCTTTCCTCCATTGGTGTCTTCTTGGCCCCCCTGTCAAATAGAGTGTTGGTGAATGAAATTGTATGAGCTCAGGTTTGGATCTTCAGTTTTATTCCATTGATTCAACTCGTCTGTTTTGTGCCAGTACAAAGCTATTTTTATGACTATACAGCCTTGTAGTATTAGTTTGATTTCTGTTATAGTGATCCCGCTATATTGATCTTTTGCTCGGGGTTGCTTTGGCATTTGGGGTCTTTGTTTTTCCAAATGGAATGAGGATTTTTTTCCAAGCCTATTGAAGGAAACTCTTGGGGATTTTGATGGGATTGCATTAAATCTGTACAAGAGTTGGGGTAGGATGGACATTGTATTATATTTATTTTCCCAATCCATGCGCATGGGAGGTTTGTCATTTTGATGTCTTCCTCAATTTCCTTTTTAGGGGCTAAATTTTTGTTGTAGAGATCTTGGTGTCTTTGGTAGGTTTGTTCCTAGGTATTTTTATTGTTTTTTTGAGGCTATTGTGAGTGCGAATTTCTCCTTGTATCCTTCTTCAGTTTTGCATGTTGCTGGTGTACAGAAAGGCTACTGATTTCACTAGATTTATTTTGTATCCTGCCATGTACCAAAGCCTTAATCGTTATAGGTGGTTTCTGGTGGAGTTTTCTTTCGCATAGAAATCCCCTTAGGTAGACAATCATATCATGAGCAAAACGGGAAGCTTTACTTCCTCTTTTCCAATAGAACATCCTTTAATTCTTTTCTTGCCTTCTTGCTAGCCAGGGGTTTCCACCACTATATTGAAAAGGAGTGTTGACAGGGGGCAGCCTGCGCGTTCCTACTTTAAGGGGAATGCTTCTGTCGTTCCCCATTTAGCGATGATATTGGCTGTTGGTTTCCTGTTATATGCTTTGATTACATTGAGGAATGATCCCTCCAGTCCAATTTCATCTAGGACTTTAAAACATGAAGGGAGGATGCGGATTCGCTCAAATGCTTCTTCTCCACGTCAATTGGGATGATGTGTGGTTTTTGTCCCTCAGTCCATTTATATGTTTGACTATATTTATCGATTTATGTTTGAACCATCCCTGCAACTCTGGTATGAATCCACTTGGTCATGGTGGATGATTTTTTTGATGTGGGTCTGTATGCGCTTTGCCAGTTCATGCTTAGAATTTTGGCATCTATGATTCATTAGGGCGATGGGTCTATAAGTCTCCCGTTTTGTTTGTATCTTTCCCTGGTTTTTTTTGGTTAGTAGCATGTTCTGGCTTCATAGAAGGAATCTGGGAGAACTCCTTCCATTGTATCCTTCTAAACATTTGAGTAGTAATGGTTTTAAGTCTTTATGAAATATTTTCAAGATTTGTGCTGTACAAAACCATCTGGGCTGGGCATTTTTTGGTTGGGAAACCAAAAAATGCTTATTACATCTTAAATTTCATCAAATATTATGGATCTGTTCAAGCTGTCGATCTCTTCTTGGTTTGAGCTTTGGTGATTCCAGATATTAGCTATTCATCCTTTCTTCTAGGTTTTCAAACCTTAGGACTCTAAGTTTTTGAAGTCTTCCCTTATGATTGTCTGGACATTTTCATTGTTGTTGTGATATTTCCCCTTTTCCTCACAGATTCTCTTGCTTTGGCGTTGTTCCCTCTTTCTTTTTGGTTTTACTGGGCTAGCGGTCTGTCTATCTTTTTTATTCTCTCAACGACCCAACTTTGGCTTCATTGATTTTTGTTTGGTGTTCTTTGTTTCTCTTTCCTTGATCTCTGCTCTGCTTTTGTTCTTTCTTCTTGTCGCTTCCCTTTCGGGTTCTTTGTGTTGTCTCTCCAGTCTTTTAGCTGCACTATTAATCATCATTGTGCTCTTTCTGTTTTTTTTAATGTGGGGCACTTAGAGTCTATAAACTTCCCTCTTGACTGCTTTACATGTCCCCATAGATTTTGCTTGTTTTTTATCATTGCCATCAAGTTCATAAAACGTTTTTATTTCTTCTCTTTATTTTTCCTTGGACCCATTCATATTCAGGAGAGTGTTGTTAGTCTCCATGTGTTCCCGTAGGTTGTAGGGTTATTCTGAGGTTGATATTGAGTTTTATTGCACTGTGATTTGATAGAATCCTGAGATTCTTCATTTTTTATATTTGTGAGGTTTTTGGTTTTTCTTGTCCCCAGTATCTGGTTTATTTTGGAGCTGTTTCTGTTGCGGTGTCAGTCGAAAAACTTATTCTCAGGTGGTGTTCGGTTGCAATATTCTACCTGTCCTGCGGTCCATTTGGTGTATTGTGTCATTTAGTCCAGATGTCCTCTGTTTATCCTTTGTTCCTGTTGATCTGTCTAGTGTACTTAATGGGGGTATTGAAGTCCCCTCCTCTTAGTGTGCTGGGGGTTTTGTTAATCTGTGCCTTGAGATCCTGGAAAGAATTGTCTTTATAAAGTTTGGTGCACCGCAGTTTGGTGTGTATATGCTCATGCATTGTTGAGATCTCTCATCGTCAATGTTCTTTTAAAGATGTAATAGCCCTCTTGTTCTCTTTTGATTTTATTTTGCTTTAAGTCTATTTGTCTGATATTAGAATAGCCACACCCGCTTTCTTTTTGGTACCATCTGCTTGGAATCTTTTCTCCATCCCTTCACCTTAAGTTGGTGCCTATCCTTGAATTTGAGATGGGTTTCTTTCAGAGAACAAATAGATGGGTTTTGTTTCCTAATCCTGCTCCAGTCTATGCCTTTTGTTGGGGAGTTTAGCCCATTACTATTAAGGTTATAATTGAGGCTGGCTGTTGCTTCCTTTCACTTTATTTATCCATTTGGACTCTAGCCTCTGATTTTGCTCTTATGGATGTTTATTAGTTTCTTTCTAGGTGTTTGAGGATTGTTGTCCCTCTCTTCTGCCCTTTGAAATTTGCTCAAGTGTTTTATGAAGATTTGGTTTTCCCGACATGTATTCCATCATCTTGTCAATGTCCTAGAAGATTTTTTCTCTCTCCTTCAACTATAGCCGACACTTTTACCGGGTAAAGTATTCTGGGTTGGCATCCTTAGTCCCTTAACCACAGGAATGCTTTGCTCACTGTTCTTCTTGCTTTTCATGGTTTTGAGGCGAGAAGCTCAGTTGTAATTTCTGATGGGTTTCCCTTGTATGTGATGTTTTTTCTTTTGTAACACTCAGACTTTTGTCTTTGTTTTGGCATCTAGAATTTTAACTATATGGTATGCGAGGTTGGGTGTTTCTTTTTGATCTTTTCTATTGGGTTATGTGCTTCTTTTATTTGGACTTGTTTGTCTATTTTAAGTTTGGGGAAATTTTAATCTATTATTTGTGAAGATTGATCAATACTATTTCTTGAGAGTCGTCTCCTCCTCTATTCCTCTGATGTGGCGGTTTGGTCTTTTCTGTGTCCCATATTTCTTGGTTTTGTTCCACTTTGTGTGTTTTTACATTTTCATTTATATTTATTTGAACTTTTTAATTGTTCTGTGTTATCTTCTAGGATCTGATATTCTTTGTTTCTGCTTCCTCCATTCTACTTATGAGTTTTCATTTCATTAATTGGTTGATTGTATGAGTGTTCTCATTCCTTTTTTGTTTCATCCAGTGTTTTCTTTGAATTTCCATTTCTTTTTGAGCTTCTCACTTCTCCTTGGTGCTCCTTACTTCTTGGTTGATCCTTATTTATCAGTGTTATTTATTCACTTTTGGAGTTTTTTTTTCTCCCTAGTCGTTTTCTGGAGTTGTCGTTCTGTTCCTTTAGTTCATTTCTGAAGTTTCATTTTCCCTTAGGTCTCTTTGAGTTTTTCTCATTCTCTTCTTTAGTTCTCTGAATTCATTCTTTATTTTTTTCTCCTCTGTCTTTCTGGGAGTGTGTCACCACAATCTGTTTCCTTAGTTCTTTCGGATGTTTGTCATTGTATTTCCCTCTAGGTCCTTTTGGAGTTTTTCATTCTCTCATTTCTCTGAATTCTTCTTCATTTTTTTTACTCCTCTAGTTTTTCGGAGTTTGTCCAATCTGTGTCCTTTAGTTCTTCTGATGTTTGTCATGCATCCCTCTAGGTCCTTTTGGAGTATTTTTCATTCTCTCTCTTTTAGTATCTCGAATTCTTCTTTATGTTCTTTAATTTCTCTGCATATTTTGCAATTCACTCTAAAGATCTGTTCTTGGTGTCTCCTCACCAAGGGGTTCCCATCGTAGTTATCTCCTACAGGTTGTTATCCTGCTGGCAGGTATTCCCTGTTGCCTTTCCCATGTTTGTCCCTTCATCGTGTCCTGGCATTGTGGGCTCCCTTCTTGATGGTTCAGATCACAAATAACTTTTCAACTATGTTAGGAGTGATTTTGCTTTCCTCCTTCCAATGATTTTTTCACCCCCTCCTCCTCCTTGTTTATGGAAGTTGAATTGCTAGATTTAGCCTTCAAGTTTTGGTTATATATTGGATATTGGAACACCACTCTTCTCTTCTTGTCTGAGTTTCATCAAAAAAACTCCACCTGGATTCTCATGACTCTCCGTGCAAGTGGCATGGTTGGGGTGGGCATATGCCTGACCTAGATTGTGACCCCGGCACCTGCGCAAAGTGAACCCACTTCTGCACAGCCACACAAAGGTGCAAGCCAACAGCCCAAATCCGCGACCTCTGGCCCCAGCTCCAAGGTGAACGGAGTCCTGCCAGAATCCTCTAGAGATCGCGACCCACCAGCTGCATCCCTGAGATAAAGAGTCCACCCCAAAATACCCGCCTCGCGTGACTTCATGGCCAAGCCGCAAACAATGGTGCAGAGCAACTGCCTTGCCCAATCTGCCGGAACCCTCTGGCTCCAGCTCCAAAGGCGAAGGTGTACATTTGTTTTCTTACCTCTTTTTGTTTGGCTTTTTTGCCACAGGGTGTCCCAAAGCTCCATCTGTGTCTGGAGATTCACTCCTGTCAGCCAGGTGGCCTTGAACTCGCAGACGATCAACATGCTCTGCTCCTGAGATGCTAAAATTAAAGGCTACTGCAACACCATAGCTCTTGAAAAGACGTCTTGCCAGCATGCTTATGGCGGATGATCCTGGGGCCTTTGCAAGGCCATTGGATGACTACTAACCACAAGCTATATCTCACGCCCCTAATTTTTTTAGTTCTTTTGTTTTTCTTTTGTTTTTTTTTGTTGTGTTTTTTTTTGAGTTTTTTTTTTTTTGAGTAGTTTACATATTCTGGAAGTTAATGCTCTGTCAGATGTCTCAGTGGTGAAGGATTCCTCCCATTCTGTGGGTTTTCTCTTCACTTCCCTAATTGTTTCTTTCACTATACAGAAGCTTTTGAGTTTAATGAAGTCCAACTTGTCAACTATCGACCTTATTTCCTACGTAGCTGCTGTCTGATTTAGAAAGTCTTCTCCTATGCCTATGTTTTGTAGGTTGCTGTCAACATTTTCTTCTATCACCTTCAGAGTTTCCAGTTTCACGTTTAGGTCTTTGATCAATTTGGAGTTGACTTTTGTACAGGGTAAGAAGTAGGGGATTAATTTTATTCTTCTACAAGTGGTGATCCAGTTTTGCCAACAGCATTTGCTGAAGATGCTGTTTTTCTTCCAATGAGTCTTTTTGGCCCTTTTGTCAAATACGAGGTGCCTGAAATCATATGTGCTCAAGTTTGAATCTACATTTTTGTTCCATTGGTCTACAGATCTGTTTTGTGCCAGTACCAGACTGTTTTTATGACAATCGCCCTGTAATATAGATTGAAGACTGGTATACTGATTCCTCTCTGTATTGCTGTTTTCACTCAGGGTTGCTTTGGCTATTTGGGGTCTTTTGTTTTCCCAAATGAATTTAAGGATTTTTTTACAAGTCTGTGAAGAAACTCATGGGGATTTTGATTGAGATTTCATTGAATCTGTATATTAGTTTTGGTAGAATGGACATTTTTACTATATTAATCTTTCCAATCCATGAGCATGGGAGGTCTTTCCATCTTCTGATGTCTTCTTCAATTTCCTTCTTCAGGGGTTTGAAATTTTTGTTGTAGAGATCTTTGGTATCTTTGGTTAGGTTTGTTTTTGGTATTTTATAGTATTTGAGTCTATTGTGATTTGGAAGGTCTTCTTATATTCCAACTTCATTTGCTTGTGGTTGACGTAAAGAAAGGTTACTGATTTTTTTAGGTTAATTTTGTATCCTGACACTTTACTGAAACTCTTAATCAGTTTGGAGTTTTCTGGTATAGTTTTTAGCATCCCTTAGGTAAACTATCATATTGTCTGGAAAAAAGTGATAGCTTGACTTCCTCTTTTCCAATTAGTACTCTTTTAATTTCATTTTCTTACCTTATTGCCCTACCAAGCATTTCAAGCGCTATACTGAAGAGGAGTGGCAATAGGGGGCAGCCTTGCTGGGGAATGGTTCTAATTTTTTCTCCATTTAGGATGATGTTGGTTGTGGGTTTATTGTATATGGCTTTGATTATGTTGAGGAATGTTCTCTCCAGTCCAGTTCCCTCTAGGACTTTAAGTATGAAGGATGCTGGATTTTGTTGAGGGTTTTTCTGCATCAATTGAGATGATCCTGTACTTTTTGTCTTTCAGTCCATTTTTGTGTTATATGATATTCATTGATTTATATATGTTGAAACATCCCTGCATCTCTGGGATGAATTCAACTTGATCCTGATGGATGATCTTTTTGATGTGGGTCTGGGTGCAGTTTGCAATTATTTTATTGACAATTTTTGCATTTATGTTCATTAATGAATTTTCTTTCTTGGCTGTGTCTTTTCCTGTGTTTGGTTTTCTTTTTTTTAGAATTATGCCATGAAACCATCTGGGCCTGGACTTTTTTCAATTGGGAGGTTTTCTTATTAAATTTTTAATTTTCTCAAATATTATGGATCTGTTTAACCTGTCAGTCTCTTCTTGATTAAACCTTGTTGATTTCCAGGATTTCAGATATTCATCAATTTCTCTTAGGTTGTCAAATATAGTAGAGTATAGGTTTGGGTTTTTTTAAGTTTTTTTTTTTTTTAATGTGTATGAGCATACTATTTGCAAGTAGGTGCACCCGTGTCATGCTACGCAGCAGAGGTCAGAAGAGGGTGTCGGATTCCCATGGAACTGGAATTAAAGATGGTCCTTAGCCACCACGTGGGTGATGGAAATTGAACCCGGGTCCACTGAAAGAGCAGTCGGTGGTTCTAACTGCTGAGTCATCTCTCCAGCCCAGCCCCGAGTATAGGGCTTTTTTTCTCTTTTTTTTTTTTTTTCAGGAAGTAGAGTATAGGTTTTTTTAAGGATCCTGCATGGCACTACTTACAAAAAAGGATCCTGTTGGATCTTTCTTCTTTTGGTGCTGTCTCCCCTTTTATCACAATTCTATGGATTTGGAATGTGATCTTTTTCTTTGGTTAACTGAGCTAGAGTACTCTTTCTTGTTTATCTTCAAAGAAAACAATATTGCGAGTTATTGCGTTTTGTATTATTTTCTTTATTTCGTTCATTGACTTCTGCTCTGATTTGCGTTGGATTTATTCCTGTCATTTTGGGTTTTGGGTTATTTGTTGTTACATACATTGTTGTTTTTAATATTGATGCTTTTGTGTATTTCATACATCANTTTAATTTTCTTTTTTGCCTCATTGCCTAGCCAGGGTTTTCCACCACTTATATTGAAAAGGAGTGTTTTGACAGGGGCAGCCCTGCGCGGTTCCTACCTTTAAGGGGAAATGCTTCTGTCGTTCCCCATTTAGGATATATTGGCTGTTGGTTTCCTGTTATATGCTTTAATTACATTGAGGATGATCCTCCATCCAATTTCTCTAGTGGATCTAGTTAAAACATTGAGACGGGAGGATCGCGATTCGCTCAAATGCTTCTTCTCCACGTCATTGGATAGTATATGGGTTTTGTCCCTCAGTCCTCCATTTAGTATGTTTGACTGATATTTTATCGAGAATTCATATGTTGAACCATCCCTGCAACTCTGGTATGAATCCATTGGGTCATGATGGAATGATTTTTCTTGATGTGGGTCTAGTATGCGCTATTAGCCAGTATCCAGCTTTAGAATTATTGGCATCTAGTGTTCATTAGGGGATGGGCTAAGTCTTCCCGTTTTTTTGTATCTTCCTAGGTTTTTGGTTAGTGCATGTGCGTTGGCTTCATAGAAGGAATCTGGAGAACTCCTTCATTGTATCACTTCTAAACATTTGCAGTAGTAATGGTTTTAATTTTAAGTCTTCGAATATTTTCAAAAGAATTGTGCTGTCAATGAACCATTTTTCCTTGGGCTGGAAGCAATTTTTTGGTTGGGAAACCAAATACTTATTACATAAATTTCTTCATAGTTACTGGATCTCGTTCATACGCTGTCGATCTCTTCTTGGTTGGGAGCTTTGGTATTCCAGGAATTAGCATATCATCCATTTCTTCTAGGTTTTCAACACTAGGACAAATATTAAGTTTTTGAAGTCTTCCCTTATGATTGCTGGACATTTCATTGTTGTTGTATATTTCCCCTTCCTCACAAGATTCTTTTGTTTGGCAGTTGTTCCCTCTTCTTTTGGTTTTACGCTGAGGCTAGCGGGTCTGTGTATCTTTTTTGTTCTCTCAACAGACACCAACTTTGGCTTCAATGATTTATTTTTGGTGATTTCTTTGTTTCTCATTTCCGTTTGATCTCTCTGCTGCGATTTTGTTATTTCTTCTTGTCGTTCCCTATTCAGGTTTTGTGTAATGTCTCTCCAAGTCTATATTAGCTGCACATATTAATCATCCATTCGTGCTCTGTTCCTGTTTCTTTTAATGTGGGCGCATTAGAGCTATAAATTCCCTCTACTGGACTGCTTTTACAGTGTCCCCATAGATTTTCTTTTTTTTATCTTCCATCATTCTAATTTTTTTTTTTTTTTTTTTTTTTTCTCTTTATTTTTTCCTTGTTACCCATCATATTTCAGGAGATGTGTTGTTTAGTACTCCATGTGTTCCTCGTAGGTTTAGGGTTATTCTGAGGATTTGATATTGAGTTTTATTGCACTGTATCTGATAGAATCCATGAGATTACTTCATTTCTTTATATTTGTGAGGTTTTTGTGTCTTTTCTATTGTCCCAGTATTGGTTTATATTTGGAGAGAGCTGTTTCCTGTTGCGGTGTCAGTCAAAAATTATTCTCAGGTGGTGTTAGGTTGAAATATTGATACCTGTCGTGGGTCCATTTGGTTATGTGATTTGTTCATTTAGATCAGATGTTCTCTCTGTTTATCCTTTGTTCCTGTGGCGATCTGTCTAAGTGTCTTAATGGGATATTGAAGTCCCCTCTACTTTAGTGTCTGGGTTTTGTTATCTGTGCCCCTTGAGATCCTGAAGAATTGTCTTTATTAAGTTGTGCGTGCACCAGAGTTTGGTGTGTTACTGATATGATCTTCATCGCATTGTGTCCTCTAAGATCGTCAATGTGCTTCTAAGTGTTGCCTCTGTCTTTTTTATTTACTTTTGCTTTGAAGTCTATTTGTCTAGATATTAGAATAGCCACACCCGCTTTCTTTCTACCATCATCTTGGAATCTTTTCTCCATCCCTTCACCTAAGTTGTGCCTATCCTTGAGAAATTTGAGATGGGTTTCTTTCTGTAGAACAATATAGATGGGTTGTTCCTAATCCTGCTCCCAGTCTATGCCTTTTTTGTGGGAGTTTAGCCCATTACTATTTAAGGTTATAATTGAGGCATGGGCTGTTGCTTCCTTTCACTTTATATTATCCATTTGGACTTCTAGCCTGTATTTTGCTCTCTATGGTATGCTTTATTAGTTTCTTTCCTAGGTGTTTGGGGATATTTGTCTCCTTCTCTGCTGCCCTTTGAATTTGCTCAAGTTTTTATGAACATTGGTTTTCCCAGACATGTGTTCCATCATCTTGTCAATTGTCTATGAAGATTTTTTCATCTCTCCTTCAACCTATAGCCGACACTTTTACGGGTAGAAGTATTCTGGTTGGCATCCTAGTCCCTTAACCACAGGAATGCTTGCTCCATGTTCTTTCTTGCTTTTCATGTGTTTGAGGCGAGAGCTCGTTGTAATTTCTGATGGGTTTCCCTTTGTATGTGATGTTTTTTTTCTTTGTAACACTCAGAAATTTTGTCTTGTTCTTGGCATCTTAGAATTTTAACTATATGTATGCGAGCGTTAGGGGTTTTTTTTGATCTGTTTTCTATTTGGTGTCTATTGCTTCTTGTATTTGCTGTTTGTCTATTTTAGTTTGGGGAAATTTTATTTTTTTTTTTTTTTTCTATTATTTGTAAGATTGATCAATACTATTTCTTAATGTCTCCTCCTCTATTCCTCTGATGTGGGGTTGTGGTCTTTTCATTGTTCCCATATTCTGGTTTTGTTCCACTTTGTTGTGTTTTTACATTTTCATTCATATATTTATTTGAACTTTTTATTATCTGTTGTTCTCAGTTTTTTGCTTTCATTCTACTCTCTGAGGACCTTCTGATGATATCTTTGATTTCTTTTGTCATCTGTCTTTAGATTTCCATTTATCTTTTTTTGGAGTTTTCATTTCTTTTGTTGATTTTTTTTTTTTCTCTTCCTTTTTTGTTTATCTTTTTTTTGATTTCATTCTTTGAGCTTTCACTCTGTGTCCTACTTCGTGACTTCCTTTTCAGTGTTTATATTTGTTCTTTTTTTCTCCCTCTAGTTCTTTTCTGGATTTGTCGTTCTGTTCCTTTAGTTCTTCTGAAGTTTGTCATTTTCCCTTAGGTCCCTTTGAGTTTTTTCATTTCTCTCTTAGTTCTCTGAATTCTTCTTTATTTTTTTTCTCCTTCTAGTTCTTTCTGGAGTGTGTACAATCTGTTTCTTTAGTTCTTTCGGATGTTTGTCATTGATCCCTCTAGGTCCTTTTGGAGTTTTTCATTTCCTCTCTTTAGTTCTCTGAATTCTTCTTTTTTTTTTCCCTTAGTTCTTTCTGGGAGTTTGTCAATCTTGTTCCTTTAGTTCTTTCTGATGTTTGTCATGTATCCCTCATAGGTCCTTTTGAGAGTTTTTCATTCTCTCTCTTAGTTGCTCTGAATTCTTCTTTATGTTCTTTAATTTCTCTGCATAGTTCTTGCAATTATTCCTCTAAGATCTGTTCCTTGGGTTCTCCTCCAAGGGGTTCCCATCGTAGTCTATCTCCTACAAGGTTTGGTATATCCTGTGCTGCAGGATTTCCTGCCTTTCCCATGTTGTCCCTTCATTGGTCCCTGGCATTGTGGGCTTCCCTTTTTGGTTCAGATCACAAATACCTTTTCACTATGTTAGCAGATGATTTTGCTTTCCTCCTTCCATATGTTTTTACCCCCCTTCCTCCTCCTTGTTTATGGAAGTATGACTTGTCTAAGTTTTAGTTTAATATTATATATGGATATTGGAAGCCAAACACACTCTTCTCTTCTTGTTCTGAAGGTCTCCAAAAAAAAAAACGTCCACTTGGATTTCTCACTGATCCTCCGGACAGTGGCATGGTGGGGGGGCATATGCCTGACCTAGACTGAATTTGCACCCACCGGCACAACTGCCCAAGTGACTTCCGGCCAGCCCACACAAGGTGCAGAGCCAACAGCCCAAATCCGCCACCCTCTTGGCCCCAGCTCCACAAGGTGAAGGGACAGTCACCCTGCCAGAAGTCCCTCGAGATGCGACCCCCTAGCTGCATCCCTAGGAAAGAGTCCACCCCCAAAATTACCTCGCCCGACGTGACTCTGGCCAGCCGCAACAAAGGTGCAGAGCCACTGGCCCCAATCTGCCGAACCCTCTGGCCCCAGCTCCAAAGGCGAAGGTGAATTTACTGTTCTTCTTACTTCTCTTTTGTTTTGGTTTGCTTTTGCACAGTTCCGACAGTTGTCCCAAAGCTCCATCTGGGCCTGGAATTCACTCTGTAGACCAGGCTGGCCTTGAACTCGCAGCAGAGAACCTCCTGCCTCCTCCGAAGTGCTAGGATTAAAGGCTAAAACTGCACCACTATGCCTCTCTGAAAAGACAGTTCTTGCCATCATGTTATGGGAATCGATCCATGAGTCCTTTGGCAAGAGCCAACCTCTGCCAGTCGATCTAAAATCCACAAACCACTATAGCAAGCTATCTTCACTTCTACCTAGCACCCAAGTTTTCTTACGTTCTTCTGTATTTTGTTAGTGTTATTAGTGTTACTCATTTTTACCAGAACAATGTAATGAATTATGTGTTTATGGTTTTTCTCTGGAACGAGCGCCTTTAACTATTTTTCTTTTTTTCTCGAGTAATAAGAATCTTCCCATGATATCATAGACCAAACAAAACACAAATCAGAACAGATGTAATGCATCTGTCAGACAGTGTCTCAGTTGCGTAGAAAGGATAGTACCATCCACACATAATCGCTTGTGCACCCACCATGGGTCATTTCCCTCCTGCAAACTTCACGCAACAGAAAAAAATTGTCAAGTTCATTTCCAACTATAAAACCCAAAGCAAAAGACTTATCTCGCAAAGGTGTAACTCACACCATATGACAAGTCACAACTTTCAACAACACTACTAGCACAAAGCCACATCCAAAAACCTGCTAGCATTTCCTGACCACAGTCAAAAGCGCTAAGACCTGTCCCCACTCAACGAAACTCTGATATTGTTAGTGCATTATACAAAGCGGTCTTTCCCTAAGACCATGACCCTCCCTGTGTTGTAAGTTGCTGTCAACATTTTCTATACTATTCACCTTCAAGAAAGTGTGCGCGGATTTCAACGTTTAGGTCAATGTTTGATAGCAATTTGAGGGTTGACATTTTTGTAGACGGAGAAGTGGGACCCGGGTTGTGCAGATCTCAAAAAGCAGGTTAAAAAGCCACCCGAAGTAGGAGCCCTTAATTAATGATTCTACCATGACAAAGCCACCTAGGTGATCCCAGTTGCCAACAGATGCTTAGAGAGGATAGCTACAACCCAGCGCTATATATGACATCACGGCGAACGTCATTCCACCAGCCACCCAAAATCGGGAAGGCCGGCTCAATATTTACCTCTTCTTCGTTGGGGATGGCGGCCTTTGTCAAATGACTAGACCCAGTGACGATGACGGTCACTTGAGGTACGTCTAGGACACTACCCTACACAGTGTGCCCTTGGCCACACAAAAAGACCAAAGGTATAATGTATTCCAAGGTGTACCTGAGGTTAAGAGATCAGGCAGTGAGTGACATCAAGTTCGAGGTATGCTCCATGATGCATTTTTGTGTCCCATTGTCTACAGATCTTAGATGTGGCTGGGGTCTAAAGGGAATTACATTGATAGATTAGGACCAGTGTTCCTTATACGGCTTTTATATTAGAAACAACATACCAAAAATTCTGCAATTTAAACAATGGTGAAAAAAAAGGAAACAACAATGTTGTGAGAAGTCAAATATTACATTTAAAGGTGAAATGTGAAGATTGGTTGATGCATGCATTTTTTTCTACCTTATAGTAAGATCGTACATTAACAGAACAGTTGTCGAATTATTTAACGATTTCTCTTTTTCGGTATCCTGGCCGTTTTCACTCCAAAGGAGCTTGTTGGGGACGGTCTTGGATTCTGTTATGCTTAGTGGAATGGTCGGTCTTTCTAGATCTTCAGTTGATCGGCCAGGCCGAGGGAAAATATGCTGCTAGAAGCATTGTCTTATAAGGATTTTTTGACAGAGAGTCTAATCTGGATGAGAGTGCGGCCAATGTGCTAGTGCCTGTGGAAGTGAAATGCACAACAGACATAAGCGAAGCACACAGACAGACAGGACGCACAACGCACACACACAACAGAACACACACAAACCCGAAGACACGAGACACTACACACGGCGGCATTATAGACTCACACACATCTACGAACACAACACACATTCCCTAAAACATTGCAACACACCGAACACAAACGACAGCAACTTACACATCGATCATTCTCAGGATAATCTGTTTTGTGGAACCCCGCAGTGTTACCTGACAAGCCTCCAAAAGGAGATTGTATCTTAGTACTTGTTCATCAAATAAAGCCACCAATGGAAGATACAAAATTTTTGTATAACCTATTGTGCAATTGAAGTCTTAAATGCTGGCAAATTTTTCCTCCCTAGGTCTTCTCTTGCTCTCCATTGCTCTGCTATGAGCATTGGGTGGGAACAAGCAGAAGAACTCTTAGCCGTTCCCCCTCGTCTTTCCCCACACCGCCATCCGGCATGGTCGTTGTTTGGTGCTACGTGGTTCGGTAAGAGACGCCATATAGCCGCGCCCACATGGCGTGCCCCAAACAAATTCTGCCCCATAAAGGCAGAACTCCCTGCTAACAGACGCACACCAGAGAACCGGCGACGAAGGGCGGACACGAACAAGCGGGAAGCTTCTCATTGAGAGAGCACGGGACAGGACTGCGAAGTGACGTCATGGCCACCTACCTCACAAGAGGCATGTGATGGTAAAAGAAAACAAGGGAAAAAGGGAATGCCATGAGGTTAGGGGAGGAGTGGGGAGGGTATCTTTTGGTGTGTAGGCCGCTTGCATGGTATATTGTAAGTGGCACGGTGGGTGCAATGTTCCTTTGTATTGAGTGGCAAGTTTAGAGATTCGATGGAAAAACCCGTACTTGATGATGATATGGGATCTCGGAACTGGGCCACCCAGGTGAAGCTTCTATATTCCAACTTATTTGTGTGGATGCGTAAGAAGGTTACTGGGAACATATCCTTTATGCCAATTAACTAGTCCAGTGCCAAACATGTACTTCGGGACACTCACTCGTCCTGTCGGTGAGGCCCGACCTCGTGTTGGAGGACATTGTGCGGAGAACTCTTAATCTAGTGGACAACCCCGAATATCAGTAGACAGCACATATGCCAGGTTCACAGAAAAGATAAATAAGGGGGTTTAATAACCGCAAAAACAATCCGTTCTGGATAATCAAGGTCTGAGGAGTGAAAACTCATTTCTAACTGTACAGATATAAAATCTGGGCAAACCCACCATCAGAAAACAAAAGTGATGTGCAGTGACTTCGACTTACAGGCACAAATGGTGGTCCAAACTACCGTACTCAATAGCAGGCCCCCAAATAGAATAAACTCTTATTACAGTTGTCATCCGTAATTTTTGCTTACGCTGTAGTTGCCCATACTCAAGCATTTCAAGCCGCACGTACTAGTATCTGTATAGAGGCTTGTAGTGGTGATAGAGGGGCAGCCTTGCTGGGGATGGACAATGGGGTTTTCTATTCTTAATTTTTATCTTCCATTTTAGATGATGATGTTAGGTTCGTATCGGTATATGTATAAGCTGGATTATAAGTCTATAGATGGAATTGTTTCCCAATTTCTCGGCTTCCAGTTCATGGAGGGGTTAGCCTACTTTAGAAGACTTTATTATAGGTAAGTGTGGTGATAAAAGTGGATGCGGCTGGATTCTTTGTTTCAGTTAGTTTATTTTCGTGCAAACGCTTTTGTCTCGTGTTTTCATCCAGATCCTTCCATTTGGAATAGGGCTGCAGCTAGATAAGCCGAAGGCTAATGATGGACCTGTACTTTTTTCAGTCCATTTTTGTGTTATATGATATTCATTGATTTATGCATGTTCCTATGTCTCCATGGCATTGAATTGAAAGTCTAATCTTATTCACATAGCTATTCTCTCGCGGTGAGATGCTGATGGAGAGTTCAACATGTGATCCTTGACCCTGGGCAATTGATCTTGTTTTTGGGATGTGCCATTGGAGTAAAGCGTGGGTGGGCAGTGATGTGTAGCAATTAATATCTAGTTGAGCTAAATTTTGCATGTGGTTTCGAATTCACATAGTATGTGTCGATTTCTTGGCTGGAGTGAGCTTTTCCTCCCTGATGTTTAGGGAGATTTTCTTTGATTTTGTCTTAGGCATAATCCAGTGTGGGAAGATAACAATCCGCCATATGAGAATAGCCATCTTGCGGCCTGGAATCTTTTTTGGCTTATATATTCTAGGGAGGGTTTTCTTTATGTAAAGAATATTTGAATTTGTCGATCAGAAATGGAGGTGGGTTATGGTTACATCCTGACTCATTTAGGCCACCATGTGGTGCGAGTCGTCTGCCAGTCGAGTAATAATAAAATAAAAATTTTAAAATAAACAACACTTAGTTAAGAAGGTTCTTCCCAGGATTTGCGATTTGGGTGAAGTTAAGGGAAACGGACATGAAAGTCCCTTTAACAATTTGCTGTATGAGTACATATGCGAGATTGCGCATCTGTACACAAGACCATGAGACCAGGTCATTGTGCCTGATGTCCCTCCAAAGAACACACGAAAAACAAGTACCAGAATGACCATAGAGTGAGCTGAACTATTAAAGGGGTAGAGACACATTAAATAGTTTTATTTGACTTGAAAGGCAAGAAATATAAGTAATTATTAGTCTTTTGCAGTAAGAATCTACATATGTTTTGTGGTAGTTATGATTTTGTATTATCAATGTGTATGGAGCAAGGATAATTACAGATTGCCCGCGGGTAAAATGATATGCAGAAGTGAGGGCGGACCCTGCGATGCTCATGCTACGTCCGATGTCAAGACATCGCGGGTCAGAAAACTCAGGGTTAGAGAGGCGGTGGCAGCCAGGCCAGGGTGGAGTCGGTGCCCCCAAGGAGGAGAAGCCAATACCCAAAATGCCCGAAAATTACTAGGGGACACATGGAATACTGAGCACCGCTAGACGGGCAGCATAGGTCCTTTAAGACCACACTTCGCATGGCCAAGTGAGTGGGAGGTGATGGTAAATTGATGTATGCGCCCGGTCCACATCGAGGAGGAATCCGGACCAGAGGGAAGCACGACCCAGGTTATGTATTGCTCAGGTGAGGTGCCGGTGTTAACACGCTCGCTGGCACCAGAGGCAGCTGGTGTACCGGGCTAGGGGGCAATACTCTTAACCTCCTCCCATGTGACGTCAGCGTGCGACCTCATCTCTCCATCCCAAACGGCAGCGAGCGGAGCCGCCTCCAGCCCTCCGCATGATACGGGCTTTGTTATCCCAACGTGTCAGTGCATAGCTCAAGAGCCTCTGTTTTCCGTGGTTGTTTTGTTTGGCCGTATGACTTCCCGAAGAAGGCCAACATCGTCCCGTGACGGAAGAGAATCCAGGGACATACTCGCACGTGGCGTTTAGTTATTTAGACCTTTGCAAAGCGAGTATATCCTGGTGCTATCCCGAAGGACGTAGAAGATAACTGATAATAAAATAAACATGATCCCGATCCTCTAGATGAAGTCGTGAGTGGTCGTGTCTTTCTTTTCGTCGATTGTTTCCCTGCTAAAACACTATTGGAGTAATAGCTTACAGGAGCGTGGCATGCAACTTAGAGGTAGCTAGCAGAAAGTGGACGCAGGTTTACTTAAAGCGGGGGCACCCAAGGAAAATAGGAGTGAGAAATTTTACTACCAGACATGGACCAGCCCAAGTGCAACGCCTCAGAGAGATGGCATTCGGCTGTGGACGCTCTGCATGACCTTTTGCCCCTAGGGCCGAAAGCTCACTGGAGCACTACAACGAGCTGCGGTGATACGTGGGCAGTCTATCGGGATGTGAAGGTATAAGGCTCTGCTCCGATGTCGGATTATACGAAGGGGAAATACGCGAAATGGTAAAGCTGCACCACACAGGAAGCAACGGTGATATTGAAACAATACACTGCAGTCACCCCCCACGTGGAGAGTCGAGGGCTGTGTGCACAACAACTGTAGAGTTGTATTTTCGCTTTGTATTAGATAGTGGTCTATGTGCTGTTAACCTTTCGTAAGATACACCATTATAACGCTTATAACAAAGAGGGGATTAAAAAAAAAAACAGAAAAGGCAAACCACTACCCAGAAAACTATGTGGTCGTGTGAATTTTCGTTAGTTTTGATCCTGTCTTTGGGTTTGGTTTCATTTTAGTATGTTCTTTTCCTAACTTGGTTTTCATTTTTGATGTTTTGCGTATTTCATTCATCATTTTTCCAATTCATGTCAGGCATATTTCCCTTTCCCTTCCCCGCGGTCATGAGACCACCCCGACCCCGGATCCCAGAGTCATGCATTCATGAACCATAACTTTGTTCAAATAGTGGGTAAAATCTTTTCTCTCGGAGATTATTTTCTTTATTTTTAGCAATAAAGAAGTAGATAAAAATAAATTATAGAAGTAGGCAAAAGCATCCTTCGTGTAGAACCAATTTACAAGCAGTTGTGCCCAAAAACCCACACCAGCCCATGGGTCGCCAAACCATCCGGAGCAGAGCAGGGGCTTGTACTGAGTTACAACACAATTATAGAAATCAAACAGGTTGTTTGTTCAATCAAGTTGATCAAATGAGTGTCCAGACTACATTGCTGTAGTTTCACCATTCACCCCAATCGCAGCCCTTACATTCTACCACGCCCCCTCTTCCGCAGGTTGTTCCCTAGGCTTAGAAAAGGGGCACAGGTGGATGAGAGGTAAAACAGTCCACTCTCTCTGGAGCTGTTGACTTGGACTCTGGTCAATTCTGGCTGTTTCCTTTCATGGGCTGACAGTTTGTCCAGGAGTAACCTTTCGATCCTACTAATGAAGCACAAGCAATTAGATATATAGGTATCTAAACAGTACTAATTGTTATGGTTGATTACTTTGGTATAGACACAGATATTTCGATGGTATGTTAATCCATGAATTACATTTTTTTCTGTTAAATATGACAGGGTCTTACTGTGGCTTATAACATTTCCTAAGCATTAGAGGATGTAAGCTTGTGGCATCAGCCATGGGTTATTCCTCCAAGGATGCGGGGGTCGCACCAGGGGTCTTAGCCAGCACTGGACCTGCAGGACTGGCTGGACCAAGGAGGGTCAGGTGTGTCTGCTCACTGTCTCCGCAGCCTCCCTGTACCAGGAGACAATCAGACACAACAGGGAGCCAAGTAAAGCAAGGTCTCATTTATTGTGGGCAACACAGCAGTTTATAAAGGCAAAAACTACAAAGATGTTTCCATGGTGCCAAACAGGCAGCCAGTTGTTTCAAAGAGCCAGGTAGCACGCAGGCTGTATGTAATGATTATCCCACGGAACTTAATGGGAGACAGGTACTGATCTCGAGTTGTCCACGAGTAGGGAAGTACCTCTGAGCCTATCAGAATTCCCCTTTTCCTTCCTCCCCATTTCAGTTCGTGGTCATAGTGACCATTGTAGTTACAATGGTTTACATGACTCTTTGGCTGAAGTTATTTGGTAGGCAGGGGACAGTCAGTGAAACTCGAGCCAGGCTTAGAGATTTCCAACAGGCCACATTTTTGGAGAGCCTGTAAGGCCCAACATCTCCTCCTTTTTGTTTTGTATGGGGGGTCATCATGGCCCCTGTCTTAGGTTGTCTGAACTTACGTCTACTAGGCTTACCCGTTATTGGGAGTTAAAGGCAGCTTTTGGCCTAACCCCTGTCTTAGGTTGCCTAGGGGTAGTCAGATCTTACCTGTCATTGGGTGCCATGTGTCTCCTCCCCTCCCCCTCTTCGCCACACTGTCCCCTGTCTTAGGTTGGCCTCTCTTTGAGGACCCTTACCCGCCATCGGGGCAAAACAGTTGGCAGGGGCTTTTATCAGGGCCGTATCTGGCTCGCAATGTCATAAGTTGAATTTCCTGGGCCTTGTTTTGTATCAGCCGAGTCAACCTGTTAAAGATGCAGGGTCTGATGGTGCAAGCAAGTAACACTATTATAAGTGGGCCAGCTAGGGCCGATTAAAGTGTTGTTAATCAAGGCGACCAGTCAAACCATTGGCTGAACCAGCTCTCGTCATAATTTTGTTGCCTATCTTATATTCCCTTTTGAATCTCAACCAGATTTTTTGTAATGATCCCTGAGTGGTCTGCATAAAAGCAGCACTCCTCCCCCAATGCTCTGCAAATTCCCCCTTGTTCAAGGGTTAGGAGATCCAGTCCTCTCCGATTTTGGAGGAATACTAGTGCTAGGGAATCTAGGGATTTTTTGAAGTATCTGAGAGTGGTTTCCACTCTATCGAGGTTGACATCAATCTGCATCCTGAGTTCTTGATATTTAGTATTTACCAGAGCCAGAGAGGCCCCTCCCAAACCAGTTCCTGCTGCCCCAAGCCCCAGAAGGGAAGTGACCACCAACAAAGTAATGAATTCCCTCTTCTCCCTGTGGTTACCCTGCCTGGCGACCATTTCTTCATTAGAATGATATAATACATGGGGCATCACTGCCACCATAGCACAGGTATCATTGCCCTGTTTAAGAACTGCAGTTGCTATGCAGGGCGTGAGGCCTGAATGTTGACATAACCAATATATTCCCTGTTCTGAGGGTATTATCCATTCATCATCATCAGTATTGCCAGTAACATTCTGACATCCTTCCCATGGAGAGACTTCTAGGGCAGATGTTATACAAGTGAAATTTGTTCCCCGGAGGGGTAAAGTCAACCCTGTTCCTTTAATATTTTGTTTTGCATTAGACTATCGAGGGCCCCATCTACATTCTGAGGGCGTGTTTTTCTTCATAAAAATTCCCAGTATACCCTAGGGTTTCATAGTATGGTGGCTCGGGACTAAGGCACAGCCAGCATGACTCTGTTAACTCAGGCCTGGTCTCATTCAGGGCTTCATAAGCTATCTCTACTGCTGCTTCCCAGGGGCTAGTTTTGTTCCCAGTCTTACCCTTGTTGTGTCCTTTTCCCTTTCCTTTGCCCTTACATTTTCTCTTGGTGGTGTGAGGTTGGAGGGTGCTATATACTGTTGGTGGTGGGCTTGTTATAGTTTTTGTTTTGGTAGGGGTTGGATTTGGGGCATCTGGCCCCACCTTAATCTCATTAGCAATGGGATTCACTTGCCTCCTGATGGAGAACATTACTCCATTATCATAACCTTCTCAGTACAGTCTAAGGCCCCATATCATTCCAACTTCCCAGCTTTCTTCCTTTTTTCCCTCGTCAGTGAGCGTCACCCGAATGGGATTACATTGTAAGTGTTCACAATCTTTCCCCATTATTTTTTCCACCTTAATAGGACCTCTATGTTGGATTCAATATCCAGATCCAGTGGTCTCACACCCCCAAAACTTACAATAAAAATGCCCTGACCCACCACAGTCAGATATCTGTTGTGCAATCCGTCCACTCCCAGGACACACATATATGGGGTAATCTTGAATCATTTCTCGATGTCCCTTGTATAGGAAGTGGTCAATTCTCCAGTAGTCACTGCCCCAGTTTCCTCGGGCCAAGTCACAAAGGTCAAAGTAAAATAGCGGCCACCATGTTGATGGTGTTGTGTCCTTCGTGGTGGAGTTGAGGACTCGTCCGGTTGCAAGGTCACTTATTATCCATGTCACTCTTTGCGGTTGGTGGGCGTTAGGGTCCTGTGCCTCCGTCACCGTTGTTGCCATCCATGTGACCATTAGAAGTCTCAGGAACCACGCCATCTATGAACAAGAAAAGACATAAGGACTCCTCAAAGGTTTGTAGCCCTTGGATTTAATTATGTTATTGTTCCTTTTCCGAGGAGGTCAGTAGGAACTTTAAGTTCCTTGCCGGTATCCAGATTGGTGCTTCTTCCCCAATAGGATATACACATCCAAAGCCTCTCCCCATCGTGATTAGTGGGTCTGGGCCTTTCCATTGGTGTATTAAAGGGTCTTTCCATTTGACCTTTACTTGGGGGTTAAGGCTTGCTTGTCCCCAATGTTTTTGGAACCTAGATTCCGTAATGTCCTTGGAAAAATTTAAAATATTTATGGCGAACAAGGCTTGTGCCAACTGCAGGTGGGGGCTTACTCCCCCTTTTTGTTTTTGTAATTGCTCCTTGAGACATTGATGGTTTATTTCTACAATAGCTTGCCTTTGGGGGTTATAAGGAATTCCAGTAGTGTGTTTAATTCGCCATCTTTCAAGAAAGTTTGCAAGGGTCTTAGAGATAAAGCAAGGCCCATTGTCAGTTTTAATCTGACTGGGCAGTCCCAGCATTGCAAAGCATTGAAGGAAGTGAGACTGAGCATGTTTGGCTCTTTCTCCAGTGTAGGCTGTGGCCCCACAGGCTCTAGAATGGGTGTCAATGGACACAAAAACATATTTAAGCTTGCCAAAATCAGCAAAGTGAGTGACATCAGTTTGCCAGAGAGCATTAGGTCATAAGCCTCGAGGATTAACTCCTTGGGGTTGAAGCGGGGGGGGGGTTCCTTAAGGAAAGGCTGGCAAGATTTACACATTTGAACAATTTTTTTCAATTCTTTTACAGGCACTTGAGGGAACTTTTGGTGTAGACCTCTCCAATTTACATGGGTTAGCTCATGAAAGTTTGTAGCTTCCTGAGCTGTTAGAATGTTAGGCCCCGAGGCCAGCTGATCTGCCAGGGCATTGCCCATAGATAAGAAACCAGGAAGGCCTGAGTGTCCCCTAAGGTGTTGAAGGTATATTGGGGCATTCCTTCCTTCTAAAAGGGCCTTAAGCTCTATCATAAGAGGTGAGATTGGGTTACTGTCCAGCCTAATGTGAGCCTGTGGTAAATGAGGTAGAAGACAGTTTATATGGCCACATATATACTGTCAGTAAAAAGGTTGCAGGACTCCTGAATGTCCTGTAGTGCCATTATGACTGCTAATAATTCCTTATATTGGGCAGATCCTTGGCTTGGCTGGAATCTTTTACTGGTTGGGGTGGAACTATTCTCTCTAAAGGCCACATAGGCTGAGACAGCTTTCCCTCCATCAGTGAAAATGCATGGTGCATGTGGTATGGATTCTTTTATAAACAGAGAGGCCATTATAAGCTCTAGGGGGAATTTTTGCAGGAAGGCTGCCCACCTAGAAGGTCCGAAATGACAATCCAATTTTCCCATGAAGCCTTCTGTGCTGGATAGCTTTAGTGTCAACTTGACACACCTGGGTTGAGGGAGCCTCAATTGGGGAATTGGCTCCATTGGATTGGCCTGTGGCCACATCTGTGGAGTATTGTCTTGATGGTCAAGCAGTGTGGGAGGGCCCAGCCCACAATGAGTAGTGCCACCCTGGGCAGGTGGTTGTGTATAGTATAAGAAGGTAGGCTGGGGGGCTGGAGAGATGGCCTAGTGGTTAAGAGTGCCAACCGCTCTTACAGAGGACCCGGGTTCGATCCCCAGCACCCACATGCCGGCCGAGAACCATCTGAAACTCCGGTTCCAGGAGAACTCCAGCTCCAGGGGAGTCCGAGACCCTCTTCTGACCTCCGCGGCATTGCACGACACGGGTGCACAGACTTGCATGCAGATAGTACATTCATACGCATACAGAAATAAATAATAATAAAAAAAGATGTATTGTTAAAAAAAAAAAAAGAAGGTAGGCTGGGCATGAGCCAGGAGGAAGCACGCCAGTGAACAGCATTCCTCCATGGCCTGTGCTTCAGCTCCTGCCTCCAGGTTCCTGCCCTGAGTTCCTGCTTTGGGCTCCTTAAGTGATGAACTGTGACTCAGGAGATGTAAGCTGAATAAACCCTTTCTTCCCCAAGTTGGTGTTGGTCAGAGTGTATTGTCACAGCAATGGAAGACAAACCAGAACACCTTCTAAGGAAATAGCTAGGCATGAATGGTTGTGAGCCAGCCATTCAACATCTGTCAACCTGTACGGGAGGATGATGTCATGTGGATCTATCCCATAATGTCTCTGTGCCTGAGTTCTTCCCCTTATAATAGCATCTGCCAGCTGGTCTGTTTGGGAGTACACTCAAGGTGTACCAGCCGTGGATGTATGTATCCATTCCAAAGGAGCCCCCTCCTGGGTAATGACTGCTGTAGCCAGGCTCTGTCCTGTAAGGACCCAAAGGGACAGGGGGCATTCTGTAGAATACCTCCTCAGAGAACAGTGATGGAAAGCATTCTGAAAGAACTCGAGGATTTTTTGGTGTTCTGGGGTGAGGGAGATTTCCTCCTGAGGACTCTTGTCTCTTAATAGGGTAAATAATGGCACTAAGGTTTCTGTGGGAATGGCTACCCAGGGTTGGAGTCAATGATTTCACCAAGTAAGATTTGGAGTTGTGTTAGAGTAAGCTGGTTAGGTATTTTTAAACTAGGTTTTATGGGACTAACTTGAGAAAGAGAAAGATGAGTACCCAGCACCTTGAAGGGAGGAACTCGTTGAATTTTCTCAGGTGCCACTGTGAATCCTCCTTTAATTAATGTATGTGATATTGTAGCCAGGAATCCTGGAAGTTGATGAGGGTCCGATGGCCACTGATCAGATCATCCATGTAGAGGTACACTAAGGAGTCCCCTTGCAACAGCATGGGGGTCAGGAGGATGGTAAGATATTGCTGACAAAATGCTGGCCTATTGGCCATTCCCTGAAGTAGTACCATCCACTCATATCGGTGGTCCGGCTGGGAATAGTTAAGAGTCGGCATGGAGAAAGCAAATTTAGCACAATCCTCAGGGTGCAGGGGAATGGAAAAAAAGCAATCTTTAAGATCAATTACAGCTATAGAGAAGTCTGTAGGGATCGTGGGGATCCAGGGCATGCCTCGCAAAGGGGTCCCAACCGATTCCATTCTATCATTTACCTTCCTCAAATTTTGGAGCATGTGCCATGCTCCTGAAGCCTTGTGAATGACAAAGACATGTGTATTCCAGGGGCTCATAGTAGGGCAGATGTGCCCCAGTTTTAATTGTTCATCCATTAACTGGGGTAGGGCCTCAAGTTTTTGTTGTGTTAGTGGCCACTGCTCCACCCAGACGGGTTTTCCCGGTTTCTATAGTATGGGAGGAACCCAGGGGGCAGTGGCCCCTATTATTGGGGGTAAATCTTTACTTGTCCTTGCTTCTGGGTGTGATCATGACGGGGGGTCGATTAAGGGATCTTCAAAGAAAAGTTTATGATCAGTGGTTAACTGCATCCATTTGTCTCAACAAATCCTGACCTAATAGATTAGCTGTGAGGCCTTGGGCTACCAACGGCCTAATTTTTCCCTGGTCTCCATCCAGGGGCATCCATTTCATGAGGGTGGAGGTTTCCTTGGTGTGGGAGTTTCCCCCCCACCCCCCAGACCAATGGGCCAGGAACCAAGGGCCAGGTTTCTGGGACTTCCTCCTTTCTCAGGATGGTCCTATCAGTCCCCGTGTCAATGAGGCATTGAAACTTAATGCCTCCGATGACTATAGACATTTGGGGGTACAATTCCTCATAGACTGGTACTGTCCAATGAGCTCTTATTGGGGCTCTCATTCCCCTCGGGGGAGCACAACCTCCTTGTGATGACGAGGCTGGAGGCTGCCCCTGGACTAGTTTAAAGGCTTGCCATCAACGTCAAATTTTGATCTACAGTCCTTTTTCCAGTGTAATCCTTGTCAACACCTTGGGCACAGGGTGCGAGGCGGGGGCCGGTCCTTCGCCTCCCTCCTGCCCTCCCCAGGGGTTCCAGAGGGACAATCATGCTTGAAGTGCCCCGGCTGCCCACAGCCAAAGCAAAGCCGGCTACACTCTGGAGCCCCACCCACCTTGGTAGCTCCTACAGCCTGAGTAAGTGCAGCAGTGAGAACTGAAGTTTGAGCTTGAATCGCCTGTGTGAAGGCCTGTGCTTTATGACTTTGAGTTCCTATGTCTTGGGTTGCAATGATCCATGAGCTCATAGATCTGTCCTTTAATCCTGCACAGGCTAGAAGGTGGTCTCCGTTCATCCCTTCCCATATGGTCATCCTGACAAACTGGTCTAAGAGNCCCACCTTGGTCGCTCCTAGAGCTTGGGTAAGTGCAGCAGTGAGAACTGAAGTTTGAGCTTGAATCGCCTGTGTGAAGGCCTGCACTTTATGGCTTTGGGTTGCAATGATCCATGAGCTCATAGATCTGTCCTTTAATCCTGCACAGGCTAGACGGTGGTCCCGTTCCTCCCCTCCTGTATAGTCATCCTCACAAACTGGTCTAGGAGATCCCCAGGGGGGAGTTTGCTTTGCATGCTCTCCCCCCTGGGGATCTCCTCTATCAACTCTGTCGATAAATTCGGGAAGGGTTTCATGTGCCTTTTGTCTCATACCTGTCAGAGGGCTCTCTGACTGCCCAGTGTTAAGCTTGGTCCATGCATCAATGCTGCTCTGTTGGACTTGGTCCCTGTAGGGGGCCTGTAATGCTGCCTGCTGGGTCCCTGTTGTAAACCTGTCCCCTGTGCCAGCCAGCATTCCAAAGGTGACAGGGATGGGATTGCCCAAGCGTTTGCCCCCCCTCCCCCGCCCAGACAGCATTCCTCCCAGAAGAAAGCCGACCATTTGATAAATAGTAGGCTGGGGAGCACCGTCCTTGACAGGTCTAGCCAGTCTCTGGTAACACACGGGTTGTATGCAATGTCCTGGAGCAGTGTCAACGCCCAGGGTGAACTGGGGCCATCTTCAGCCACTGCTTTTTTAAGTTCCTTAAGATCTTTAGCCTCCCAGGGATACCAATCTAGGGGCCGGTTCCTCCCCCCCCCCCAGCGTGAGGTTTACTGGGAAGGGGCAAAACAGAGGCTCATTAGCCTGGGGCGGAGCCTGTGGACTGAAACTTAAACGCCCTGTGAGAAGAAAAGAGGGGGAGATCTGGGTGTGCTGTGCACCCCTGGAACAACAGACTTTGGGAAGATGAGGCAGGGGGATTGTAAGTTGGAGGCCAGACTGAGCTACATAATGAGCTCTAAGCCTGTCTGAGATTCATGGCACCATCCTGTCGTACATTCTTTGCTCCCACAAAGAAGAACAGAAGCCAATGTGGTCCTTTCAGAGGATGTGGCAAGACCATGGCTGCATGTGTGGGACCTCTGCACGGTCACTGCAGCTTTGCGTCCACAGGCCTGGCCTCCACTGCCCTGCTGCCCAAGCCCACCCTGCCCCGTTGCCGAGCAGCAGCCCACCTTCTTCCTCATGATTCCTATTTCTCCTTCGAGCCGCAGGTTGGGCTCCTTCTCATCCTGAAGCATCTTCTCATACTGAGTTTTCATAAGTTGGATTTCTCGGTCTTTCTCTTCAATCTGCTTCTTGGTTTCCTCACACTCCTATAGCAGCTGCCTGACGTCTTCCTGTGCCTGGCTCAGAGAGAGGGAGAGATGTGACAGTGTGGCAGGGGGGAAGGTCACAGTGGTGCTGGGGTGGACTGGGGTGAAGAGGGCATGGGAGCCTTTGTGGGTGGAAGGCCAGTCTCTTTACAGAAGTGGAAACTGAGCCCTTTCCCATCTGCCCACTTTCTTCGTGACTCCCTTCTTCGTTGACCTGGTCAGGCCTCAGGCTTCTTCACTTTACTGCCTCTCACCAACAACCGCAACGCCGTTTGGCCTCTGTTCTTCACATTGACACCCAGACTTCAGATATTTTCCCCTTATAGAACTTGGGATCACTGTAACTTTATTTGTGAAATTTCTTGGTTCTCTCTCCCATGAGATGCAAGTCCCATGCCTGCCGATGGACTCTTGGTGTCCACACAGTAGTCACTTGATAAACTATTGAACAGAAGGAGTAGTTCCAATTCTGGCCTTCTTCCCTCCCTGACCTTCCTCCCAGAAAGGGGTCACAGCT
>VZQC01013302.1:4429520-4542675 GCA_009823505.1 Rhizomys pruinosus
GGCTGATGCCACAAGCTTACATCCTCTAATGGTTAGGAGATATTATAAGCCACAGTAAGACCCTGTCATATTTAACAGGAAAAAAATGTAATTCATGGATTAACATACCATCCAAACATCTGTGTCTGTACCAAAGTAACCTACCATAACAATTAGTACTGTTTAAATACCTATATATCTAATTGCTTGTGCCTCATTAGTAGGATGGAAAGGTTATTCCTGGACAAAATATCAGCCCATGAAAGGAAACAGAATTGACCAGAGACCAAGACAACAGCTCCAGAAAAAGTAGATTGTTTTGCTTCTCATCCACCTGTGCCCCTTTTCTAAGCCTAGGGAACAATGTGTGGAAGAGGGGGCGTGGTAGAATTTAAGGGCTGTGATTGGGGTGAATGGTGAAACTACAGCAATATAGTCTGGACACACATTTGATCAACTTGGTTGAACATACAAGCCCCCCCTGGCCGCTGGATGGTGGGACCCATGGGCTGTGTGGGTTTGGGCACAACTGCTTGCAAATTGGTTTTGCAAGAAGGATGCTTGTACTCATGGATTATCACTTATTGTTAAAAAAAAATGAAAACTGAAAGATGCAGGACAGTTATGGCAGAATGCATGATCTGGGATGGGGTGGGGGGAAGGGCAAGGGAAATATGCCTGAACTGAATTGGAAAATGATGTATGAAATACACAAAGCATCAATAAAAAAAAAAAAGGAAAAAAAAAAGATTCATTCCAGCTGTCGGCTGCTCAAACACTGCTGTTGGCTAACTCCTCAGGTGTGTTCAGGTGTAAGTGTTTGTCTCAGCCGGGCAGCCCCTGGCTGGCTGAGGGCTTCCTCTTAGGACCTGACTCTGTGCTGGGCTTATACATAGCACCAAAAAGATGCTTGCTGACTGACTGAATTATAACTGAATGAATGAATTTGGTCACAAATACTAAATTATCACTGTATGGAATTGGGAAATTATGAAAAAAGTATGAGATAAAGTTTAAGTAGTCCCTGGCTCCAGCTTTGCAGAGATCATCCTGTTGCTGTCTCCTCCCACTCAGCACCAGTTGCTGTGGAAAGCTTTCCATTCTCCGTTCCCCACTCGGTCCCTTGTACACACCTNGTTGGGGTGGGGGTGGGGGTGAAGGGAAGGGGAGATATGCCTGAACTGAATTGGAAAATGATGTATGAAATGCACAAAGCATCAATAAAAAAAATGTTTTGAAAAAAAAAAAAGAGCTGCAGTTGCTATGCAGGGCATGAGGGCTGAATGTTGACATAGCCAATATATTCCCTGTTCTGAGGGTATTATCCATTCATCTTCATTAGTATAGCCAATAACATTCTGACATCCTTCCCATGGAGAGACTTCTAGGGCAGATGTTATACAAGTGAAATTTGTTCCCCGGAGGAGTAAAGTCAGCCCTGCTCCTTTAATATTTTGTTTTACATTAGACCATCGGGGGCCCCATCTACATTCTGAGGATGTGTTTTTCTTCATAAAATTCCCAGTATACCCTAGGGTTTCATAGTATTGTGGCTCGGGACTAAGGCACAGCCAGTATGACTCTGTTAACTCAGGCCTGGTCTCTTTCAAGGCTTCATAAGCTGTCTCTACTGCTGCTTCCCAGGGGCTAGTTTTGCTCCCAGTTTTACCCTTGTTGTGTCCTTTTCCCTTTCCTTTGACGTTGCATTTTCTCTTGGTGGTGTGAGGTTGGAGGGTGCTATATACTGTTAGTGGTAGGCTTGTTAAGTTTTTATTTTGGTAGGGGTTGGATTTGGGGCATCTGGCCCCACCTGAATATCATTAGCAATGGGGTTCACTTGTCTCCTGATGGAGAACATTACTCCTTTATCATAACCTTCTGGGTATAGTCTAAGGTCCCTTATCATTCCAACTTCCCAGCTTTCTTCCTTTTTTCCCTCGTCAGTGAACGTCACCTGAATGGGGTTACATTGTGAGTGTTCACAATCTTTTCCCATTATTTTTCCACCTTAACAGGACCTCTATGTTGGATCCAATATCCAGACCCGGTGGTCTCACACCCCCAAGACTTACAATAAAAATCCCCTGGCCCACCACACTCAGATATCTGTTGTGCAGTCCGTCCACTCCCAGGACACACATATATGGGGTAATCTTGAATCGCTTCTCAATGTCCCTTGTATAGGCAGTGGTCAACTCTCCAGTAGTCATTGCCCCAGGTTCCTCGGGCCAAGTCACAAAGGTCAAAGTAAAGTAGCGGCCACCATGTTGATGGTGTTGTGTCCTTCATGGTGGAGTTGAGGACTCGTCCGGTTGCAGGGTCACTTATTCATGTTACTTTTTGTGGTTGGTGGGCGTTAGGGTCCTGTGCCTCTGTCACTGTTGTTGCCATCCCTGTGACCATTAGAAGTCTCAGGAACCACGCCATCTGTGAACAAGAAAAGACATAAGGTCTCCTCAAGGGTCTGTAGCCCTTGGATTTAATTATGTTATTGTTCCTTTTCCGAGGAGGTCGGTAGGAACTTTAAGTTCCTTGCTGGTATCCAGATTGGTGCTTCTTCCCCAATAGGATATACACATCCAAAGCCTCTCCCCATTTTTGGAACCTAGATTCTGTCATGTCCTTTGAAATATTTAAAATATTTATGGCGAACAAGGCTTGCACCAACTGCAGGTGGGGGCATACTCCCCCTTTTTGTTTTTGTAATTGCTCCTTGAGACATTGATGATTTCTTTCTACAATAGCTTGCCCTTGGGGGTTGTAAGGAATTCCAATAGTGTGTTTAATTCCCCATCTCTCAAGAAAGTTTGCAAGTGTCTTAGAGGTAAAGCAAGGCCCATTGTCAGTTTTAATCTGACTGGGCAGTCCCAGCATTGCAAAACATTGAAGAAAGTGAGACTGAGCATGTTTGGCTCTTTCTCCAGTGTGGGCTGTGGCCCAACAGGCTCTAGAATGGGTGTCAATGGACACAAAATCATATTTAAGCTTGCCAAAAGCAGCAAAGTGAGTGACATCAGTTTGCCAGAGAGCATCAGGTCATAAGCCTTGAGGATTAACTCCTTGGGGTTGAAGCGGGGTACCTTAAGGAAAGGCTGGCAAGATTTACATGTTTGAACAATTTTTTTCAATTCTTTTATAGGCACTTGAGGGAAATTTTGGTGTAGACCTCTCCAATTTACATGGGTTAGCTCATGAAAGTTTGTAGCTTCCTGAGCTGTTAGAATGTTAGGCCTTGAAGCCAGCTGATCTGCCAGGGCATTGCCCATAGATAAGAAACCAGGAAGGACCGACTGTCCCCTAAGGTGTTGAAGGTATATTGAAGCATTTCTTCCTTCTAAAAGGGCCTTAAGCTCTACCAAGAGGAGAGATTGGGTTACTGTCCAGCCTAATGTGAGCCTGTGGTAAATGAGGTAGAATGTTGGCCACATATAAGCTGTCAGTAAAAAGGTTGCAGGACTCTTGAATGTCCTGTAGTGCCATTATGACTGCTAATAATTCCTTATATTGGGCAGATCCTTGGCTTGGTTGGAATCTTTGACTGGTTGGGGTGGAACTGTTCTCTCTAAAGGCCACATAGACTGAGCCAGCTTTCCCTCCATCAGTGAAAATGCATGGTGTATGTGGTATGGGTTCTTTTATAAACAGAGAGGGCATTATAAGATCTAGGGGGGGATTTTTGCAGGAAGGCTGCCCACCTAGAAGGTCCGAAATGACAATCCAATTTTCCCATGAAGCCTTCTAAGGAAATAGCTAGGTGTGAATGGTTGCGAGCCAGCCATTCAATATCTGTCAACCTGTATGGGAGGATGATGTCATGTGGATCTATCCCATAATGCCTCTGTGCCTGAGTTCTTCCCCTTATAATAGTATCTGCCAGCTGGTCTGTTTGGGAGTACATTCGAGGTGTACCAGCCATGGATGTATGTATCCATTCCAAAGGAGCTCCCTCCTGGGTGGTGACTGCTGTAGCCAGGCTTTGTCCTGTAAGGACCTAAAGGGACAGGGGGCATTCTGTAGAATACCTCCTCAGAGAACAGTGATATAGAGCATTCTGAAAGATCTCGAGGATTTTTTGGTGTTGTGGGGTGAGGGAGATTTCCTCCTGAGGACTTCTGTCTCTTAATAGGGTAAATAATGGCACTAAGGTTTCTGTGGGGATGGCTACCCAGGGTCAGAGCCAATTGATTTCACCAAGTAATCTTTGGAGTTGTGTAAGAGTAAGCTGGTTAGGTATTTTTATACTAGGTTTTATGGGACTAACTTGAGAAAGAGAAAGATGAGTACCCAGCAGTCCTTTAATCCTGCACAGGCTAGACGGTGGTCTCCATTCATCCCTTCCCATATAGTCATCTTGACAAACTGGTCTAAGAGATCCCCCTGGGAGGGGGGATGTTTGCGTTGCATGCTCTTCTCAACTCTGTTGATAAACTCTGGAAGGGTTTCATGTGCCTTTTGCCTCATGCCTGCCAGAGGGCTCTCTGACGGTCCAGCGTTAAGCTTGGTCCATGCATCAAAGCCACACTGTCTGACCTGGTCCCTGTAGGGGGCGGGTAGTGCTGCCTGCTGGGTCCGTGTTGTAAATCCATCCCTTGTGCCTGCCAGCATTCCAATGGTGACTGGGATGGCGGGTTTTGCCCAAGCATTTGCCTCCCCCCCCCCCCAGGCCGGCATCCCTCCCTGAACAAAGCCGCCCATTTGATAAATAGTGAGCTGGGGAGCACCGCCTTGACAAGTCTAGCCAGTCTCTGGTAACACACAGATGGTATGCAATGTCCTGGAGGAGCGTCAATGCCCAGGGTGAATTGGGGCCATCTTCAGCCACTGCTTTTTTAAGTTCCTTAAGATCTTTAGCCTCCCAGGGATACCAATCCAGAGGTCGGTTTCCCCCAGGCATGAGGTTTACTAGAAAGCACAAAGCGGAGACTCATTAGGCTGGCGTGGAGCCTGCGGACTCGGAGTGGTGGGAGGCCCTCGGCTAGGAGTTTTGCCCTAAGGGCCGTATAGGGTCCCTCAGCGCTTGGCCCCTCTGCCTGCTTGTAAGGAGTCTGTCTCTCTGCACCCGGATCCCCCAAAGCCTTTCTTTTTTCAATGAACTTATCCCATTCCTTTTCTCCCTCCACTTCAGAGTCTGCCACCTCCTCTGCCCTATCCTGCGCGGGAGGAGCGAGAGTCTCCAGATGGAAAGAAGCTTTCAAAGCTGTAATAGTAGGGTAGAAACCTAAGGGCAGATCAATTCCAAAATGCCCCTCTCTCTCTCTAGCCAGCTTTTCCACTCTAGCCCAAGTTTGCAATGAAAAGAGATTCGTCCCTGTAACCCAGGGGGCTAGGGAAAGGATCGTCTCCCAAGTATTAAGGGCATTAGTCTCAGTTAGTTCAAGCCCACGAGACTGTAGCATAAGGTGCAGAGCTCTTAGAGCTGGCTCTTTCTTAGCTGATGTTGAGTTACCCATCTTGGGGTCTCACAATGTCCTTTTACCTTTCTTTCTCTTTCCATTATTGGTTACCGAACAGGGGACTTTTATATTCAATGAATGCTCGCTACAACTCAGCATTATGTATCCCTTTCTAAAATTTATTTTGAGGCAAGATTCTGATAAATTCAACATGCATTTACTTTCAAAACTCATCGGGATACCATTCTGTGTTTGTTTTTCTGGGACTGCATTACATCACTCAGCATGATATCTTCTAGCTCCATCCATTTACCTGCAAAGTTCATGATGTCAACTTCCTTTACTGCTGTGAAAAACTTCATTGTGTAGATGTACCACATTTTCTCTATCCACTCGTCAGTTGAGGGCCACTTGGGTGGGTTCCAGCTCCTTGCTATTGTAAAGACAGCTGCACTAAACTTGGCTGTGCATGTATATCTGCAGTAAGATGAGTCTTGTGGGTACATACCCAAGAGTGGTATGGCTGGGTCAGGTTGCAAGTTAATTCCAAGTTTTCCAAGGGTTCTCCACACTGTTTTCCATAGTGGCTGTACAAGTTTACGTTCCCACCAGCAGTGGATGAGTGCTCCTCTTTCTCCACAACCTCTCCAGCACTTGGTATCATTTGTTTTCTTGATCCTAGCCAGTCTTATTGGAGTGAGATGATATTTTAAAGTGGTTTTAATTTGCATTTTTGATAATTAAAATATAAATAAAAATGTTTTACTAAAAGAAATAAATATTTTGAATTTTTTCTATTTCAAACTAATGACCGCCAGCAGATATGTAATGAGGTACTTAAATTTAGAATATTTTATAAATGATTCAATAACAACTTCAACACTATAATTAATATTTCTTTTCGTTATATTTTGTCATTGTCATGGCTAATCCTAGGTGTTAATTTGACTGGATCTAGCATTAATTAAAATGAGAATGAGAGCCAGGCATGGTGGCACATGCCTTTAATCCTAGCACTTGGGAAGCAGAGGCAGATGCAGGCAGATCTTTGTGAGTTCAAGGCCAGCCTGGTCTACAGAGTGAGTTCCAGGACAGCTGGAGCTACAGGGAGACCCTGTCTCGAAAAAAAAAATGGGAATGAGAGATTTGGACTAGTTCATTCGAAGATAGAAAACCCTCCTTACATATTGCTATTACATGTTCTGATGGAACCTGGTTTAAAAAGCCATGGCAGAAAGGAGCTAGTCCCTTCTTGCTGCTTAGTTTCTCTGTGACTGGTGTTAGTCTTGTTGCTGCGATCAACTCTTTGGATTCCAGTGTAGACTGAAGATAAGCAGATCTCCAAAAATCCATCAGGCTTTCATCACCAGACTGGGACTACTGAGAAATCCAACCTCTTGGACTGAGCAACTATAGGATTCTCAGACTCTCCAGCATGGTGCAGCCATTTTTGGACTACTGAGACCCTATCCCATGTGCTCATATAGTAAATTCATATATATATATAAATATAATTATTATAGTATATAAAGCATATATAATATACATACATACACATATATATGTATATATATATGTATATATATACATATATATGTATATACAAATTATATATATATATATATATATATATATAATTTGTAGATGTTAACTGTTTTTTATGCTGAGTGGCAAAATACTATAGCATTTTGGATGCAGTCATAAAAAAATGTCTGTTCCACAAAAAGTTCCAAGCGCATTTGCAAAAATGTTCATTATTTTAAAAAGAAAATACTATTTATATTCATATTGTTAAATTAATTTATCCAAAGAGATTTTGAAAGCTTTAACTCAATTTAACTATCATTCTCACCAGGTAATGAAGAATATATGATAAATGTAAATAAATGGCTGCTGCTTAGAGGTGGCAAGAGCCTTTTAACCATGGCTGCTGGGCCTGTTTCCTAAAGGAATCAAGATGCCAAGGTGTATGTGGGGGGTCTGGATGAGAAGGTTAATGAACCAGACTGGGCCAATGTTCAACACCCACAAGCCAAAGGACAGAGTCTCTGGCCAGCACCAAGGCTATGGGTTTGCGGAATTCTTGAGAGAGGAAGATGCAGTCTATGCCATTAAGACTATGAACATGATCAAACTCTATGGGAAGCCAATACAGCTGAACAAGACATCAGCTCAAAACAAACCCTGGATTTAATGGCCAATATTTTCATGGAGAACCTATAGCCAGAGATTGGTGAGAAGCTGTTTTATGATAATTTCAGTGCCTTTTGGGTCATCTTACAAACTCTCAAGATTACAAAGGACCCAGACACAAGCAACTCCAAGGGCTATGCCTTTATTAATTTTGCTTCAGTTGATGCTTCAGATGCAGCAATTGAGGCCATGAATGGACAGTAGCTCTGTAACTGCCCTATCACTGTGTCTTGTGCTTTCAAGAAGGACTCTAAGGTTGAGCACTATGGCTCAGCAGCTGAATAACTTCTAGCAGCCCAGAACCCACTGTCCCAGGATGGCCATCCTCATCAGCTGTTTGCAAATGAATCCCCTCCACACTCTGTGCCCAATCCTGAGGTGTGCTCATTAGGATCTGGGCTTCCTCCACCGGAATGCCTCCTGTCTCTTTCCCACCTCCAGTGCCACATCCTGAAACCCTTCCACCTGGGATACCCCCAGCCATGCCCCCACCACCTATATCTCCTGGGGCTGGAGGACATGGCCCTTCATCAACAAGAACCCCATGGGCTGGACTTCCTGCTCATGGACATTCACATCCTCACCCATTCCCACCAGGTGGGATTACCCCATCCAGGGTTGTCTCAGATGCAACTGGTCCACCATGGCCTCCATGGCTTTGGACACCCCCATGCTGGGCCTCCAGGTTCTGGGGGACAGCCATAATCATGGCCACTTCCTGGAATGCCTCATCCTGGAACTCCTACAATTGGCATGCCCACCACCACGGAGGACTTCCGTTCGAATCTCCCATGGGTCACACAGGTCCCATGCCTCCACATGGCAGCCGTGGGCCACCCTCGTTGACACCTCTACATGGTTACACTGGCCCTTCATGACCCCCTCCCTATGGCTACCAGCGAGGGACCCTCCCTCCACCTGGACCCACTCCACATCCCCCAGTTCCATATGGGGTCCACTTTGGGGCCCACTTCCTCAGTAAATTGCCATCATTTCCACTCCTCTCATATGATCCCAAAAGTTTCTTCATTCTTCAGAGATGCTATAACTTATGGGGTGGGGTGGGGTGGTGTCGATAATGGGACTAACCCATCTCACCACTCTGTCTTTGTAAAAAGACAAAATACTGAAAGCCACAAGAGAAAAATACGTTACATATAAAGGAAAACCCAGAAGACTTACAGCTAACTTCTCAATGCAAACAATGAAAGCCAGAAGAATGTTGACCCGGGCTGGAGAGATCGCCTAGTGGTTAAGAGCACTGACCGCTCTTGCAGAGGACCCAGGTTTGATCCCCAGCAACCACATGGTGGCTGAGAACCATCTAAAACTCCAATTCCAGGAGAACTCCAGTTCCAGGGGAATCCGACACCCTCTTCTGACCTCCGCAGCATTACATGACACGGGTGCACAGACCTGCATGCAGACAGTACATTCATACACATAAAAGAATAAATAAAATTAAAAAAAAAAATCCTAGCCGGGCGTGATGGCGCATGGCNTGCCACAGGACAGAGGAAAGCATGACATAGCTACAGTGAAGTCAGACTGATGAGCCAGGTGGACCCCCAACACTTCATGAGCATCTGAGCACTATAGAAAATAATGGGGTTGGGCTGGAGAGATGGCCTAGCTGTTAAGAGCGCCGTCTGCTCTTACAGAGGACCCGGGTTCGATCCCCAGCACCCACATGGCGGCCGAGAACCGTCCGAAACTCCAGTTCTAGGAGAACTCCAGTTCCAGGGGAATCCGACACCCTCTTCTGACCTCCGCAGCATTACATGACACGGGTGCACAGACCTGCATGCAGACAGTACATTCATACACATACAGAAATAAAAAATTAAAAAAAAATGTTGACCAAAGTATTCCCAGTGATAATCTACTTTAGATGCAAACCCAGACTACTGTACCCAGCAAGAATGTCAATTATAGTTGGAGGAGAAAGAAAAATCTTTCACTACATGAACCAGATGAAAGGGTACATGTCTAAGAAACCAATACTTCAGAAAATCCTCAAAAGAAATCCAAAGAACAGAGGAAAGGAGCAACTATCCCTAAGCAATTAAAGAGAGAAATCTACAAAAGCATAACAGAGTAAATACAAACCTAGACCAACAAAATAAGGTAAAAGAAGACCACACACATCTTTTAATAATAACCTTAAATAATACTGGTCTAAATTCCTCAATTAAAAGACATGGACTGGGAGAATGGATTAGGAAACAAAATCCTTCTATATGTTGTCTACAAGTAACCCATCTCACACTCAAGGATAGACACCACCTTAGAGTGAAAGGATGGAAAAAAATATTTGAAGCAAATGGTACCAAGAAACAAGCTGGAGTGTCTATTCCAATATCATACGAAATAGATGTCAAAGTAAAACTAAACAGAAGAGACAAAGGGGGCCATTGCACCCTTGTAAAAGGAACAATTAACCATGAAGACTTCACAGTCTTAAATGTTTATAAACCAAACTCTGGTGCACTTAACATTATAAACATTACTCTGCAGGACCTCAAGGCACTGATCAATCCTACCACAAAAATAGTGGGGGACTTAGGGCTGGAGAAATGGCCTATCAGTGAAGAGCACTGACTGCTCTTGCAGAGGACCTGGGTTCAATCCCCAGCACCCACATGGCAGCTGAGAACCATTTGTAACTCCAATTCCAGGAGAACTCCAGATCCAGGGAAAAGCAACACCGTCTTCTGACCTCCACTGCATTGCACGACACAGGTGCACAAACCTACATTCAGACAGTACATTCATACACATAAAAAAATTAAAAAAAAATTAAAAAAATAGTGGGGACTTCAACACCTCACTGAGCCCCGTAGATAGATCAACCAGACAAAAAATAAAGAGAGAGACATCAGAACTGAACAATACAACATAACAAATGTACCTCACAGACATCTACAGAATATTCCACTAGAATACCAGAGAATATACTTTCTAATCAGCACCTCAGGGAACATTCTGCAAATTCTACCACATACTGGGGCACAAAAGAAATCTCAACAACAACAAAAAGATTGAAATTATTCCATGCATTCTATCAGACCACAGTGCAATGAAGCTCAATATGAACATCAGAATAAGCCCTACTAGCTACAAAAATACATGGAGAATAAGCAACACAATCTTGAATAATGAATGGGTCATGGAAGAAATAAATAGTGAAATAAAAGTATTCATGGAACGAACAAAAAAGACAACACAACACAACAAAACCTGTGGGATACTTTAAAAGCGGTCTTGGGATGGAAATTTATAGCCCTAAGTACCCCATCAAAAAAAAAAAAAAAAAAACAGAAAGGGAACAAATAAATGATTTAACACTGCAGCTAAAAATCTTAAGAGACAACAACAAAAGAACCCTAAACCCAACAGACAGGAAGAAATAACAAAAATCAGAGCAGAAATCAATGAATTAGGCAAAGACAACAATGGATAGAATCATTGAATCCAAAACCTGGTTCTTTGAAAAGATAAACGAAATAGAATGACCTCTAGCCTAGTTAACCAAAAGAAAGAAAGAGCATCTCCAAATCAATAATATTAATGATGAAAGGGGAAACGTCAAAACAGACAAACACAAGATCCAGAAAATCATACAACAATATTTCAAAAATGTATATTCCACTAAATTTGAAAACCTAAGGGAAATGGATGAATATCTGAAATCCTGGGAACCAACAGAGTTTAACCAAGAATAATTTGACAGTTTAAACAGACACAAAATATTTGAGGAAATTGAAGATGCAATAAAAATCCTCCCAACTAAAAAAAGCCAAGGCTCAGATGGTTTTGCAGAATTCTATAAAACATTTAAAAAGGTCCTACAAACATTACTACTCAAACTGTTCAGAAGGTTACAGAGGGAATTCTCCCAAACTGCTTCTATGAAGCCAGCATCACTCTAGTACTAAAACCAGGCAAAGATACAAGCAAAAAAAAGAAAGCTATAGACTCATCTCCTTAATGAACATACATGCAAAAATTCTCAACAAAGTACTTACAAGTCACATACAGACCCACATCAAAAAGATCATCCATCGGGGATGGAGAGAGCACTGACTGCTCTTGTAGAGGACCCAGGTTCAATCCCCAGCACCCACATGGCAGCTGAGAACCGTTTGTAACTCCAATTCCAGGAGAACTCCAGTTCCAGGGGAATGTGACACCCTCTTCTGACCTCCGCGGCATTGCACGACTTGGGTGCACAGACCAGCATGAAGACAGTACATCCATACACATAGAAAATAAATAAGTAAAATTAAACATATGTTAAAAATATTACGTTTATTAAAGAAAAAAGATCATCCATAATGATCTAGTTGGATTCATACCAGAGATGCAGGAATGTTTCAACATACATAAACCAATAAATATCATAAAACACATAAATGGACTGAAAGAAAAAAAAACACAATCATCTCAATTGATGAAGAAAAAAACCTTTGACAAGATGCAGCATCCCTTCATGTTTAAGGTCCTAGAAGGAATCAGACTGAAGGAAACATTCCTCAACGGGATCAAAGCCAAATATAGCAAACCCACTGCCAACATTGTCCTAAATGGAGAAAAATTGGCACCATTTGCCTTAAAGGCAGGAACCCGGAGTGGTTGTCCCTTATTGCCATGTCTCTTCAATATAGAGCTTGAAATACTTGCTAGGGCAATAAGACAAGAGAAGGAAATTAAAGGAGTACTAATCAGAAAAGAGGGAGTTAAGCTATCCCTTTTTGCAGATGACATGATAGTTTACCTAAGGCATGCTTAAAACACCACCAGAAAACTTCTAGAAACAAGTTTCAGTAAAATGGTGGCATACAAAATTAACATAGAAAAACCAGTAGCCTTTCTTTATACCAACAATAAACAAGTGGAGAAGGAATATAGGAAGACCTTCTCACTCACAATAGCCTCAAAAATAAAATAATACCTGGGAACAAACCTAACCAAAGTTACCAAAGACCTCTACAACAAAAATTTTAAATCCTTGAACAAGGAGATTGAAAATGAGATCAAAAGATGGAAAGTCTACCCATGCTCATGGATTGTAAAAATTAATATAGTACAAATGTCCATTTTACCCAAATTTATATACAGATTCAATGCAATCCCAATCAAAATCCCCATGAACTTCTTCACAGAAGGTAACATTTTCTTTCTCAAATACATTTATTTGAAAAGTGTGATTTCACTAATATTCTTCACAGAAACCTATGTAGTTACCTGGTAATAAAATAAATTATAGTATTTGCACATTTAAAATTTTCATATATATATATATATGTAGATAATATATGGAGAACAAATATAAAAATATAATGAAAAGATATATACAATATATATAATAAAGGAGAGAGAGAGAATGTAAGATACATGTATAAAAATCAAGATAAGTAGATTTTTAGAAATAGAAACCCACTGATCTAACTGCATATAATTTTTGTTCACATTAGGTACTATATACATTGCTTATTTCAGTGTGTAAATTTTTAAATATATTGTTTAACAAATGAGGTTTATTGTGAAAATACAAAACTGCTGATGTAAAAATATAGATTTAAACCATGTACTAAATGGCAAACTCACACTGATAGAGTGGTAGTAAGCTAAATAGAGAGGCCGGGTGTGGTAGTCTAATGCCTTAACCTAGGCACTGGGAGGCAGAGGCAGGGCGATCTTTGTGTGAGTTTCAAGGCCAGCCTGTTCTACAGAGCGAATTCCAGGCAGCTGGGACTACAGGGAGACCCTGTCTCGAAAAGACCAAAAAAAAAAAAAAAAATATATATATATATATATATTATATATATTATATATATAATAAAATAAATAAAATAAAAATAGAGAAAAGCGCACTTAGCAGTTTGGACTGTTCAGTTCTTGTTCAATCATATTTTATGACTTCATCTCCTATTTCTCAACATTTTCAATCACCCCAAAAATTGGAAGGGTGCTGGATTTGTACATCAGTTGTGCCTGGGTAATATCATTTGGAGCTAGGAATATTATCCCTAAGGTACTTTACTCAAACTTGCTTTGTTTTCTTCAACAGGATTAATTTACAGTCTCTTAGAGAAAAAAGATATAGTAGTAATGTTCTATTTTGACAGAGCCTTTCAGATTTACAATGTAAAAAAAGTGAAACTATTCATTGCATGAGCTTCTTCAGCACTACTTCACAAAAATAGTTGGAAATCAGAAAGGAAATAAATGAAAGTGAATCAAACATCTTAACTTTTTAACTATACATAAGATTAACAACGATGTTCTCTTAAATTAAAAATTTCAGAAAATCAAAGCTATAATGAATCTATCCTTTAATCTATCTTTTTATCAGAAGAGATTAGAGAGTGTTGTTAAAGATGCAAGTCTCTTTGTTTATATTTGAATCGTTCTGATGTTTTCAAAGTATGTTATTGAATTTTAAGAATTTTTTGGTCTTTTCGAGACAGGGTCTCCCTGTAAAACCCCAGCTATCTTGAACTCACTCTGTAGACCAGGCTGGCCTGATCTCACAAAGATCTGCCTGCCTCTGCCTCCCAAGTAGTAGGACTAAAGGCGTATGCAACCACACTCAGCTACTTTTAAGATTTTTCAAAACACTGTAGTTTAATGTTATTTAGATCCCTTCCCCTAGTCACAACTCCTGTTACTGTTCCCACCAAATTATGTAGATGTAGATAGATAGATAGATAGATCATAGGAGTCGATAAATATAGATAGATATAAGACCCTGTCCCACTCCTGTTACTGTTCCCAAACAATTATGTGTATAGTAGATGATAGATAGTACATAGATAGATAGATAGACATAGATAGATATAGAGATATAGATAGAGATTAGATATAGATATAGATATAGGATATCCTGTAAAATCTAATGTTTGTCGGAAAATGGCCATCAGAGTGTGTACATCCCCCAGGGACTGGTTAATCTATCATAGTTCTTCCTTGAATAAACTGACTCTCTCACTATTAGGAGCGGTGCTGGATAGCTTTAGTGGCAACTTGACACTCCTGGTTGAGGGAACCTCAAATTGGGAAATTGCTCCATTGGATTGGCCTGTGGCCAATCTGTGGAGTAATTGTCTTGATGAGCCATCAGTGTGGGAGGGCTCAGCCTGAAAATGAATGGTGCCACCCTGTGCAGGTTGTTGGTGTACAGTATAAGAAGGCAGGCTGGCATGGGCCAGAGGAGCAAGCCAGTGAACAGCATTCTCCATGGCCGGTGCTTCAGCTCACTGCCTTCCAGGTTCCTGCCCGATTTCCTGCCTTGGGCTCACTGGGGATGAACTGTGACCTAGGAGATGTAAGCTGAATAAACCCTTCCTCCTCAAGTAGTGTTGGTCAGAGTTTTTTGTCACAGCAATGGAAGACAAGCTAGATCAGGAGCCATTGCTTGCAAATATTTCCTCAGTTTGTGTTAGAGATTCTTACCCACTTCCCAATGCCTATGATGGGATTTTGTCTAACTTGAACTTGCATAGGACTTGTGCATGCTCAAATAGGAGAGCCAGTCTATATTGCTTGTAGCTCACCGATTCACCCCAATCTCTCTGCAGCCTTCATTCTACCACGCCTCCTCTTCTGCAAGTTGCTCCCCAGGCTTTTGCAAAGGGGCACAAGTGGTTGAGAAGCAAAACAGTCTATTTTCTCTGGAGATGTTTTTGGATTTTTTTTCTTTTCCCCTTCATGGGTTGAAGCTTAGGATACCTTTTTAATCCTAAACAAAGCACAAGCAATTGTGTAATGCCATTTAAGAAGTACTAATTATAATGGCAAGCTAAGCTGTGAGCATAGACACAAATGTCTTGGATCTTTTGCTAATCCACAACTGCGGTTTCTCTATAAAGGGTGACAAGTTCTTATTCGGCATTAACATCTCCTACCAACTAGATGCATAAGCTTGTGCCATCTGCTGTGAGTTATTCCTCAAGGAGAGACTAATAGCCAATTAGATTTGGGGACATTATATAGACACATGGCTGCCAATGTTGCATAGTAATCTCCAGGCAGTTGAGGTGTAGCTGATACTGATGGAGGAGTCTTCCTTTCTCAAGGAGACCAATATTTTGCTGTATTGCTTTAGTGCCTTTTGGCAACACTCTCTGGATTTTAGAGGCCACTGTACATTAGCAAGTGACGTCTAAAAACTTTTTTCGTGCTCACACCAGGTCTTTGACAACAGGGACTTAACTGCCTTCTTGCATAATATCCAATTATAGGCAAAAGGCCTTAAAATTTGGGGTTGGTTGGATCCGCTAGCCAACATCTCCAAGGCAGAATAATTCATTGTTGATATCAGAGCTTTCCTGTACTAATATATTTTGCTTAATTACACAGCTTATAAAGAGTTTACTATGAATTTGGCTCTAAATAGAGAATACCTTTCACACAGTTCCTATGCTATCAGTTAATTAAAAAAGGTAGTTATACCTGTTTTATAAGAAATTACCACTATAACAGTTGGCTCTTAATTTACAGTTAGGGAATCACTTCAGTACCACATGTTTTCTTTTTCCTATAAAGGGGAGAGGTAGGAGGTTTTCTCAGCATCTGGAAGTAAATTTCATTAGGGCACATTATAAACAGATTAACCCCAATGAAATTCAGAGAGATGCTCAGGTGTCTGTGACTCAGGAAGTCTGAGGTTTCCTCTTTCTTAATGTTCAGATGGGCCAGCTCTCTGCTGGCATTTCCCAGTCTTCCTGCACAGCCAAAGTTGTACATTTTCAGGCATTCAGATTGAGTGATTTTTAACCTATGGGAACATACAAATCTCCTCCCATTGTTAGTTCAGGATCTCAATTGAAAATTTATCAATAGGATTGGAACCCAGAGTTTTCCATTTGTATCCCAGAAGGAGTACTACACCACAATCCCACCTCCTTCTTTTTGTTTTTTTAAAATTTTATGCTTTGACTTATAGATGCCTAAGTTGTATTACCATACCATAAACAGGAGCCAAAGGTAAGTTTCATTAAATTTACCCAAACTGTTTATCATTGATCTGTCTTCAACATCCCTCCCCTAAGGCCAGCCTGTTGGTCCATCACTGTGAGACAATTTTTCAGGTGAGATTAGTCTTTAATAAATTCAGTTCCCGCAGACAAGAGTCTGTTCCATCTGCTGAACCAATAAACCCTCTGCTAATAAGTGTTCCTCTACTCATTAGCATTTCCTACCTTCTTTACCATGGGAAACAGACACACCAACAAGACCCTTCTAAAATTCCCCTCGAGGACCCCAACAAGCTCCCTCTGGAAATCCACAACTCAGACACCAGTAAAAACAGACTAGGATACAAAACATCCAACAGCCTGCCTTGACCCCTCCCTCCACTCCTGGCTGCTTTTTCTTAAAGAGCCAGAAGCAGTATTTCCTCCAGCTACTTCTCTCTGTCATCCTACAGAAAAACTGCAGCACTGATCAGGGACAACCAAACCTTCATTTGCAGGCATTTCCCATTAATGTAGACCCCAACTTGGAGTTACCCCCTGAACTGGTACTTCATACCAGGCAAAAATATAACAAAAATCATTTCTCAGGAAAGAAATGCAGCTTTAGCTGTCAGCATGTGCCAGGATTGAGTGAGCGAAACTACAAACCCACAGAATTCCTTTGGGGCCTGTCACTGGCACGTTAACATCCTGTGACAGCCACGTTCAATTCCTTTCCTTACAAGCCAGCAACCTACAATTCCCAGAATACTTCAGGCCTGTACCAGCTTGATTGGTCCTAATTCTTTCTAAATTAGGATTTCAAAAAATATACACAGAAAAAATGTACCTTTAAAAGTTATTAGTTTTGTCCTCGGGATATTTGTTCAAATTGAGGTAATTATACGGTTCCTTGCATGCCATTTTTATCTCGAGATAAATATTTTAAGATAATGGCCATCAAAATCTGTCAAGTTAAAATCTATCTCAAGCATGCTTGTTCATAAATTCTAAACCAATAATGGGTACCCAAAACATCTTTAAAACAAATTGTGCCCAATTAATCAATTAAAAAGTCTTAGGCATTTCACAGTCAATTAATTAATCAAGAATCCTAAGAAATTCTAATATTAATCAATTAAACAAGGTCCTGGACAATTTTGGAGTATTTTAGATTTGTTTTCACCTTTTAAAAATCACAGGCTCCTGGAACATGTGGCTTGTAACCTACCACTGAGTGGAAATAACAAGTCATTTAATTCATGCTGTCTTCCTTACCTAAATTTAACACCATTTTATTCAGCGTCCCTAAAACCAAAACAAGCAGCTTTGTATGGAGCTAAAGCTTAAAATTTCTTTAACAACTATTGTCATTTTTAAGGTTTTGGTTAAAACCTAAAATGTATATTTAATCAAGTTTTCTCTACTAACTATTTTACTTGTTGTCAAAACTATTCAGACATGGTATAATGGTAAACTAATTATTATGCCATTTAAAAAATTGGTTTAATACTATCAACATAAAAGTTTGGTCACACTTAAATGTATGTAAACTACAAGTTACTTTTACTCCTAATCCATACTAAATTTCCAGAAAAGCCTTGACATTAATGTATATCCAGTGTCTTTTGTGATATGTTATCTGTAACATCCCCTTTTTATCTAAAGATAATTTAGCTTTGAAAGAGTATATTTCATCTCTCATCAACAAGGTGCAAGGCCTGAGTGACCCCCTAAGGACCAGAACCTCAACTAACTTAACACCAAAACTATTCATTTATCTGAGCTAAACTGTGGGTGTTTTAAATACCCAACAGGTAACTGTAATCTAAAGAAAGAAAAATGAAAGAGAACTTCTGTGCCAAGTTAGAAACCTACTGTGTCATGCTTAGAAAATATCTCAGAGGTAGGTGACAGATTTAATGTGCATGCCAGAAAATACCACCTTTTATATTCTCTGGTTATGGCTCTCATTCTGGAGCCCTGCATATAAAGCTGGCCCTCATCTAGAGCTCTGTGTACTAAACTTTTTTCCAATTCCTCAAACTAGGGTAACAGAGTCTTCTCCCTTCTGCAGACCCTAGAAGGGACACTCCAATTACTAATGCACCCATGTAGCCCCCTGTTGTACTGTAAAGTTCCTGCACTGGTATACTCATAAGACTCAACCAACTTGTCCTTTTAAGTTACAGAGAAAATGTCCACTAAGTACTGGCCACTATCAATCTGGTCAAAATCACCAGGCAGAGCACCCAGAGCAGCCAAAATGGAAAACCAGATTCTAACCTCCCAGACGCGACAAATGTTCTCTCAAGACTTCGCCCCCCCACACACATCAGCTCTGAAGCAGATACAGAAGAGAGAAAACATCCCATCCCTTATCATAAGCAAAAGGCTGGGATATTATGTCTGGGCTTCCACAGAATCCCAAGAGACACAAGTCCACTTCCTCTAGAGAGCTGACAATCTTCTGACCTCTTCCCCTGTACCTTAGCGCCCCCGCCCCATGGCTAAAATGGGTGGGTCCCAGTCGCCATCTTGCCCTGCCCTGCTCCTGCCTTGTTCCACCACTTGCTGCATGTGGCCCTACTTTTGGAATCCCACATGAAAGTAAAGCATGTGCTTGAGTGACTTAAGCCTCATGTGCCTTTTTTATTTGGGGTTCACCTTTTTAGAATTTAACAGGCCTTAAGTCAAATTAAAAAGTTGTTGGTTAATCCCATAATTTTCTTGCCACTATTCCACCAGTGGCAAGTCTTGCCAGGCCAGTTGTTGTTATAGTAACAATGATGTGCACTATGACAGACTGGTGATTATTTCTTTTCCTTCTGGTAGAAACATAGCACTTCCAAAAATTTAAAAGCTATCCAGTAGAGATGTGGCTTTGCAGTTAGCACCAGCTTGATTACTCTTTTTTTTTCTACACTTCTACACCTCAGGCATATAATATTTTAAGCAATCAATAAGTTCTTACCATAATTGTCTTGTGGTTAACCAAGTGAAGGGAAAATGGTCAGTAATATTTGAAGGTCTTTTCAAACTCTAGTCAACAGCCTCAAGAGTGGGAATTGCCATGAGCATGGAATAGCATGGGCTAATACCAAAATAGTCATTGGACACAAATATTATAATACAATCTAATTTTTATTAATTCCACACACAGTTAATTCTATAATTCTAATTGTCCTGTCCTAGCCTTCTCCCCAAGGCTGTTCTCTTGCGTGGTATCCTCTTAGCCTCTTGGAAGGACAGAGGAGGGTGCATGCTAGGGAGTTTCAAGAAGCTGATTGATTGGCAGAAGTGGATCTCTCTTAGACCAAGGTTATGGTAGATCAGGCAAGCCTGTCTGGGGAGCAGTAGTGGCCAGCAGGGTCATCACGTACTTCAAGTTAACTGGGTGTCAGGGAACCATCATGTCTGAGTGCTATTAGCTGAGAGGTCACAGTGGAATCTCACAGCAGGTCCTTGGAGGGAAGGGGCAGATCAAAGTCATTCTACACTTCCCAACTAAAATGAGTCTCACCTGGGTGTGTGGGTGCACTGGGTTTCACTAATCTCGGGCTGTGTCTGGGTCTTCCCTGCATAACAGGTGTTTCTCTCTTGTCTGTGGTCATGTCTTGGTCAAGGTGGGGACCCAGGACTGGTTATCAGGTCCTTGTTCCATACGACATCTGCCACCTAAAAATTGAGTATGGTCAGACATTTGGCTCTGTTGATCCCTCTAGGGAGCCTAACATGAGTGCTTATTTCTAAAGAAGCTCTAAGCTGGAGCCGGCTTCTTTCTGAGATAAGCTTAACATTTGCTTATTCTTTAAGGTTACAACCTTCACACATTATCTACTGTTAATTTAATCCTAAGTACTTCAAATTCACACAACTTCTATATGCTAACTATGCTCCTAATAGGATTCATTCCTGGTATTGAAGTTTTATTTGTTAGCCTATGATATCTAGTAGGGAACATGTCCCCTGTTATGAGGGTAAACTCTTTTTATTTTATAATGCATATGTATATACTTTGAGAAACATCCTAAAGTTAAGTGCTCACACAGATTAATCAAATTGTCTTTAGTGTTATTATTCCTTCCTGATATTCCCTCCTCTGTCTCCCATTCCCCATTCATATAACCTATCCTACTTTATTGTTTTCTTTCCTTTCCTTCCTTTTATATTTTCATTCTTCTATTGGAAGCTATCAGACTACCATCTGGTCATTTGTTTCCTTACTTCCTTGAAATTTTAAATAGAAACCATGCATATCTAAGAGTAAAAAGCCAGCATCCAGATCTGTGATAGATCATGCAACATTTGTCTCTCTGTTTCTAACCTACCTTATTTAGAATGATTGTTTGCATTCCATCCATATGCCAAGTGAATTCATAAATTCATTTTTAAAAAGAGCTGCATAATAATCCTTTGGTATAATGAATTCACAATTAGTCTTTCAGTTAATGGTATCTAGGTTGATTCTCATTTCTGCTGTTATGGGATAGGGCAAGCAATGAAAATATTGAACAGGGCATTTTTTTTTGTAGGAGGTACATAGTTTTTTGGGTATATGCCTAAGGACAATATCACTGGACCATACGTACGCTAAATTATGAGATTTTTGAGAATTCCCACACTGACTGCCATATTGTCTGCAAAAAGGTGAATTACTACCAGCTGTGGATAAAAATTCCTTCTTCTCCACAACCTTAGCAGTATTCATCACAGATTTTTAATCAGCCATTGTGAGTAGATAAGATTAAATCAAAATGGTTTTAATTTTCAATTTTCCCAATAAGATAGGAGGTTGAACACTTTAAGTTTCTCACTTTTGCCTTTCTCTTGGGAGACTCTTTTTGAGATCCTGATATAATATATATATATACAAAAAAAATAAATAAAATAAAATAATCAAGAGAGAGAGAGAGAGAGAGAGAGAGAGAGAGAGAGACGAGAGAGAGAAAGAGACAGAGAGACAGAGAGCGAGCTCGATCTTAACGCGATATAGCTACTAAGTCTCGACCGCTTGATACTAGATCTGATATAGATATCGATATAGATCATAATCATACGTCGCTATGAGGGAGAGCTATCTGATATCTATATAAAAATCATATTATAGATAAGAGGCGAGGACCACTGGATTATCTATTATTCCTTGCCGCAATATAATCTCATGTGTTTTGATATATGTATATGTTATATCAATTGTCTGTTTTTATCAAAAAATCAAGAACAATACAAAATACACATCACAAAACTAACTGAGAAAAAAATGGAGGGTTTCCATTTCTTTTCTGGTAAAATAAGAATCTATCTAATACAGCTTGTATAAATTCTCTTTTTTTCTTTTTCTCTTTTCCTTTCTTTTTNGTGAAGTAACCCAAGATTAGGAAGACAAACACTGTACTTCTCTCTCACAAGTGGATACTAGATTTGAATCTTTAGATTTTTTGCATTTAACTTGGAAGATCTGTCAAAGCCAGAAATTAGAATGGTGTCCTTGGGGGAAGGATGATTTAGGGGATACAGAATAGTAGGCATTGGTAAAACAGAAATTAAAATGAGTTGTACTATGGGAAGAAAATTTTACACAGTGAGGGAGAAGGGAGGTATTAAGGAGATAAAGGTATATAGGACTGGATATGCCAAAATGAAGAGAATATTAAAAAGCCATATGGAAACATACTATGTTATAATTCCAATAAAAAAAACTACCAAGAAATGATTGAAAGGAATTAACCCACATGGGTGGGTAATTCTGCTTGCTCCTAAAACCAAAATGTCAAATCCTGGTTTGAGCTACCTCCCCAGGAGCCCCCAGAGATCTACCAACAATGGTAAAAATAAAAGAATCAGTGACATCTTAAAGACAAGACATATCAAATTGTCCTAGAAAAATAATTTTAAAGAACAATGACAAATAATAAACAAAGGTTAAAAGAACAGTGGAACACTAGCAAACAAACCAAAGAATGCATTAGAGAGCTATCAGAGAAAGCAAAGTAAAAAATAAAATAGAGAAAAGGGCTCCATGACATTTTGACTGTTCAGTCTTGTTCAATCATATTTTATGACTTCATCTCCTTATTTCTCACATTTTCAATCACCCCAAAAATTGGAAGGGTGCTGGATTTGTACATCAGTTGTGCCTGGGTAATATCATTTGGAGCTAGGAATATTAATCCCTTAGGTACTTATACTCAAACTTGCTTTGTTTTCTTCAACAGGATTAATTTACAGTCTCTTAGAGAAAAAAGATATAGTAGTAATGTTCTATTTTGACAGAGCCTTTCAGATTTACAATGTAAAAAAAGTGAAACTATTCATTGCATGAGCTTCTTCAGCACTACTTCACAAAAATAGTTGGAAATCAGAAAGGAAATAAATGAAAGTGAATCAAACATCTTAACTTTTTAACTATACATAAGATTAACAACGATGTTCTCTTAAATTAAAAATTTCAGAAAATCAAAGCTATAATGAATCTATCCTTTAATCTATCTTTTTATCAGAAGAGATTAGAGAGTGTTGTTAAAGATGCAAGTCTCTTTGTTTATATTTGAATCGTTCTGATTTTTCAAAGTATGTTATTGAATTTTAAGAATTTTTTTGGTCTTTTCGAGACAGGGTCTCCCTGTAACCCCAGCTATCTTGGAACTCACTCTGTAGACCAGGCTGGCCTTGATCTCACAAAGATCTGCCTGCCTCTGCCTCCCAAGTAGTAGGACTAAAGGCGTATGCAACCACACTCAGCTACTTTTAAGATTTTTCAAACACTGTAGTTTAATGTTATTTAGATCCCTTTCCCTAGTCACAACTCCTGTTACTGTTCCCACCAAATTATGTAGATGATAGATAGATAGATAGATAGATAGATAGATAGATAGATAGACAGATAGATAGATATAGACCTAGTCACAACTCCTGTTACTGTTCCCACCAAATTATGTAGATAGATAGATAGATAGATAGATAGATACATAGATAGATAGATAGACAGATAGATAGATATAGAGATAGAGATAGAGATTAGATATAGATATAGATATGGATATCCTGTAAAATCTAATGTTTGTCGGAAAATGGCCATCAGAGTGTGTACATCCCCCAGGGACTGGTTAATCTATCATAGTTCTATCCTTGAATAAGACTGACTCTCTCACTATTAGGAGCTGTGCTGGATAGCTTTAGTGGCAACTTGACACTCCTGGGTTGAGGGAACCTCAATTGGGAAATTGGCTCCATTGGATTGGCCTGTGGCCACATCTGTGGAGTATTGTCTTGATGGTCCAGCAGTGTGGGAGGGCTCAGCTGAAAATGAATGGTGCCACCCTGTGCAGGTTGTTGTGTACAGTATAAGAAGGCAGGCTGGGCATGGGCCAGAGGAGCAAGCCAGTGAACAGCATTGCTCCATGGCCTGTGCTTCAGCTCCTGCCTCCAGGTTCCTGCCCTGAGTTCCTGCCTTGGGCTCACTGAGTGATGAACTGTGACCTAGGAGATGTAAGCTGAATAAACCCTTTCCTCCTCAAGTTAGTGTTGGTCAGAGTGTTTTGTCACAGCAATGGAAGACAAGCTAGATCAGGAGCCATTGCTTGCAAATATTTCCTCAGTTTGTGTTAGAGATTCTTACCCACTTCCCAATGCCTATGATGGGATTTTGTCTAACTTGAACTTGCATAGGACTTGTGCATGCTCAAATAGGAGTCCAGTCTATATTGCTGTAGTCTCACGATTCACCCCAATCTCTCTGCAGCCCTTACATTCTACCACGCCTCCTCTTCTGCAAGTTGCTCCCCAGGCTTTTGCAAAGGGGCACAAGTGGGTGAGAAGCAAAACAGTCTATTTTCTCTGGAGATGTCATTTTGGACTCTAGTCTGTTCAGGTTGATCCCCTTCATGTGTTGATGGCTTATCCATTGATAACTTTTTAATCCTACTAACAAAGCACAAGCAATTGGGTGTACAGGCATTTAAGAAGTACTAATTATAATGGCAAGCTAAGCTGTGAGCATAGACACAAATGCTTGGATCTTTTGCTAATCCACAGACTGCGGTTTCTCTATAAAGGGTGACAAGTTCTTATTCTGGCATATAACATCTCCTTACCACTAGATGGCATAAGCTTGTGCCATCTGCTGTGAGTTATTCCTCCAAGGAGAGAACTAATAGCCAATTAGATTTGGGACATATATATATAGACACATGGCTGCCAATGTTGCATAGTATCTCCAGGCAGTTGAGGTGTAGCTGATACTGATGGAGGAGTCTTCCTTGTCTCAAGGAGACCAATATTTTGCTGTATTGCTTTAGTGGCCTTTTGTGACACTCTCTGGCATTTAAGAGGCCAGCTGTACATTAGCAAGTGACGTCTTAAAACATTTTTTCGTGCTCACACCAGGTCTTTGACAACAGGGACTTACTGCCTTCTTGCATATATCCCAATTATAGGCAAAAGGCCTTTAAAATTTGGGGTTGGTTGGATCCGCTAGCCAACATCTCCAAGGCAGAATAATTCATTGTTGATATCAGAGCTTTCCTGTACTAATATATTTTGCTTAATTACACAGCTTATAAAGAGTTTACTATTGAATTTGGCTCTAAATAGAGAATTATCCTTTCACAGTTCCTATGCCTATCAGTTAATTTAAAAAGGGTAGTTATACCTGTTTTATAAGAAATTACCACTATAACAGTTGGCTCTAATTTACAGTTAGGGAATCACTTCAGTACCATCATGTTTTTCTTTTTCCTATAAAGGGGAGAGGTAGGAAGTTTTCTCAGCATCTGGAAGGTAAATTTCATTAGGGCCCATTATAAACAGTTAACCCCAATAGAATTCAGAGAGATGCTCAGTGTATCTGAGGTTCCTCTTTCTTTAATGTTCAGATGGGTCAGCCTCTCTGCTGGCATTTCCCAGTCCATCCTGCACAGCCAAAAGTTGTACATTTTCAGGCATTCAGATTGGTGATTTTACCTATGGGAACATACAAATCTCCTCCCATTGTTAGTTTCAGGATCTCAAAATTGAAAATTTATCAATAGATTTGGAACCCAGAGTTTTCCATTTGTATCCCAGAAGGGATACTACACCACATCCCACCTCCTTCTTTTTGTTTTTTAAAATTTTATGCTTTGACTTATAGATGCCTAAGTTGTATTACCCATACTCATAAACAGGAGCCAAGGCATAAGTTTTCATTAAATTTACCCAAACTGTTTATCATTGAATCTGTCTTTCAACATCCCTCCCCTAAGGCCAGCCTGTTGGTCCATCACTGTGAGACAATTTTTCAGGTGAGATTAGTCTTTAATAAATTCAGTTCCCGCAGACAAGAGTCTGTTCCATCTGCTGAACCAATAAACCCTCTGCTAATAAGTGTTCCTCTACTCATTAGCATTTCCTACCTTCTTTACCATGGGAAACAGACACACCAACAAGACCCTTCTAAAATTCCCCTCGAGGACCCCAACAAGCTCCTCTCTGGAAATGGCCAAACTCTAGAATCAGACTCAGTGGTAAGGGAACAAGCTAGACAAAACATCCAAACAGCCTCCTCTGACCCCTCCCTCCACTCCTGGCTGCTTTTTCTTAAAGAGCCAGAAGCAGTATTTCCTCCAGCTACTTCTCTCTGTGCTACAGAAAAACTGCACCTGATCAGGGACAACCAAGACCTTCATTTACAGGCATTCCAATAAATGTAGCCCCAACTTGGAGTTACCCCCTGAACTGGTACTCATACCAGGCAAAAATTATAACAAAAATCATTTCTCAGGAAAGAAAAACACCGCTTTAGCTGTTGGTACAAGTGCAGCAGGATCAAGCGTGCAAAACTACAAACCCCAGAATTCCTTGGGGCCTGTCACTGGCACGTTAACATCCTGTGACAGCCACGTTCAATTCCTTTCCTTACAAGCCAGCAACCTACAATTCCCAGAATACTTCAGGCCTGTCACCAGACTTGATTGGTCCTAATTCTTTCTAAAATTAGGATTTTCAAAAAATATACACAGAAAAAAATGTACCTTTAAAAGTTATTATGTTTTTCCTCGGGATATTTGTTCAAAATTGAGGTAATTATACTGCTCCTTGCATGCCAATTTTTATCTCGAGATAATATTTTTATAATATGGCCATTCAAAAATCTGTCAAGTTAAAATCTATCTCAAGCATGCTTGTTCATAAATTTCTAAACCAATAATGGGTACCCAAAATCATCTTTAAACAAATTGTGCCCAATTAATCAATTAAAAAGTCTTAGGCATTTCACAGTCAATTAATTAATCAAGAATCCTAAGAAATTCTAATATTAATCAATTAAACAAGGTCCTGGACAATTTTGGAGTATTTTAGATTTGTTTTCACCTTTTAAAAATCACAGGCTCCTGGAACATGTGGCTTGTAACCTACCACTGAGTGGAAATAACAAGTCATCTTAATTCATGTCTGTCTTTCCTTACCTAAATTTAACACCATTTTATTTCAGCGTCCTAAAACCAAAACACAGCAGCTTTGTATGGAGCTAAAGCTAATAAATGTTCTTTAACAACTATTTGTCATTTTTAGGTTTTGGTTAAAACCTAAAATGTATATTTAATCAAGGTTTCTCTAACTTATTTTACTTGTGTCCAAAATCTATTCAGACATTGTATAATGGTAAACTAAATTATTATGCCATTTAAAAATTGGTCTAATACTATCAACATAAAAGTTTGGTCACACTTAAATGTATGTAAACTACTGTTACTTTTACTCCTAATCCATACTAAATTTCCAGATAAGAACCTTGACATTAATGTATATCCAGTGTCTTTGTGTAATGTTATCTGTTACATCCCCCTTTTTATCTACAAGATAATTTAGCTTTGAAAGAGTATATTTCATCTCTTCATCAACAAGGTGCAAGGCCTGAGTGACCCCCTAAGGACCAGAACCACAACTAACCTTAACACCAAAACTCATTCATTTATCTGAGCTAACTGTGTGGTTTTAAATACCCCAACAGGTAACTGTAATCTAAAGAAAAGAAAATGAAAGAGAACTTCTGTGCCAAGTTAGAAACCTACTGTGTCATGCTAGAAAATATCTCAGAGGTAGGTGACAGATTTAATGTGCTATGCCAGAAAATACCACCTTTTATATTCTCGTGGTTATGGCTCTCATTCTGGAGCCCTGCATAATAAAGCTGGCCCTCATTCTAGAGCTCTCTGTACTAAAACTTTTTTCCAATTCCTCAAACTAGGGTACAGGTCTTCTCTCCTTCTGCAGACCCTAGACAGGGACACTCCAATTACTAATGCACCCAGTAGCCCCCTGTTGATACTGTGAAGTTCCTGCACTGGTATACTCATAAGACTCAACACACTTGTCTTTTAAGTTACAGAGAAAATGTCCACTAAGTACTGGCCACTATCAATCTGGTCAAAATCACCAGGCAGAGCACCCAGAGCAGCCAAAATGGAAAACCAGATTCTAACCCTCCAGACTGACAAATGTTCTCTCAAGACTTCGCCCCCCCACACACATCAGCTCTGAAGCAGATACAGAAGAGAGAACAACATCCCATCTCCTTATCATAAGCAAAAGGCTGGGATATTATGTCTGGGCTTCCCAGAATCCCAAGGGACACAAATGTCCACTTCCTCTAGAAGCTGACAATCTTCTGACCTCTTCCCCTGTACCTTAGGCCCCGCCCCATGGCTATAAATGGGTGGGTCCCAGTCGCCATCTTGCCCCTGCCCTGCTGCCTTTGTTCCACCACATGCCTGCATGTGGCCCACTATGGAAATCCCACATGAAAGTAAAGCATGTGCCTTGAGTGACTTAAGCCTCATGTGCCTTTTTATTTGTGGTTCACACCTTTTTAGAATTTAACAGGCCTTAAGTCAAATTAAAAAGTTGTTGGTTAATCCCATAATTTTCTTGCCACTATTCCACCAGTGGCAAGTCTTGCCAGGCCAGTTGTTGTTATAGTAACAATGATTGTCACTATGCAAGACTGGTGATTATTTCTTTTCCTTCTGGTAGAATACATAGCACCTTCCAAAAATTTAAAAGCTATCCAGTAGAGATGTGGCTTTGCAGTTAGCACCAGCTTGATTACTCTTTTTTTTTCTACACTTCTACACCTCAGGCATATAATATTTTAAGCAATCAATAAGTTCTTACCATAATTGTCTTGTGGTTAACCAAGTGAAGGGAAAATGGTCAGTAATATTTGAAGGTCTTTTCAAACTCTAGTCAACAGCCTCAAGAGTGGGAATTGCCATGAGCATGGAATAGCATGGGCTAATACCAAAATAGTCTTGGACACAAATATTATAATACAATCTAATTTTTATTAATTCCACACACAGGTTAATTCTATAATTCTAATTCTGTCATGTCCTAGCCTATCTCTCCAAGGCTGTTCTCTTGCGTGGTATTCTCTTAGACTCTTAGAAGCGACAGAAGGAGTGCATGCTAGGGAGTTTCAAGAAGCTGATTGATTGGCAGAAGTGGATCTCTCTTAGACCAAGGTTATGGTAGATCAGGCAAGCCTGTCTGGGGAGCAGTAGTGGCCAGCAGGGTCATCACGTACTTCAAGTTAACTGGGTGTCAGGGAACCATCATGTCTGAGTGCTATTAGCTGAGAGGTTCACAGTGGAATCTCACAGCAGGTCCTTGGAGGGAGAGGCAGATCAAAGTCATTCTACACTTCCCAACTTAAATAGGTCTCACCTGGGTGTGTGGGGTGCACTGGGTTTCACTAATCTCGGGCTTGTGGCTGGGTCTTCCCTGCATAACAGGTGTTTATCTTTCTTGTCTGTGGTCATGTCTTGGTCAAGGTGGGGGACCCAGGACTGGTTATCAGGTCCTTGTGTCCATACGACATCTGGCCACCTAATAAATTGAGTATGGTCAGACATTTTGGCTCTGTTGATCTCCTCTATGGAGGCCTAACATTGAGTGCTTATTTCTAAAGAAGCTCTAAGCTGGAGCCGGCTTCTTTCTGAGATAAGCTTAACATTTGCTAATTTCTTTAAGGTTACAACACTTCACACATTATCTACTGTTAATTTAATCCTAAGTACTTCAAATTCACACAACTTCTATATGCTAACTATGCTCCTAATAGGATTCCATTCCTGGTATTGAAGTTTTATTTTGTTAGCCTATGATATCTAGTAGGGGCAATGTCCCCTGGTTATGAGGTAACTTCTTTTAATATTTTTATAATGCATATGTATATACTTTGAGAAACATCCATAAAGTTAAGTGCTCACACAGATTTATCAAATTGTCTTTAGTGTTATTTATCCTTCCTGATATTCCCTCCTCTGTCTCCCATTCCCCATTCATATAACCTATCCTACTTTATTGTTTTCATTTCCTCCTTTTATCATTGCGTTCTATTACTCATCCCAGGAAGCCCCTACCCCATGGTCATTTGTTTCCTTACTTCCTTGAAATTTTAAATAGAAACATGCATATCTAAGAGTAAAAAGCCAGCATCCAGATCTGTGATAGATCATGCAACATTTGTCTCTCTGTTTCTAACCTACCTTATTTAGAATGATTGTTTGCAGTTCCATCCATATGCCAGTGAATTTCATAAATTCATTTTTACAAAGAGCTGCATAATAATCCTTTGTGTATATGTATCACAATTTCTTTCAGTTAATGGGTATCTAGGTTGATTCTCATTTCTGGCTGTTATGGATAGGGCAGCAATGAAAATAATTGAACAGGCATTTTTTTTTGTAGGAGGTACATAGTTTTTTGGGTATATGCCTAAGTACAATATCACTGGACCATACAGTACCTAAATTATGAGATTTTTGAGAATTCCCACACTGACTGCCATATTGTCTGCAAAAATGTGAATTACTACCAGCTGTGGATAAAAATTCCTTCTTCTCCACAACCTTAGCAGTATTCATCACAGATTTTTAATCAGCCATTGTGAGTAGGATAAGATAAAAGATCAAAATGGTTTTAATTTGCATTTTCCCAATGAATGAAGAAGTTGAACACTTTTAAGTTATTTCTCAACTTTTTTGCCTTTCTTTCTTTTTTTTTTTTTTTTTTTTTTTTTTTATTTATATATATATACTATATATATATATATATATATATATATAGAGAGGAGAGGAGAGAGGAGAGAGCTGAGAAGAGAGCGAGAGAGGAGGAGAGAGAGTACAGAGAGAGACCGAGAGAGCGGAGAGACAGGCGAGAGAGTAGTATTTATATAGATATAGATATAGATATAGATATAGATATAGATATAGATATAGATATAGATATAGATAGATAGAGAGAGAGATATCTATATCTATATATCTATATATAGATAGAGAGAGAGAGAAACTGATTTATCTATATATATCCTTGCAATATACATATATGTGTATATATGTATATGTGTATATATATATTTCTTTTTTTATAAAAAATCAAGAACAATACAAAATACCAATCACAAAACTAACTGAAAAAAATGGGAGGGTTCCATTTCTTTTCTGGTAAAATAAAGAATTAATCTATACAGCTTTGTATATAATTCTCTTTTTTCTTTTTCTCTTTTCCCTTTCTTTTTTTGTTTCTTACTTTTTTGGTACTGCAAACAGAAGAAGTCTCTTTACTTTCTCAAACCCCAAATCCTCGTTTGTAATTTTCCATTAACAGAAAACATATGTATTGATGGGAATTAAGCTGATAAATTTTACCAAGTCAGTCCAAACTGTCTCCTTCTGGGCTGTATGCCGCTGGTCCAGGGAAGTATAAATCTAGCATTTTGTTTCTTGAGTCAATTTATCTTGAAATGGGCAAAGCAGATATCAACAGTAACACATTCATAATAGACAGAGGCTTCAGTCATCAGAGGTAACCCATTACTTGACTATGCCCCTTTAATACAAATGTACAACTGGAAGTTCAGTACAACCCAGAAAGGGACCGAGAACAAACCACAATCCTGTATGGTCATAATCCCATTTAGACTGCTATTAAACTAACTTTATTGTTTATACCATTCCACTCTGGAAACATTTAACTACTTCATTGCAGTATAAGTATCTTATTTTCTACTAAACTTCGCAATATTTATGCCCATCCAGCTGAACAGGGACATCTCCCCAAACACATCACCACAAATTAAAAACCTTAAAGTGACCCATATGCCACACACAAAACACAACCAAAGGACTTGAATTCTATTTATATAGTATCAACACAGCAACACCTCCATATTTCTTAGTGTCATCTACTTGTGTTATTTTTTTTACCCTCCTTTCACCTTGAGATAATATGTCTTTAAAGGTGAGTAAATTTCTTAGAGACAACAAAATAAGATGTGTTTTGTTTCTTAATCCATTCTTGGTGCCCAGATGTGGGGTTGGAGGACACCTTGACAAATTAGGTATGCAAACCTATAAATCTTGCTTTTTTCTTCTCTCTCTCCTAATATCTATCTTTTGCAATGGAGACTTCTCTACTGCTGGTTTCAATGGATGGGAGGATGATCAGGGAACATGTGGCTTTGTATACAAGGAGGAAAACTGCCTGACTCTGGATTGGCTCAGAGAAAGTACCCCATTCCCTCCAGGCATGTGCCTCCTGTCTTAGTCACTCCTGCAGGCTATAAAAGCCAGTGACTTCAAGGCTGAGTTTAATATCAAGGGTCCGTAGCCATGCTTGCCCTTGGAATCATTATTCATAATTTTACACGTCTAAAATACAACTTTTTGATTTTAATTAAAAAAATAAAATAAAATAAAAACTTGACTTCATCCCCTACTGTGAGGAACCAGTTTCTCAGGTTCAGCTCCAGCTTAACTCCTTCACATGTAAATTTTCTCAAAGTAACTCTAAGGCACAGCCAAGGCTTGAGCCCACTTCTTTCTGATGAAAATTAAGACCTTTCACAGGAACCAACTTACAAAAAGCAGTTTTTAAAAAGGTAACAATATTTTTCCAGATAATTTTAAGCCATGGGCACTTAATACCTTTCTCTTAAATTTTGTATACAAAATCTGTTTTTAGATAAAAGTTTATTGCTCTCTTGTTTCCTTGTGAGATTTTGGTATCTGTTTCTAAATCTAACTCTTCCTACATAAACCTGTGGCCATTTGTGTATCCAAAATTGGGGTTCAGCTAGCTTTATCACTTAAGTAATTCAAATCCACTTCAGCATGCTTAACTTAACATGTAATATTCTTACTTAACCCCGGGGGTACCCTAGATATCTTTTGAATAAATATATGTGCACAATTGGAATTAATTGGTAGATTTAATTTTTATTTTGATCTTTTTAAATGTGTTTCACTTTAAAGATATTTTTTTTCCCACAGATTTCCTGGTTACACATGATTTGTGCTCTGGCACCACCAGCATGCCTGCTATACAAATACCAGCCAGTGAACTGAGCACAGTGTGTCTTAACATCAATTTATCTAAATCATGCCTTTTAAATTTTGACTTGAAGTAACAAAGTCTTTTAATTTCAGCATTTTGGAAACAAAAGAGATTGATTTCTAGGGGAGTTTACAGGCTGTGGAGTTCTAACAAAAGACACTTGCTCTGATAATTTTTTAAAGAGCTATTAGTAAAAACCTCTTTAACAACATGAATTAATATTTTAGATCAATTTAGATGAAATTTTTTTTGAAACAAACTTTTATGTTCCTTTAAGCCCATCTTTAAACTGTGTGTATGTGTGAGTGATTGCAAGTTTGTGCTTTTAATTCATTATAACCCTATAGGTTTAAATCTAATTAGGAACCAACTGTAAACAAAGATAGATTCAACTCATAAAGACTGTTTGTTTTATACCTCTTAGTGTTAACAACGTTTAATTGGGTGTTTTAATTTATAAAATTCAGTTTAATGATTATTAATGTTGAATACTGGTGGTAATTGTTATTAATAGTTATAATTGTTATTATTCATGATGATTACTACTAATAATTGATAGTTCAGTATATTAATAAATTGTTCATTGTTGTTGGCTATTATTGACAAATATTATTCATAATGAATATTAATGATGATTGTGACTATTAATGGTTATAAGTAGTTATTGATAATTGATAATTGATAATAGTTATAATTATTGTGATTGTTGTGGTGATTATGGATAATTATTATGTTTCCAAAGTCCTTAAAAATAAGACAAGGTAAATCATTCCAATACTACAAACAACTTTTACCTGTCTACTTTTGGGCACCCTCCTCAACCTTTGGATTTGTAAATAAGATAGGGAAAGTAAAAATTAGTGTAGGGTCAGCCTAGGGATAGTTAGCCAGTAGGAACAGGATAGGAAAAGGATAGGAGTAGATTTTAGGGATAGTTCATTGAAGCCAAGTGATTGGGAATTGGTCTAAAGAGGTGCCATATGGATCTCAACTGTTTTGTGTGTTACTAGGACATTTATTCTAATTATGTAAAAAAAAACCTATGAAAAATTATAAAAATTTTGTGTTTCTCATTGAATATCAAAGAATAATATGACTTTCCTCTTTTGCAGGTCAACCTAACAAACCTTTCTTTATTATGTATATGTGTATGCATGTATATATGCATGCAAATGTGTGTATGGATCTATGTACTTGTGTTCTAAGTATATTTTAATGTTAATACCTATAAAACCAGTAAAAACATTGCCTCTGAGTTGGAACTGGTGCTCATTCTCAAGACACAGATTTATATTAAACACATAATTCAATTTCAACAAAAGTTATAGGTTGATTATATATTAAAAATAGTAAAAATTTATTGAACATCTTAATGGATCTACACTGCCATCTACTACTTGCACCCTTTCAACATCTGAAACAAAGATACAAACGAGTTTTCATAGTATTAAAGTGTTAGTAAACTTTTGGGTCTTTGGGAATATGGCTAAAAAAAAATCAGAATTCTCTATTACCATAATTACAGAGAATGCTCTGTCATTATTTCTGCACACATATGGGCCAAAGTAGGCCTGAATCTTGAGTGTTGTGCCCAGTGGGTTGGATGGCAGTCCATCAGACCACCAACAGGGAAAGCTGCTGTGGGGCTGGAAGGAAACCTGTCAGGTCACCAGCTGTGAAATGAACTGTGAGTGTGTGTAGGGTGGAGATAGGCTATCAGCCATCAGCCTGAAACTGCTGTCCATATGTCAGCAGTCATTGGGCATGTGGAAAAGCATAGCTAAGATGGAAAATGTTCCATTCTCCCAGGCTAAGGACCTGAGTTGGAAGTGCCTCTCAGGTTGGGTTACGGACATAACAAACTGACATCTGAACCAAGGAGGGTCAGTTCCCCACACTGCCTGAAAGGCAGGCACTGTGCTCCCCTTCCCTTATCAGTACCACATTGTACCTGTTCATAGCAAGAGAAGCTCTTGCAAAAATAAATAAATAAATAAATAAATAAATAAATAAATAAAGATTTTAATGGGATTGTTCTTTAACTGCTATGGTAACAATTTCTCATGGGGGATATATAGCCAGTTCTTAATTAACTGATGGGCATAAGAACTGTAAAAGAAAAATTTATTCAGAGGTAGATATTGAATAAAACTTTAGGGGGATTTACTGGGACCACCTGAAGAACAGGCAAAGAGAAACCCACCACAAGCCAGGGACACGAAGAAAAGACAGCATGGGAAAGGCACAGGATAATTCCACACCAAGCTCTAACAACCCTGTGGAAGATTTCTACAGTGGGATCCCCCTGGGGATGGCCCAGGACACAGATATTAGAAGCACAATTATGAACATACTCAAAGAAATCAAAAACTATATAGAGTAAGTCAGAGAACTGAAAAAAAGAGAATGAAAAACTCGAGAAGGACCTAAAAAGAGAGGATGACAAGCTCCGGAAGGAAGATCCCATGTTGATAAAGAAAAGGAAACCAACCAACATAGCAAAGAGCTACAGGAAGAGATTAAGAAGCTGGAAAAGGAAGTGGAAATACCAAAGAAATCAAAAGACTAAATGAAAAAGGAAATCAAGCACTCATCCAATCAAGATTAAAGGAATGGAAAAAGCCTAAGGAATACAATGGAGGGGATCAGAAATCTCCCAAGACCACCTGAAGCACAGCAAGGAGCTGGAACCAATGCAAATGCCCCTCAACTGACGAGTATATAGAGAAAATGTGGTATATCTACACAATGTAGTTCTATGCAGCAGTCAAGAAAGACGACATCATGAGTTTTGCAGGAAAATGGCTGGAGCTAGAAGACATCATGCTGAGTGAATTAACATAGTACCAAAAAAACAAACGACGAATTGTATCCCTCATCTGTGGATGCTAGTGGCAATTATTTAGTTGTAACTATTTCTTGTGCACAGCCTCTTGAGCTTTTGTCCAAGCAGTTGGGAGTGATGCATATTGGAAGCAACAACAACAACAACAACAGAAAGGACTGCATCAAAGAACTGACTGAAACAGTGAACTTCTGCTCAAAACAGTCAACTTCCACATGGAGAATATTGAGAAAGACTGAGAAAGAGATGAAAAGCATGTTTGGCAGAATACATGAGCTCTGGTTGGGTGGGGGGATAGGGTGGTAGACAAGGGTCTAGATTTGATAATCTTGTACAAAATATATATTTAAAAATAGAAATAGAATAGAGGAAGCAGAACAAAGAATATCAGACCTGGACGATAACACAGAACAACAAAACCTCAAGTAAAGACTATGAAAAATTTAAAAATACACAAAAGTAGAACAACCAGGAACTGTGGGACACCATGAAAAGATCAAACCTCTGCATCATAAGAATAGAGGAAGGAGAAGAATTCCAAGAGAATGGTATTGATCAGATTTTCACCAGAATAATAGATAAAAATTTCCTCAAACTTAAAAAAGACAAACCAATTAAAATACAAGAAACACATAGAACTCCAAACAGACAAGATCAGAAAAGAAAATATACACTCCATATCATAGCTAAAACGCTAGACACCCAAAACAAAGACAACATTCTGAAAGCCACAAGAGAAAAACGACCAGTTACTTATAAGGGGAAACCTATCAGAATTACAACTGACTTCTCACTGCAAACTGTGAAAGCAAGAAGAACGTGGAGCAAATTATTCCCAGTGTTAAAAGACTATAGATGCCAAACCAAGTTACTCTACCTAGCAAAAGTTTCAATTATACAAGAAGGAGAGAGAAAAATCTTCCATGACATAAACCAGATAAAAGAATACATGTCTAGAAAACCAACCATTCAGAGAATACTTGAAGCAATTCAAAGGACAGAAGAAAGGAGCAACTATCCTCAAGTACCTAGAAAGAGAAATTAATAAAAACATAACTGAAGAAGTAGAAACCTAGACCAAAAATGCAAATGGATAAAAAGGTGAAAGGAAGCAACACAAATCTATCAGTTATATCGTTAAATATTAATGGACTAAACTCCCCAATCAAAACTCATAGACTAGGAGATTGGATTAAGAAACAGAACCGAACTCTATGCTGTCTACCAGAAACCAGTCTTATCTTCAAGGATAGGCACCACCTTAAAGTGAAAGGATGGAAAAAAATATTCCAAGCAAATGGTACAAAAAAAGAAAGCAGGTGTTGCTATTTTAATATCCTTAAAAAATAGACATCAAAGTAAAAGAAATCAGAAGAGATATAGAAGGCCATTACATTTTTATCAAAGGAACAATTCACCATGAAGATTTCACATTTATGAATATATGTGCACCAAACTCTGGTGCAACAAACTTTATAAAGTCAATTGTCCAGGACCACAAGGCACAGATTAACCCCAGTACACTCATAGTAGGGGTCTTCAATACCTCATTGAGCAATTTGGACTGGTCAACTGGACAAAGACTAAACAGAGAGAGATCTGAAATGAATTATTTGATACACCAAACGGACCTCACAGATATCAACCAAATATTCCACCCTAATACCAGAGAATACAATTTCAACTCAACGCCCCATGGAACATTATCCAAAATAGACCACATAACGGGACACAGAAGAAACCTCCACAAATACAAAAAGATTGAAATAATTTCATACATTCTATCAGACCACAATGCAATAAAGCTCACTATCAACACCAGGATAAGCCCTACTATCTACAAGAATACATGGAGTCTAAACAACACACTCCTGAATAAAGAATGGGTCAAGGAAGAGATAAAAAATGAAATAAAAGCATTCCTGGAAGTGATCATCAATGATAGTACAACACAACAAAACCTATGGGATACTTTAAAAGCAGTCCTAACAGGTAAATTTATAGCCCTGGGTGCCTACATTAGAAAAACAGAAAGAGCACAAGTGAATGATCTAACATTATAGCTAAAAGAACTTGAGAGACAACAACAGATGAACTCTAAACAACAGACAGGAAGAAATAACAAAAATCAGGGCAGAAATCAATGAAATAGAAATAAAGAGAACAACACACACAAAAAAATCAATGACATAAAAAGTTGGTTCTTTTTTTTTTAATTATTTCTTAAAGACTTATTTATTTTATTTTATTTTATTTTGTTTTTTTTGTTTTTTGTTTTTTTTTTCACATAAATTTATTTATTTTTTTTTAACAAATCTAGACCCATGTTCCCGCTCATTCCCCCACCCCACCAGAGCTCGTGCATTCTGCCAAACATGCTTTCCATCTCTTAGTCTTTCTCAATATTTTCCATGGGGAAGTTGACTGTTTTGAGCAGAAGTTCACTGTTTCAGTCAGTTCTTTGATGCAGTATTTTCTGTTGTTGTTGTTGTTGTTGTTTCCAAAATGCATTATGCCCAACTGCTTTGTACAAAAGCTCAGGGGGCCCTACACAAGAAATACTTACAACTAGGTAATTGGCACTAGCATCCACAGATGAGTGATACCATGCATCGTTTGTTTTTCTGGGACTGTGTTACTTCACTCAGCATGATGTCCTCTAGCTCCAGCCATTTTCCTGCAAAGCTCGTGATGTCGTCTTTCTTTACTGCTGCATAGAATTCCATTGTGTAGATGTACCACATTTTCTCTATCCACTCGTCACTTGAGGGGCATTTAGGTTGGTTCCAGCTCCTTGCTATTGTGAAGAGAGCTGCAATAAATATGGCCGTGCATGTATCTCTGTGGTGGCGTAAGTCTTGAGGGTACATGCCCAGGAGTGGTATGGCTGGGTCGGGTGGCAAGTTCATTCCAAGTCTTCCAAAGCAACCCTGAGTGAAAAGAGCAATACAGGGGGGAATCTCTATACCAGACTTCAAACTATACTACAGGGCTATAGTCATAAAAACAGCTTGGTACTGGTGCAAAACCAGACCTGTTGACCAATGGAACAAAACTTAAGATCCAAACTTAAGCACATACAATTTCAGCCATCTCATATTTGACAAGGGGACCAAGAAGACACAATGGAGAAAAGACAGCATCTTCAGCAAGTGGTGTTGGCAAAACTGGATCACCTCTTGTAGAAGAATGAAATTAAACCCCTAACTCTCGCCCTGTACAAAAGTCAGCTTCAGGTGGATTAAAGACCTCAATGTGAAACCCCAAACTCTGAAGAGACAGAAGAATAAGTTGGAACAGACTACAACACATAGGAGTATTAAAAGACTTCCTAATTCAGAGAGCAGCTGCACAAAAATTAAGGTTGACAATTGACAAATGGGACCTCATTAAACTCAAAAGCTTCTGTACATCAAAAGATATCATCTTCCTCCAATAGGACTGGCTAGGATCAAGAAAAAAAAAAAGTGATACAAAGTGCTGGAGAGGTTGTGGGGAAAGTGGAACACTCATCCACTGCTGGTGGTGATGTAAATTCCAACAGCCACTATGGAAAGCAGTGTGGAGAACCCTTGGAAGACTTGGAATCAACTTGCCACCTGACCCATCCATAACACTCATGAGCATGTACCCACAAGACTCATCTTACCATAGAGATATATGCACACCCATGTTTATTGCAGCTCTTTTCTCAATAGCAAGGAACAGGAAACAACCCTAGTGCCCCTCAACTGATGAGTGGACAGAGAGGATGTGGTACATCTGCACAATAGAGTTCTATGCAGCAGTAAGGAAAGATGACATCATGACCTTTTAAGGTAAATGGCTGGAGCTAGAAGATATCATGCTGAGTGAATTAATGCAGTCCCAGAAAAACAAATGCAGAATGGTATCCCTCATCTGTGGATGCTAGTACCAATTACCTAATTGTATGGCAAACCGAGCAATGTCAATGTGATCTGAAAACAACTGTGCTCTTATATTGTGAATCCCTTAAAAAACAATAAACAAATTAAAAAATTGAAAAAAAAGAAAAGAAAGAAAATCAAAAAAGAAAAAGAAAAAAAAAGATAAAATAATGCTTTGTCCTCAAAAAAATTGCTTAATTTCCTTTTCATTAAAAAAAGGGAAATTAAGTGGAGAAGGAGAATGGGTAATGAATTAAAAAAATCTTTAAAGCAAAAAGTTATGACAAGCCTGGGAGTTAAGGTACACAAATATTTTCTATATTTTTCTGTATTGTACAGTATCACCTTGTAACATTTTATTTTACCTACAGGATAATGTAACTAAAGGAATTAAGTTTACTTCCCAAATTAACAGCATACAGGCAATCATAAACAGTTTGGGTGAATGTAATGTAAACTTACACCTTGTTTCCTGTCCATAGCTATGTGTACTACAACTGCCTTTTAAACATCTATAGGTCAAAATACCAAAATTTAAAAAACAAAAAGAGGAGGTGGTAGAGTACTCTCTCTGGGACACAAATAGAAAACTCTGTTTTCCAAACCTTTTGATAAATTTTCAATTTTGAAATCTTAAAACTAACAATGGGAAATATTTATTTGTTCGCACAGGTAAAAACACCAACCTTAATGCCTGAAAAAGGTATGACTTTGGGCTGTACAGGATGGAACCAGAAACATGAGTAGAGAAGCTGGTCCAGTGGAACATTAAACAGAAGAAAAACCTCAGACTGCATGAGTAGTAGACATCAAGCATCTCTCTGAATTCTATTTAAAATAACTGTTTATAATGTGTCCTAATGAAGCTTGCTTTCCAGGTGCTGCAAAGTTTTAATATGAGAAAACTTCCTAACTCTCCTTTTTATAGAAAAAAAAAAAAAAAGAAAAACATGATAGTAATGAAGTCATACTCTAGTTGTAAATGAGAGCCAACTGTTATAGTAATTTCTCATAGAACAGGTATAACTGCTTTCTGTAATTGACTAATAGACATAAAAACTGTGAAAAGAAAATTCTCTATTCAGAGCCAAATATAATAGTAAATTGTTAAAAACTGTGTAATTAAACAAAATATATTAATACAGGAGAGCTCTTGTATCAGCAATGGGTTATTCTGTCAAGGAGATGTTGGCTAGGGTATCCAAGCCCCCCCAAAGCAAAGGCGTTTTGCCTATGAGCTGGGATACCTGCAAGAAGAGTGGCAGTTAGGCCCTGCTGCTGAAGACCTGGTGTAAACATGGGAAAGATGTATTGAGACTTCACTTGCAAGTGGACAGTTGGCCTCTGGAATACCAGAGAGCATTACCAAATGTCACTAAAGCAATGAAGCAAATATTGGTCACCTTGAGTCGAGCAAGACTCCGCCAACAGTATCAGTTACACCTCAACTGCCTGGATATATTGCACACCCAGTGGCAGCCGTATGTCCATTTATCCCAAATCTATTTGGCTATTAGCTCTCTCCTTGGAGGAATAACTCATGATTGATGCCATAAGCTCATGTCTTCTAGTGGTTAGGAGATGTTATAAGCCCAATAAGAACTTGTAACCCTTTAAAGAAAAGCCACAGTTCAGGGATTAGCATACCATCCAAACATCTGTGTCTATGCCCACAACATAACTTGCCATAATAATTATTAGTGTTTAAATGCCTGTATATCTAATTGTGTGAGCTTTGTTAGTAGGATTAAAAATGTATCCCTGGATAAATTGCCAACCCTTGAAGGGAAACAACCTGAACAGGCCAGAGTCCAAAATGACATCTCCAGAGAAAGTAGACTGCTTTGCTTCACACCCACTTGTGCCCCTTTCCCAAAGCCAAGGGAATAACCTGTGGAAGAGGAGGCATGATAGAATGTAAGGGCTGTGAAGATTGGGCTGAATTCTGAGATTACAGACATATGGACTGGACTCTTATTTGACCAACATGCTTATGCATACAAGCTTCTCCAATTAGACTATGGGAACCTTGGGTTGTTCAAAATTTGGACCTAGATACTTGATAATTGGTTTTGCATGAATGTTACTTACATTCATTGCTTATGCTTGACATTTTTTTTTTCACTTTGTGGTTGGGTTCTTAGGATATTAATTGGCCTTCGTGTAAAAATAAAGTTTCAGGTCTGACGCCCCCCCCCACTACCTGGCACTCAAAACAAGCTTGAGCAGCTGGCTATTCAAAGCTCAGTTTCCTTTGTGTTGTTACCCTCTCCCATAGGCTCACCTGCCTTTCATAAAAAAATAAGATTCAAATGGTGAGATGTAGGAGAATTTAGTTAAGATGGGTAGCATTCTAAACCAATGGGACCTCCCTGCCCACTCCCATGGGGTGTGATGTAGTGATGAAAAAGGTTTAGGAGTTGCTCCTAGGAGTTGAGTCGTGATGTCTATATAAGCCATACAATTTGGAATAAAGCTCTCTCTGTATTTTGGGCACCTTAGCATGCGTTTATGTGCTGTGCTTTCTTTTGCGTGTTTTCCACATGGATTGACCTGGGAACAAATGGGACATCCCACACATTCCACTAGTCTATGTCTCTTAATTGGAGAATTCAGTCCATTGATATTTTAAAAGGTTGTTGAAAGAATTAAATGTCTTCCAATCATTTTGATTTCTACTACATTTTTAACCTTTTATTATTTTCAAAGTGGCAAAATCATTTTCTGATGTTGATTTGTTATAGTCATCCCTGCACTTTGCTCATTGTACTGCTTGACAAATTCTTCACAGGGATGGCTTGGAGAGGAATTATTTCAACTTACTTATACCATGGAAATTTTTCCTTTCTCCTTTAATTAGAATAAATAATTTTTGCTGTATAAAGTACTCTGGGTTGACATCTATAGTCTTTTATGACCTGAAAATATTTTATACCAAGCTATTCTGACTTTCATCATATACATTAAGAAATCAGCTGTGATTCTGATAGGTTTTCGTTTGTAGGTAACTTGTTGTATAGATATCTCTTGCTTTAATTTGGGGAAATTTTCCTCTAAAAATCTGTTGAAGACATGAGCCATAACAGTACCCTGTGATTTTTTTTTTCCTTCTCTATCCCTATAATTCGTATGTTTGTTCTTTTGATAGTATCCCACACTGCCTGACTATTCCATTTTGTGTTTTGTTTGGTTTGTTTTTAATTTTTTATAATCTTTACTTGATTTATCCAATTCCTCCACATTGTCTTCCAATCTTGATGTTCTATTTTCTACTTTATCCATTCTAGTATTAAGAGTTTCTTCCATCCTTTCCAAGTTTGTTTGCATTTTTTTTTCTTATTTCAACTTGAATTTTCTTCAATGTTTCTATTTCTTTCATTTTTTTTTTGTCTTTTTGAGATGGGGTCTCCCTATAGCCCCAGCGGGTCTGGAACTCACTTTGTAGACCTGGCTGGCCTTGAACTCACAGAGATCCGTCTGCCTCTGCCTCCCTAGTGCTAGGATTAAAGGCGTGCACCACCATGCCTGGCTTAAAGACTGTTCTTAGCCAATATGTGAGTGCTGGGAATTGAACCAGGGTCTTCTGCAAGAGCAGTCAGTGCTCTTAACCAGTGAGCCATCTCTCCAGTCCCATGTTTCTATCTTTTTGTAATTTCATTCCACAATTTATTTTTGTCCTCTTTCAATTTATTCCTATCTTTTTTAGGTACCTCACTTCCTTGTTTTATAAGTTTCTTAAATTCTCTCAACTCCTTAATTTCTCTAATCATATTCATAATTGTTCTCTTGAGATCTGTATGCTGTTATGTCAAAGGGGTCTTCACTAGAGGGTACTTGAATAGGGATATTAGTATTTGGTGGAGAACCACCTGAGCCTTTTGTATTTTTTTGTTGTTGTTGAGCTTTAGGCATTTGGGTAGCTTCTGTTCTAATGTGAAGCTTGGGTGTTTATTGAGCTGGCACTAATTTTGGTTATATTCCCCAAGTGTTCTTGTTGGCGTCTTAATTGATGTGCAGGTGTGGATAATTTAAGCTCAAAAATCTCTATTCTAACACTGTAGGGACCAACACCCCTCACCCAACCAGCAAAGAGTTTGCCCAATGGACTAGGCCAGGAAACACCCCAGGCCTTCAGAAAGTGAACCCCAAGGGCCCCAGGTACTTCAGGTCCCTGTGGGTTGGAAGGTCACACCACCTCTTCTGCAGTACAGCCAGAGTCCTCCACATCCAAGTAGGTTAAGCTCCAATCACCCACCAGGTGAGAGGTACTCATAGAACTGCTCTACACCACCTTGTGCAACACTCGTAATCTACTTACTTATACCCCAGGGCCTGGTACCAAGGTCTGTGCCCAGGTTCAGTAGGAAAAAGGCTCAGCTGTCACAGGGCTATCTGTTGTCCCCTGACGCCCCTGATTTTTATAGTGCCAAATTGTAGTCCCTAAGGATCCAAACGACCTCAGAGCACCTCTGAGACTTCACAGTGCTCTTGGGTGCCCCAAAGTCCCCCTACAAAACTTTGCCATTAGCTGCTCATAATGCACTTGCTGCCTGGGAGCCACCATCTGGTAAAAAGCCTTGCCCCAGATATTAATTGAGGGTTTTTTTTTTCAATGTTTCAGATTTTTTATTAGTGCTTCTATATTCTAGATAATTTATCATCTGTCAGAGGTATAGATGGCAAAGGTTTTTTTTTTTTTTCACATTCTGTAGGTTGTATCTTCATATAAATGACAGTTATATTCATTCATGTACAAATGGTGTTTTATTTTCATGCGGTCCCTATAATCAATTGCTGGACTTCATGCTTGTGCTGTGAGAGTCCTGTTCAAAAAGAACAGTCCTATGTCAATAAGTTGCCTTAGATTCTCTACTTTCCCCTCTATTTGATTCAAAGTATTGGTCCATATGTTGAAGTCCCTGATATATTTGGTGTTGAATTTCATGCATGGAAAAAGATAGGAATGTATTTTTATTCTTCTACATGACACTATTCATCACTATTTGTTGATCATGCTTGTTTTTTTTTTTTCCCCAGTATGTATATGAGGCACCTTTGTCAAAAAAATCAGGCTGCTTTAAATGTATGTAATTAAATTTGCATCCTCAATACGATTCCGATATCCTTATTTCAGTTCCATGCTGTTTTATTACTATTTCCCTGTGGTACACTATGAGATCAAAAATGATTATTCACCCAGTAGTTCTTTTATTGTTTATAATTATTTTGGAAATCATAGTTTTTGTGTGTTTGAACATGAAATTTGAGATTTTTTTATATCTGAATAATTATTTTGGAATTTTAATAGATGAATATTGCATGTAATTTGTAGATTGCTTTTGGTAGAATGGATATTTCCCAATATTAATCCTATGCGTTAATTAGCACAGGAGGCCTTTTTAAATTTATTTCTTCAAGGTTTGAAATTCTTTCTCTTCATTTGTAAGGTTTATTATTCTATTATGAATTGGATAACTCCCAGGATTTCTTTCTCATTATATTTGTTGATGTTATATAGTTAGGCTGCTAATATGGTAGTGCTCACTTTACATCCTGCTATTTTGTTTTTTTTTTTTTTTAAATTAATTTTTATTGATGCTTTGTGCATTTCATACATTTTTTTCATTTCTGTTCAGGCGTATTTCCCTTTTCCTCCCCCCGCCCCCCCACCCCACTCCCATGCGATTCCTGTTCTGCATGAACTTTTCTGCATCTTTCTCTGTTTTTTTTTTTTCATTTTTAGCTATAAGTGATAATCCATGAGTACAAGCATGCTTGTACACATCCTGCTATTTTGATGGAGTCTTTAGTGTCCCTTTTGTACAGAATCATGTGTGTATTTACTTGTAATTTTTATTATATTGTGATATATCCCTAGAATTTCCATGACTTTTATTAGTGCATGTTAGATTTTATCAAAGAATTTCTGCATATAATGATCATGTGCTTTCTGACATTGACACTGTTTATGTGTGGATTACATTTATTGAACCATCCTTGCATTTCTGAGATGATGACTTTATGGTGCAAATTTTTGATGTATTCCTCAATTCTGTTTGTGAGCATTTTATTGAGAATATTTGCATTTATATTCATCAAAGACAAATTTCTTTGTTGACTTTTTTTTCTCATTTTGGTATTGAGTAATATCTGCTCCACAGATGAACTTGGAAGCATTCCTTTATTTTCTATTTATGGAAAAATTTAAGGAGCATTGGTATTAGTTCTTCCTTGATGGTTTGATAGAATTTTGCCCTATATACATCTGGTCCTGTGATATTTTTAGACTGGAATTTTTAACTAAATGTATCTATTTCATTGTGTAATTGTTCTGTTTAAATTGTTTATATCATTTATCATTTTTTTTTATTTTGGTTGTTCATGCATACACAGAAATGTATCCATTCCTTTTTTATTTAGTAGTATAGTGAAATAAAGATTTTTTTAAATATATCTTTTTTGTTTTCTAAATTTGGTGGGTTTTTTTGTTTTGTTTTGTTTTTTAGTTTTGGAGAGATTAGCTAGGATCCCGAATATAAAGCTTTTACTCAGACTTGCTCACAGAGTGAATGAGTAGGCACAGGGTAGAATTATTATAAAATATTGGCTAACTACCCCTACATGTTCACCTTGGGCATAACCCTTGGCTCTGAATCCATTATGGTGCCAGGCAGCTTTCCTGAGTTCACTGTGTGTTCCTAGCATGCACTGCAGAGGCTTGGGTTATTCCCTTAGCCGTTCGCTCTACTTAAAGTGGAGAAGTCACTGTAACTCTGGCTCCTCCATTCACTTCAGAAAAACAAAGAGACAAACACAACAACAACAACAAAACAGTCCAACTCTCAATCTTGAGATGCTGGAACTCTTGTGTGTGAGAAAGCATTTGATGTGTGAGACAACGTTCAACTTCAGAAGTCCAATGAATACAGTCAAACTTCCACCCCACCCCTTCCTCTGACCTTAAAGTCTTTTCCACCTCTCTTCTGCAAGGGTACCTGGTTTTGGGGGGAGTGAGAGAGAGAGAGAAGAGAGAGAAACATGGAAAACTTTTTCTCCCTTTTTTAAATCTGGTTACAAATTAAGTTCTCATGTCTGTTCATCTTCTGTTTACAAGGTCATACATACCTAGAAATGTATCCATTGTTTTATGTTTTATGGTACAGTGAATTAAATATTTTAAAGTATGTCTATTTAGTTTTCTAAATTTCCTATGGAAAATTTCTAAATTTCTGTTGTAATGTTTTCCTTTTTTAGTTTGTTCCTTTGGTTTGTTAATTTTGTTGTTGTTGTTGTTGCTGTTGTTAATTTGGCTGAAAGTTTGTCAATTTTGTTTATGCTTTCAAAGAACAAACTTCAAGATTCTTGTGGGAAAATTTAGTTAAGAAGGGTAGCATTCTAAACCAATTGGACCTCCCTGGCCACAACCATGGGGTGGGATGTACTGAAGAAAAGGTTTAAGATTTGCCCCTGAGAGATTAGTCATGTTGTCTATACAACCAGACATTTTGGAATAAAATGCTCTCTCTGTATTTGGACCTTAACACTCTTCTATGTGGTGTGCTTTCCTGTGCATGTTTTCCACATGGATCATCCTGGGAATAAATGGGACACCCCACAAATGGCACCCAGACATGGTGCTGGAGGAAACCTTGACAAATTAGGTATGCAAACCTCTAAATCTTGCCTTTTTCTTCTCTTTCTTCTCTCTCTCCTGATATCTATCTTTTTCCATGAAGCCTTATCTCCTACTGGTTTCAGTGGATGGGAGGGTGACCTGGGAACATGTGGCTTTGCACATGTGGAGGAAAACTGACAGGCTCTGTTTTGGATCAGAGAGAGTATCCCATTCCCTCCATGCATGTGTCTCCTGGCTTTGTCACTCCTGCAAGTTATAAAAGCCAGTGACTTCAAGGCTGAGTTTAAGACCACACATGCAAGTGTAAAGATGGCCTCTGGAATACCAGAGAGTGTTACCAAAGGCCACTCAACCATCAAAGCAAATATGGGTCTCCCTGAGTCAAGCAAGACTCCACCGTGAGCACCAGCTGCACCTCACCTGCCTGGAAATACTGTGCAGCAGAGGTAGCCATATGCCTGTATATCCCAAACCTAATTGGCTATTGGCTCTCTCCTTGGAGGAATAACCCATGGCTGATGCCACAATCTTACATCCTCTACAGGTTAGGAGATGTTATAAGTCACAGTAAGACCCTGTCATATTTAACAGGAAAAAATGTAGCTCATGGATTAACATATCATCCAAACATATGTGTCTATACCAAAGTAACCAACCATAACTATTAGTGCTGTTTAAATACCTATATATCTAATTGCTTGTGCTTTATTAGTAGGATCGAAAGGTTATTCCTGGACAAACTGTCAGCCCATGAAAGGAAAGAGCCAGAATTGACCAGAGTCCAAGGCAACAGCTCCTGAGAGAGTTGACTGTTTTGCTTCTCATCCACCTGTGCCCCTTTCCTAAGCCTAGGGAACAATCTGCGGAAGAGGGGACATGGTAGAATGTAAGGGCTGTGATTGGGGCGAATGGTAAAACTACAGCAATGTAGTCTGGGCACTCATTTGATCAACTTGATTGAACATACAACCCCTCACCCCCCGCTGGATGGTGGGGATGTGGGGGTTTGGGCACAACAGCCTGCAAATTGGCTTCATATGAAGGATGCTTGTACTCATGGATCATCACTTATAGCTAAAAAATGAAAAAAAAAAAAACTGAGAGAAAGAGGCAGGACAGTTATGGCAAAATGCATGACTCTGGAGATGGGTGGGGGTAGGGGGAAAGGAAAAGGGAAATAGCCTGAATCTGATTGGAAAATGTTATGGAAATGCACAAAGCAACAATAAAAAAAAAAAATGAGCAGTCTTAGTAGCCATGCTTGGCCTTGGAACTTTTTCATAATTTTTTACAGGTCTAAAATAAAACTTTGTGGTTTTAATTTCCAGAGAAAAATACTAGACTTCATCCCCTACTGTGAGGAGCCATTTCCTCAGGTTCGGTTCCAGCTTTAACTTCTTCAATGTAAATTTCTCCAGGTAGCTCTAGCGCCAGCAAGGCTAGAGCCCACTTCTTTTGTTGCAAATTAAGGCCTTTCTCAGGAACCACCTTACCAAGAGCAGTTTTTTTCCAGATAATTTTAAGCCTTGGCCATTTTTTCTCTTAATTTTGTATACAAAATTTTGTATACAAATCTGTTTTTAGATTAAAAATTTATTGCTCTTTTGTCTTCTCGTGGGTTTTTTGGCAACTATTCTAAATCTAACTCTTCCTACCAAAACCTGCAGGGTATTAGTATATCCAAAATTGGTGTTCAGCTAGCTGTATCACTTGTTATCAAATCCATTCAGCATGCTTAACTTAAAGTGTAATATTTTACTTAACCCCCAAGTACCCTAGATATATTTTGAGTAAAAATATGTCAAATTAAATTAATTGGTTGATTTAATTTTCTTGTTCTTTAAAAGTTTTTACTTATTTTTTTTTTTTATTGTTACCTACATATTTTAACTATTAGTGCTGCTTAAATCACCTATTATCTGAATTGCTTGTTCTTCATTCGTGGATCCGACCAGGTTATTCCTGGACAAACTTGTTAGCCCCATGAAAGGAACAGCCAGAAGTTGACCAGAGTCATAAGTCAAAACAGCTCCAGAGAGAGTGGGACGTTTTACCTCGCATCCACCTGTTGGCCGCCTTTTCTAAGCTGTAGGGAACACCTGCGAAGAGGTGCGTGGTAGAAGTAAGGGCTGGATTGGGGTGAATGGTGGAAACTACAGCAATGTAGTCTGGACACTCATTTGATCAACTTGATTGAACAAACAACCTGTCACCCCCCACTGGATGGTGGGGCTGTAGGTGTTTGGGCACAACAGCCTGCAGATAGGTTTTGCATGAAGGATGCTTGTACTCATGGATTATCACTTATAGCTAAAAATGAAAAAAAAAAAACTGAGAGAAAGATGCAGGACAGTTATGGCAGAATGCATGATCTGGGATGGGGTGGGGGTGGGGGGGAAGGGAAAGGGAAATAAGCCTGAACTGAATTGGAAAAAATGTATGAAATGCACAAAGCATCAATAAAAACTAATTTAATTAAAAAAAAAAAAGATTTTTTTTTTCTCACAGAATTCCTGATCACACTTGGTTTGTTCTTTGGGGATAGCCGAGAAACTGAGCACATGGTGTCTTAACAATTTATGTAAATCATGCTCTTAAATTTTGACTTAAAGTAACAGTCTTTTAATTTCAGCATTTTGGAAACAAAATAGATGGATTTCTAGGAGAGTTTACAGGCCCTAGAGTTCTAACAAAAGAAAGTTTCTCTGAATATTTTTTTTTAAGAACTGTTAGTAAAAGCCTCTTTAACAACATGAATTAACATTTTGGTTCAATTTAAATGATTTTTTTTAAAATAAAACTCTTTTATGTTTCTTTAAGCCCATCTTCAAACTGTGTATGTGTGAGTGAATGCAAGTTCCGGCTTTTAATTCATTATAATACTACTGGTTTAAATCTAATTAGGTGCCAACTATAAACAAAGTGTCAATTCAATTCATAAAGAATGTTTGTTTTTTACCCCTTAGTGTTAACAATTTTTAATTGAGTTTATAGTATGCATAATATTCAATTTATTGAAAATTGTTGTTGATTATTGTTGGTAGTTGTTATCAATATTTATAATTTTTGTTATTGAATATAATTACCAAAAATAATTGATAATAATTCAGTCTTATAATAAATTGTTCATTGTTGTTGGGTATTAATATTGAAAATTATTATTCATAATAATTATTAATGATGATGATGGTGACTAATACTGTTTAATAATAATTATTGGTAATTGATAATAATTAATAATGGCTATGATTATTGTGATTGTTGTTATGATTATGGATAATTATTATTCTTCCAAAGTCCTTAATAATAGGACAAGATAAATCAGTCGAAATTTACCAACAACTTTTACCTATCTACTTTTGGGCACCTTCCTCAATCTTTGGAGTTGTAAATAGGATAGGGACAGATAGACTTGGCCTAGGTACAGCCTAGGGATTGTTAACCAGGAGGGACAGGATTGGAAAAGAATAGGAGTAGACTTTAGGGATACTTCATTGAAGGCAATTGGTTGGTAATGGGCCTAAGAGGTGGCATATGGATCTGAACTCTTTTCTGTGTTAGTAGGGCATTTATTCTAATTTTGTAAAAATAACCCTATGACAAATTATAAAAATTTCAAAAATTTCATGTTTCTCATTGAACATCAAACAATAATGTGGCTTTCCTCTCTTGTAGATCAACCTAACAAACCTTTCTTTAGTATGCATGTATGTATGTTTGTATGTATGAATGAATGCATGTATTTATGTGTGTATGTATGTATATGTGCATGCACACGTGTGTATGGATGTGTGTACTTATGTTCTAAGTAATTTTTAAGGTTAACAGCTAAAATAGCAGTAAAATCGCTGTCCATGAGATGGAACATGGCCCTTACTTCTCAAGACACAGATTTATATTACACAGCCAACACATAATTCAGTTTCAACAAAGGTTATGGGTTATCTATTAAAAATTAATAAAATTCATTGAACTTCTTAATGAATCTACACTGCCACCTACTGGTTATACCCTTTCAACATCTGAAACAAAGCTACAACCAGGTTTTCAAAGTATTAAAGTGTTAGTACGTTTTTGGGTCTTTGAGAATAAAAAAATATATAAAAAATGAAAAAAGTTAAAAAATTTAAAAAAATTGTGAATTCACATTAACATCATTATGGAATTCTTGGCTGCCATTTTTTTAAATTATTGCACACATACAGGACAAGGCAAGCCTGAATTTCATTTGGATGACCAGTGGAATGGAAAAAGGTTTCAGTGCAGACCACCTATCTGGGTAGCTGGTGTTCAGGCCTGCATTTCATTTGGGTGGCCAGTGGGTTGGAAAAAGGTGCCAGTGCAAAGCACCTGTCTGAGTAGCTGGTGTTGTGAGTGGACATAGGATGAAGATAGGCCTACAGCCATCAGCCTGAAATTCCTGTCCAGGGTTCAGCAGTCTCTGGGCAAGTGGAAAGTCATGAACAAGAGTGGAAAACGTGTCTCATTGTCCCAGGCTAAGGACGTGAGTTCAAAATACCTCTCCAGTTGGGTTACAGAAGTAACCAACTGACCTCTAAGCAGAGGGGTTAGTACCACACAATGTCCACAAAGCAGGCACTGTGTTCCCCTTCCATTAGCAGGAACACACTGTACTTGCTTGTGGCAAAGAAAGCTTCCTAGAAGCTCCCACAAAAGAAAACAAATCATGATGGTAATGGATTGTTCTTTAACTATAAAATAGCCAACCACTATGGTGACAAATTCTCATGGGGCATTTATAGCCAGTCTTTAATTAACTAATGGGCATAAGAACTATAAATGAAAATTTTATTAAGAACAAGATATAGAAAAAAATCTTTAAAGCAGGTTTTCATGCCAGGCCCGGAGAAGGCATCTCCAAGAGCTTGGAGGAAGATGGTCATTAAAATCCCATCTGTAAGGTTTGCAGTTTAAAATAGTATATTTAAAAATAACATATATTCATATAGAGAGGTATTTCAGTAGAGATTTATACAGAAATACAAAATAAACAATATAAGTTAATGGACTTGATTTATCTGAAATCATAGTCTAGACATATAGTTTTAAAGAACAATGTGCATATTTGGTTAAAATTTATTTGGCAGGTATTCAACTTTGCCCAAACTTTGTCTACATATTTTAAGATATTTTAAGACTTAGTAAAATGTCTATGTTAGTTAAATTTGGTTGAAAGTTTTGGTGGAAATGGTAATACATTTGAAATAATTGGGAATATAAAATGTTAATTGTTTTATTTATAACTTGTATTGAATTTCCAACAATAACTTTGGGGGTAAGGTATGCAAATGGTCTCTATATATTTCTGTTTTATACAGTATCACCTTGTAACATTTTCTTTTACCTGTAGGGTAATTTAACTAAAGGAAATAAGTTTAATTTTACTTCCCAAATAAATAGCATAAAGTCAATGATAAAATTCTTGGGTGAATTTAATGAAAACTTTTACCTTGGGTTCTATTTATAGGTATATGTAATGCAACTTAGTCATCTATAGGTCAAAATATAAAAATTTAAAAAACAAAAAGAGGGAGGTGGTGGGGTAATCCCTCTGGGATACAAATGGAAAACTCTGTATTCCAAACCTTTTGATAAATTTTCAATTTTGAGATCTTGAAACTAACAATGGGAGGAGATTTGTATGTTCTCACAGGTAAAAACACCAACCTAAATGCCTGAAAATGTACGACATTTGGCTGTGCAGGATGGACCAGGAAATGCAAGCAGAGATGCTGGCCCATCTGAACATTAAAAGGAAGAGTAACCTCAGACTGCCTGAGTCACAGATACCAAGCATCTCTCTGAAATCTATTTGGGATAAATGTTTATAATGTGCCAGAATGAAGTTGACCTTCCAGTTGCTGAGAAACCTTCCTACCTCTCCCTTTTATAGGAAAAAGAAAAACATGGTGGTAATGAAATCATTCCCTAAGTGTAAATTAGAGCCACCTGTTACAGTGGTAATTTATTATAAAACAGGTATAACTACTTTCTTTAATTGACTGATAGATATAGGAACTGTGAAAGGATAATATTCTATTCAGCGCCAAATATAATGATCAAGTCTTTATAAGCTATGTAATTAAGCAAAATATATTACTACAGGAGAGCTTTGGAATCAGCAATGGATTATTATGCCAAGGAGATGTTGTCTAGGAGATCCAAGTCCCCAAAAGTTAAAAGCCTTTTGCCTATAAACTGGGATACCTGCAACAAGAGTGGGGGCTAGGCCCTGCTGCTGAAGACCTGGTGTAAACAGGGGAAAGATGTATTGAGACCACACTTGCAAGTGTACAGTCGTCTCTGGATTGCCAGAGAGTGTTACCAAAGGCAACTAAAGCAAAGAAGCAAAATATTGGTCTCCTTGAGTCAAGCAAGACTCCTCAAACAGTATCAGCTACACCTCAACTGCCTGGAGATATTGTGCAGCCAGTGGCAGGTATATGTCTGTATATCCCAAATCTAATTGGCAATTAGCTCTCTTCTTGGAGGAATAATTCATGCCTGATGTCATAAGCTTACATCCTCTAGTGATTAGGAGATGTTATAAGCCACAACAAGAACCTGTCACCCTTTACAGAAAAGCCACAGTTCATGGATTAGATAACATCTAAACATCTATGTCTATGCCCACAACTTAGCTTGCCATAATAATTAGTACTGATTAAATGCCTGTATACCTAATTGCTTGTGTTTTGTTAGTAGGATTAAAAGGGTACCCATGGATAAACTGTCAACCCATGAAAGGAAACAACCTGAACCGACTAGAGTCCAAAATGACATCTCCAGAGAAAATATATTGTTTTGCTTCTCACCCACTTGTGCCTATTTCCTAAAGCCTAGGGAACAACCTGTGGAAGAGGAGGCATGATAGAATGTAAGGGCTGGGGAGATTAGGGTGAATTGTGAGACTACAGCAATATAGTCTGGACTCTTATTTGATCAACATGCTTGTGCATACAAGATTCTCCAATTTGACTATGGGAACCCTGGGTTGTTCAAAATTTGTACATAGATAATTGCTAATTGGTTTTACATGAATGTTACATTCATCGCTCATGGCTGTGTTTTCAGGATATTAATTGGCCTTAGGGTAAAAATAAAGTTTCAGTTTTGACCTAACCCTCACTGCCTGGCACTCAAAACAGGCTTGAGCAGCTGGCTATTCAAAACTCAGGTTCATTTGTGTTGTTAGCTTATCACATGGGCAACCCTGCCTCTCAGAAAAATAAATAAATAGGGGCTGGAGAGATGGTCTAGTGGTTAAGAGCGCCAACCACTCTTGCAGAGGACCTGGGTTCGATCCCCAGCACCAACATGGCGGATGAGAACCGTCTGAAACTCCAATTCCAGGAGAACTCCAGTTCCAGGGGAATCCGACACCCTCTTCTCACTTCTGTGGCATTGCATGACACAGGTGCACAAACTTGCATGCAGACAGTACATTGATACACATATAATAATAAATAAATGAAAAAAAAGAAAAATAAATAAATAAATATAGGGTGAGATGTGGGAAAATGTAATTAAGATGGATAGCATTCTAAACCAATGGGACCTCCCTGGCCACACCCATGGGATAGGATGTAGTGACGAAAAGGTTTAGGATTTGGCCTTGGGAGTTGAGTCATGCTGTCTATATAACCAGACATTTTGGAAAAACGCTCTCTCTGTATTTGGACCTTAACATGCATCTATATGGTGTGCTTTCTTGCATGTGTTTTCCACATGGATTGTCCTGGGAATAAATGGGACACGCCACAGATTTTTAGGACCTTAGTTAAAATAAATATTCTCCTTTTATTTTCCACTGCATGTCTTAAAATTTCTAAGTTCTCAGCTTGTCTTTCAATTGGGGGATTTGGTACTAGCATCCACAAATGAGGGAAACCATTCCCCATTTGTTTCTTTGGTACTGAAAAAACTTGTATGGCAGAATGCATGATCTGGGGTGGGGTGGGGGAAAGGGAAAGGGGAATGTGCCTAAGTTGAACTGAAAAATTATTTCTGAAATACACAAAACATCAATAAAAGTATTTTTAACAAAAAATTCTAGGTTCTAGAAACTTATTTGAAGTTTCATCAATCATTTTAGATCAAGTTATAATAACAAACCCAAAACAGCATTACTTTCTTTCCTATTAGATTTTATGAAATAGATGAAATATGAACCATATTCACTAAATTAGTATTTATGGTTTTGAGTTTTTATGAGAATGGACTACAAAATACTTATAAAGTACAAAATGTACATGGATGTATTATATATCTCATATTTCAATTGGGTTTTCATAATGACTTTATGTTCTAATGCATATGTTCTTATGGTAATTTATTTTGCTTATTTTCATTCTATTGATAAAAAAATATTTTATCAGAATTTGATGAATACTAGTTTTTTCAGCTCTCCAGTGTCAATTATGATGTTCTCAAATAGCGAAATAGAAATAAAAATTATAAATATGCTCAATTATATTTTGCTATAAATATTTTTCATCTCTGATATGATTTCTTTAAAATTAAAAAAATATTTTATGTGTGAGAATTATGCCTGTATACATGTAAATGCACATATATTGTGGAACACCTGCCAAAGACAGAAGAAGTTATTGGATCACATGAAACTGGCTTTATGGACAGATTTGAGCTGACATGTGGGTTTTGAGTTTTTACTCTGAAAGCATCCACCTTTTCATTCTTATAGAAGTACTTCTAAAGTTTATTTCAAAGATATGTGTTACTCTACATCTTCAAAATTCATTTAAACTTCTCTCAGAATGTGAGATTTGTGTCACATCATTAATATTTATCTTGTTTCTTACATCTTAGTAATGAAAACTTATTGATAGTCGTGGTAATTACATGTGCTGTCACATTTGGAAATATCAACAATAACCCCAGAAACTACAGGCATTTTTGTTTTGTTTTGTTTTGTTTTTTAGAATAGCAACAATTGTTTCTTTTTTTTTTTTTTTTTTTTATTTTTTTTTTTTTTTTTTTTTTTTTTTTTTTTTTTTTTTTTTTTTTTTTTTTTTGTGTATGAATGTACTGTCTGCATGCAGGTCTGTGCACCCATGTCGTGCAATGCCGCGGAGGTCAGAAGAGGGTCTCGGATTCCCCTGGAACTGGAGTTCTCCTGGAATAGGAGTTACAGACGGTTTTAGCCGCCATGTGGGTGCTGGGGATCGAACCCGGGTCCTCTGCAAGAGCGTCGGTGCTCTTAACCGCTAGGCTATCTCTCCAGCCCCAACAATTGTTTCTTAAGTCTATTGGAAGACAGCATATGGTATGGGCATTCTAGGTCAATCAACTGGAGAAGTGGTGGGACAAGGGTGAGGGACATACCCCCACATCTGGATTAGTATCTTCGTGTGTTCACACATTGTCAATGGAGTCTCAGGAAGAAGAGCAGATTATTCAGGTTAGGCTCATGGTTTATCATGAATTCTAGGACCTCAGCCAACACCCATGTAAAACTTCCAATTGTGGAGAAAGGTCCTGAAAATAGCAGGGAGTTCCCACTGATAAAATATCAGTCTCAGGAGCAAGCATAAGGCTGCAGCCCTTTATGGTGTCATCCTACACGTCAGGAGTTCTGAGTCTGGGGCTTTTTTTGGATATAGAAGGACCCTGAACCTATTCAGGCATGCTTGCACGTTGGGTAAGGGTTGGGAATGTTGGGTAGGGCTAGGCATGCCATGCTATCCTCTTCCTGGAAGGACTGTTTGGTGAAAGTTCTCCCAGGTTTATTGGTAATCCTCTGCTTGAGGCCCAACACAGTCTTGTGCACTGCTTTCACTCAGTCTATCAGGTTGTCAGAGATCATACCAGGTGCTTGAATCTATGGGGTTTATTTTTGTTGTTGTTTCTTTTGCTTTGTTTTGTTTTGTTTTGTTTTATATATAAAAGAGGAGGGCGTGGTGATGCAGACCTGTAATCCCAACACTTGGGAGGCAGAGGCAGGCAAATCTCTGTGAGTTCAAGGCCAGCCCAGTCTACCTAGTGAGTTCCAGGACAGCTGGGGCTACAAGGAGACCCTGACTCAAAAAGACATAGATAGATAGATAGATAAATAGATAGATAGATTGATAAATATAGATATAGATATAGATACAGATACAGATAGCGATATAGATACAGATATATAGATCTCTCTCTCTCATATATATATATATATATATATATATAAAATTAAGAAATATTTCAAATACTGTGGTAACAAAACAATGTCTTCCAAAAGAGGACACTGACATTGGACCACCAAGTTAAGGATGTTGTGTGTTCTTTATATGTGATGCATTTAGAATTTCAAATTACCCCACTCAGTCTATTGTTCTGGTTTTTGTTGCAGCCATTTTATTGGCATATATCACATAGTAGTGCATTATCAGACAATAATTTGGTTCAGGTGTATGGATATTTATCATGGTACACTTTTTGATCTGTATCATGAATAGTATTTCCAGAGTTACAACTAATTATATTAGGAAGATTGCTGATAAGTTTCATGATATAGTGTAGAAAATTATTTATGTAGATATGTCTTAGCTTATGATGTGGTTATGATGTGATAAACCCATTAAAAGATGAAGATATTAGGAGAGGAAATGTATTTACTACACTAAATCCACAGAACATCATAGCTTAGCAGCATTGTATACCCTTGTGGGTTGGTAAATTCCATTTGTGATGTTTTGGCTAACTGGTGTCTGCCAATCCACATGCTGGAATATCCTATAGCATATCCCTTTCACAGGAGAATATTAGAAATTTAAAATTAGAAGCATGAATTTTGTTGAATGTATATGGCTTTCATATTCTTATAAAACCAAAAAATCATAATTAAAAAATGTAAGTTATTATTAGTAAAAAAAAGTAAATTGCTCTAAGCAAGGTGCTTAACAAGCCCCAGCTCTAGCTGAGGATCTATTGAAAATGACAGGAAGCCACGTTATTTCAATGGTATGACTACTGGTATCCTGACCAGACTCCTTGGGATGGAATAACAAACAAGAGCATTTGTTGAATAAAAATTAGACTGGATAGGGTTTTCAAACAAAATAATAATAATAGACTACATGAAGTCAGGGGTAGGGAAGTAGTGAAGTATCTGAGAGCATATGTGGGTGGAAATATGAATAGAATCAAAGTACATGATACTAAATCTTCAAATAATAAATAGAATATTTTAATTAAAAAATTATGAGTTAAATGTCAGGCAACAAAACTAAACATGTTCTCCAACTTATTAACATATATACTTTCTTCCAGTTCCTCAAGATATTTGATCCCCATTATATGTCAAACACAATTGCATCCTCTTGATTATCTTCCTATGAGACAGCTGAATACAATGTGATTGAGTCTTTCTGACTCCACACTTTTCACAGATTGTGTAGCTATTATGTACTGACCACTTCTCGCTCACAGAAAGTATCATCATAACAGATGCCTATTACTTCAATTTCTATAACTCAGAAATGCCTGAAAGAATATTGTTTGGGTACTTTCATCTACCCCATTAAGAGCTTCTTATGAAGTAAGAAGGTAGAGAGATGAAATAGTGGTTAAGAATACTGGCTACTCTTGCAGAAGACCAGAATCCTGTTCTTACATCCACATGGCAACTCAGAACCATGCATAACACCAGTTCCAGGAAAATAAATGTCCTTTTCTGCCTTTACAGACATTGCACACACTTACTGAACATGCAACAATGCAGTCAAACATTCATATATGTAAAGTAAATATATATGTAAAGTAATATATATATATATATATATGATATATTATATATATATATATATACCATGCAGTCAAACATTCATATATGTAAAAGTACATATATTAGTAAAAGTAAGTATATATATATAATAGGTATATATAAATTTAAGAGTATACTATATATATATATATATATATATATGTATATAGTTTAAACATTCTTCAGTCCAGTAACCTTTTTTCACTCACTGCTCTCAAGCTTCTTAATATGTATACTTCAGATGACAAAGTTGTCTCATTGACCTCTGAGTGTGAATCCTTAATTCCTTTGCGATTATAAGTAATACACAGGTTTTGTCAACCTTTAAGTTTTTGTTTTACTGTGAAAATAAAAAAAAATAGTTTTATTTCACATAGACACTAATCATCAATTCACCCATTACATAAACATTTTATAAAAATATCTTACTCTATTCAAATCTGATGAATGGAGGAAAGAGCATCATATAAAAGAAATCTATTGACTCACAGCAACAGAAAAGTACATGGAAGGGCAAAAAAAAGTAAAAAGCCAATTTGATTTAAATATTATTCTTTTTTTTTCATTAGGAGTCAGTTTAATACTGTATCTGTTTAGCAGAATAATAGGATTAGGCTGTCTCCTGTAGCCTGTGGCCTGTCCTGGTTCAGATTCATAGGCTTGAGAAAAATATCAGGTATGTGCTCCATCCTATGAGGCAAACCTTAGATCTAATTAGAAAAGTGGTTGCTTACTCCCATAATATTTGTGCCACTATTTTACCAGTGGCTGTATCTTGCCAGGACAGCTTTTCTGTAGCCTGCAGGATTCACAGATGTGTAAAGTTGATGATTAATTTTTCCTCTGGTAGCATGCACAACACCTACCAGCACAATGAACAATAACTAATAAAGATGAGGCTTTGAAGCCAGCACCAGCTCGATTTATCCTTGTTTATTCTATAGCCCATGTATGTAGTTTCTACAATAATAGTGTCTTACCATGAAGTTCTCATGAGTAACCAAGAGCAAGCAGTGCCCAGTAATGTTTGAGGGTCCATGGGACCCACGATCAACAGCTTCTAGAGAGGAAGTCTATTCCTGGCATTGAGAATTTATTTTCATTAGCCTGTGATGTCTAGAAGGGGCAATGTCCCCTGATTATGGACTATTCCTTTTTATATTGAAGTTTTGTTGTTTTCAAACAACATTTTGTATTAAAGTTTATACCCCTTCCTTGTCCTCCTCTCCGCCAGAGTTAATGCATTCTGCCATTCTTGCCTTGAATCTTTTTCTCAGTCTTTTTTCATTTTTTTTTCAATTCAGAAGTTTACTATTTTAGGCAGAAGTTTACTATTTCAGTGGGTTCTTTGACCCAGTCTTTTGTTGTTGTTATTCTCTCTAATTTGTATTGTGTCAACTTATGCATAACTATATGCCACACATATACCAAAATTATGATGTCTGAAAATAAACTGCAGTTTAATTACAAAACATGTTTATTGATTCACAATTTGACAGCAGTGTAGTATGCAGCTAAAGAAAAAAAGTTTCCATTCCTACATTACATAGCAAGTCGATGAGTAACATAAGGTTATGTATGTAAAAAAGAGAGAAAAAGAAAAAAAAAAGAAAAAAAAGAATGATTCAGTTTGCCTTAAAAATAGAGATTTTGTGCTAGGATCCACAAATGAGGTATGCCGTATGTCCTTTGTTTTTCTGGGACTATGTTACTTCATTTAGCATGATGGCTTCTAGTTCCATTCATTTACCTGCAAATCTCATGATGTTGTCTTTCTTTCCAGCTGCATAGAATTCCAATGTGTAAACGTACCATATTTTAATTATCTACTCAACAGTTGAGAAACATTTGGGTTGCTTCCAGCTCCTCGCTATTGTGAAAGAGAGCTACAATAAACATGACTGTGAACATATCTCTGCTATGGGATGAATCATTTGTGTATATACCCGAGTAGTATGACTGGGTCAGGTGGTAGGCTCATTTTTAGTTTAAGAGTTCTTCACACTGTTTTACATAAGGTTTGCATGAGTTTGGAATTCCACCAGCAGTGAAAGTGTGTTCCCCTTTCCACACAACCTCTCCAGGATTTGGTATCCTTTGTTTTCTTGATCATAGCCAGTCTTTTTTTTTTTTTTTTTTTTCCTTTTTTTTTCTTTACCCAAGAAAATAGAAACAATACAAAATTACAATAACAAAACAAAGCAATAAGAACAAAAAAGGAGGTGATTTGCATTCTTATTGTGGTAAAATAAAGAATCAGGGCTGGAGGCATAGGGCAGCTGTTAAAGGCTGAGGCTGAGGACAGCAAAAAAGTTCAATTCCCAGCACCCACAAATGAGTACTGTCCTTTCAAGAGGTGGGCATGGTGGTGAAGGCCTTTAAAAGCCAGGTGTGGTGACACACGCCTTTAATCCTAGCACTCAGGAGGCAGAGGCAGGCAGATCATTGTGAGTTCAAGGCCAGCCTGGTCTACAGAGTGAGTTCCAGGACAACTGGGGCTACAGGGAGACTCTGTCTCGAAAAGAATGAAGAAAAAAAAAAAGGAAGAAAAGAAACAATCTGAGGAGCTAGGTATGGATTTCTCTTTATTTTTCCTTCTCTCTTTCTTTTCTTTCTTATTTTCCTGCTCTTTTGGGGCTACCAGAAAAACATGTGTTTGCTTGTCCAGGAAGCCTTGAGTTCTCAACTTGGAAAAAGTCTGGTAAATTTTGGGGGGGTCTCATTCCTAAATTGTCTAATATATGTCTAGTTCCCATTTAGTTATGTTACCCTCTGAATAGGGTTCCAATCACTAGAAGGGAATCAGGACACCTACCGCTCTGACTTCTTCCATTCTGAAAAGGGACGTTGAATATGACAACTGGGGTATTCCCAGTCACAGGGTCTGTCTAAAGGACCCACAAAAGGATAACTATAGATGGAAATAAAAGGTGCTTGACTAGTGCCCTTGAAAGTGAAATGAAAGCTGGAGTAGTTAGGTACTTGTTCTAGGCAGGGGACCAAGTGAAATAAGAAGAGGGTGAATTCAAATGTCCAACTGAAAAGTCCATTAGAATTTCATGACCAGGGTTTTCAAAGTGTCCATTTATTAGGTTTCACCTTCTATTCATTTGACCATTTTACCTGGTCTTAGAATCTGCTTTTCAGGCTTTTTAATAGTCAGGATATGACTTTCCACTTAGAAAGTTGCTAGAAAGAAAGGAAATTTTTATCATTGAGCATTAATTAACAACAGTGGACTTCTCCTTTGGATGAAGGTGATGTTAATCAAGGCCAGGATCTAAGGTTTTTATGCCCATTTAACATTATTTCATGTAACTTTACACCTAATATGTGGAGGGGCAATTTTGCAGTGTTTAAAAGAATATATTGACTTTCGGTTATACTTTCTTTTGGCGTGCTTAAGTCCACACAATTAGACCAGATTAACCAAACTTTTTCTCAAGGTCATTTGAGGGTCTGGTCTTTAGGGGGCACTTGGGCTTTCAGGAGTTGTGGGGGGGCGCTTGGCTACTTCTGGCCATTCTTAATCAGTTCCGTCTACCTAGGACAAGGTCAGGTCTTGCTAGACAGGGGGCTTGGTGTGGTGGTCCATGCCTTGAATCCCAGCACTCAGGAGGCAGAGACAGGTGGATCTCTGTGTATTCCAGGCCAGGGGGGGCTCCAGGGAGATGCTGTCTCAAAAAAAAAAAATAAATCAGGCAAAGATCTTCCATAGCCAGTCTTTATGGCATAAGATGAAATCTAAAAGTGGTTTTAATTTGCATTTCTTTAATTACTATGTTGAACAATTTTAAAGATCTTTCTCAGACATCATTACTTCTTCTCTTGTGAAGTCTCTGTTCAGATCTTTAGTCCAACTGTTGATTGGGCCATTTCTCTCTCTCTCTCTCTCTCTCTCTCTCTCTCTCTCTCTCTATATATATATATACATGATAGTCTAAGTGGAGTAGGTATATAGGCATAGTAAAGTAAATGATATTATATTATATATATATGGCTGAGAACCGTCTGTAACTCCAATTCCAGGAGAACTCCAGTTCCAGGGGAATCTGACACCCTCTTCTGACCTCCGCAGCATTGCACAACATGGGTGCACAAACCTACACGCAGACGGTACATTCATACACATAGAAAATAAAAAAAAGAAAGGATACTGATTTTTGTAGTTTAATATTGTAACCTGTCACTTTACTGAAAATGTTAATCATTTTTAACAATTTACTGGTGGAATTTTTGGTGTCCCTTAGTTATATCATCATGTCATCTGCAAAAAGGCATAGTTTGACGTCCTTTTTCCAATTAGTATTCCTTTAAATTTCCTTATCTTTTCTTATTGCTCTAGCAAGAGTCAAGAACTATATTCAAAAGGAGTGGAGATAGTAGGCATCCTTTCCAAATTATTGATTTTAAGGGGAATGCACCTAATTAGTCCAATTCCCCCTAGGACTTTAAACATAAAAGCATGTTGAATTTTCTCAAATGCCTTTCAGTATCAATTGAGATGACCATGTGCTTTTTTTATTTGAGTCCATCCCTGTGCTTTAGGACATGTATTGATTTACATGTGTTGAACAATTCCTGCATCTCTGGAATAAATCTGACTTGATCATGTTGGATGACTTTTTTGATGTGTGCCTATATGTGGTTTGCAAATATTTTGTTGAGAATTTTTGCATCTATACTTGTTGGTTAAATACATCGTCTGTTGGTTCTTTAATCACGCGTGGCTTCAATCCACACAATGTTCTTCCCTCCTAGAACAAGGCTGGAAGATTCACAAAGCTACAAGCCATCTGCTGGCAGGAGACAGTTCCTAGGCTGTGCTTCTGGCAAGTAGCAGGGAGGGGACCGTGAGAAGTTACCCAACAAGAAATAAAAGAAACAGACTCAGAGAAATGGTCCAGGAGATAGGCTCAGTTTTATTCATGCCAGTAGTGTGTTTATATCCTAAAAGCTACTGTGTTCTGGGCAAGGAAGTGGGGGACAAGAGGAAGGGAAGGGCAAGCCACCTTGGCTCCTACCTGGGAACTGCAGAGCTTCTGTTTGTGCAACCAGTAAACTAGAGGTGTGACATTTTGCTCAATACCTTAAGGGAAGGGGACATCCGGGTCTGGAACTTTGCAGAGATAGGAAAGGCAGGAAAAAATTGCAATATCCAGACCTCACAGAGTTACAGATAACTCACAGAGACAACTTGAATCCCCAGGGAGATATCAGATAACTCTCAGAAGTTCCAGGACAGGTCTTACACGTCCTCCTCAAGCCAGGCAAAGTTTCATTCCTACATATACTCATTATGAATATGGATCTATAGTTTTCTTTTTTTATTGTGTTTTTGCCTGATTTTGGTATTAGAATGATGCTGTTTCATAGAAGGAATTTAGTAGGTTTCCCTCTTTTAATACCTTTATGAATAACTTGAGTAATAATGGATGTATTTCCTCTTTGGATTTCTGATAGAATTCTTCCTTAAATCCATCTGGGCTTTTGTAATGAGAAGGTTTTGTATTACTGTTTGAGTTCCTTATATGTTATGGGTCTGTTTAAGCTGTCAATCCCTTCTTGGTTCAGCTTCCATAATTCTCATAATTTCAGATATTCATCCATTTCTCTTGGGTTTTCAAATTTAATACAGTATATGTTTTTAAAGTATTCCCATATAGTGTTCTGGATTTTTTTTTTTAATTTGTTGTGACGTTTCCCCTTTATTTCCAATTTTGTTGATTTGGGCTTGATCTTTCTTTCTTTTGGTTAACTGGGCTTAGTGTCTGACTATCTTGTTTACCTTTTCAAAGAACCAGATCTTGGATTCTTTGTTTTTTTGTATTGTTTTCTTTGTTTCTATTCCATTAATGTCTTCTTTTTGTTGTTATTTCTTCTTATCTATTGGGTCTTGGTTTCATTTGTTGTTTTCATTCAAATGTCTTGAGTTGCAATGTTAAATCATTTATTTGTGCTCTTTCTATTTTTTGTTTGTTTGTTTGTTTGTTTTTGTCTTATTGAGGCAGGGTCTCCCTTTAGTCCCAGTTGGCCTTGAGCTCACTATGTACACCAGGCAGGCCTTGAACTTAAGCCTGCCTTTGCCTCCCAATTGCTAGGATTAATGGTGTGTGCCACCATGCCTGGCTGTTTGTTTGTTTTTTAATGTATGCACTTAGAGCTATAAATTTCACTATAAAGACTGCTTTTAAAATGTCCCAGAACTTTTCTTGTGTCATATTGTCCTTTTCGTTTAATTCCAGAAATACTTTCTTTATTAGTTTCTCCTTTGACACATTTATTATTCAGGAGTATGTTTTTTATCTCCAGGTGTTCATGTAGGTACTGGATCTTCTTCTGGTGTTGATATTAAGCTTCATTTCATTGTGGTTTTATAGAATGCATGGAATTATTTCAATCGAGTACTCACTTTTCTAATCAACATTTTCAGGAAAGTGTTCTTTAATTAGATCGGTTTGTATAGTCCAGATATGTAACATCATATTTGATAAGCATATTCATAATACTTGGTACACTAGAAATTATACACCAATTTTTATAAATTTTGATTAATTAATACATATTTTCCTTATATGTCAATCTTAGTACCCTGAAATTGTGGAAGCAAATGATCTGAAGCTTGTCTGATTCTGACTTCATCTTGCATTGCACATTTCCTTTCACAACATGTTGCAGTCTCAGTGCTGTTGTTTTTGTTTGTTTTGTTTTGTTTTTGGTGTTGTTGTTGTTTTGTTTTGTTTTTCCATTTCTTCATTCCACCTACTTTTTACTTGATTATTTTTCTCTAGATATTTCACATCATTTTCCTCTCAGATAAAGTGCTATGACTCATTGACACATTCCCTTACTGTACCTGATAGAAGAATCAAGTCACATTTTATGACCTTTACAGGGGAAGTATAGTTTCATGAGTTTAATAAAAATTGAAGGCTTTTCTTTCAGGTAGAATATGAGTTTTATTGACATAATGACTTTGTCATATTTTTTCACTGTTTTAACCCACTGTTACATGCTTAATTCCTTGAAAATTGCTTATCATAGGACTACCTAGCCAATATTTTTTATAATGTATGAATGATGCTCAATCAGCATGTGTATAGTAGGTTAATGAATTGTTTCTGTTGGAAGGAATCTTCACAGAGAAAAATTGTTTTGCATCAATGTTTAAGTACATATTAGCCTATTTAGAGTTGAACTGTGCTCATTATGCTGAGAACTTGGGATTTAGGATACTCTTGGGGGATAATTGAGTCTAAGAAAAAGTAAATGAGAAACTTAACCTTTTTCTTAGAAAATAAAAGGCAATCAAATGTCACCCAGGCTATTTCCTGGTTTCCTTGAGTAGAGGAATGTGTTGAAATAACTAATGAAAAAGAGGACAGAGTGAGGACCCAGAAGCCCATGGTTTGGATGAAAATATTTCCAGCATGTTCACTAATTTAAATATTCATGTACAACCATGCTTATTGAAGCTTTCTTCAAAATAACAAAGAGCTGGAAGCAACCCAAGTGTCCCTCAACTGATGAGTGGATAAAAAATAATGTACTTCACTAAGCATGATGGCTTCAAGTTCCATCCATTTACCTGCAAAGTTTAATGATGACATCTTTCTTTTTGCTAAGTGAAGTAACACAGTCCCAATGAAATAAATGGGGAAAGGTTTCCGTCATTTGTGGATGCTAGTACCAAATTCCCCAACTGAAAGACAAGCTGAACAACGTTATTGTTATATCTCTTTCTATCTGAAAGCATCTGTGATGCTATAAGGTTAATTTCTTTTTTTATCCATGTTTATATTTTTTATTGATATTTGTATATTTCATACATCATTTCTCAATTAAGTTCAGGCATATTCCCCTTTCCCTTTTCCCCACCCCACCCCAGACCATGAATTCTGCCATAACTGTCCTGCATCTTTCTCTCAGTCTTTTTTTATGCTTCTGCCAGTGCCTAGCATCCGACGTAGAACTGGTACGTACCAGGGGAATCCTACTATTTAACTAAAACAAAGCATAGCGAAGGCCCACAGCGGGTGTTGACGCAATGTAATTTCTGCCCAGTGCTCTGAATGTCAAAGTGAAGGTTAATCTCTTAATGAGACCTAGAGTTAACTTACCTAGAGTTAACTTACATACTTTCAGACATGGTAATTAATATATATGGGTGAAAAGTATCTAGGAGTTAACATACAGTTTATTCCTGGAGGACATAACTCTGGTATATGTATGACGTCTATATAGGCATATTTTGGGACAAAACAATGGGGAGGGAACCACAACAACATAGGGACTGGGTCAAAGAATGGACTGATATAGTTAAATTCTGCCCAAAACAATGGACCTTAACAGAGAAAAACTTTTAAAAGGACTGAGAGAAAGATGAAGGACATGTATGGCAGAATGCATGATCTGGGGTGGGGTGGGGAAAAGGGAAAGGTGAATGTGCCTAAATTGAACTGAAAAATGATGTCTGAATACATAAAACATCAATAAAAGAACTATAAAAAAAAGAAAATCTACACAATGGAGGTCTATGCAGCAGTAAAGAAAAATGACATCACGAAATTTGTAGGGTAAATGGATGGAGCTAGAAGCCATTATGCTAAATGAAGTAACTGTCCCAGAAAAACAAATGGGATATGGTGACCCTCATTTGTGGATCCTAGCACAAAATCTTTATATGTAAGTCAAACCGAGTATTTTTTCTTATTTTTTTAGTAAATATATTACCACTTTAACGTTACTATAAAAATGTTTAAAGCATATATACACTCTCTCTGTAATGTAAAATGATATTTCTTTTTACCTACATGCAACTCTACAGTTAAAATGTGAATACCTACGTTTGTTTTGGAATTAACCTACAGTTTATTTTCACACTTTGTAATTATGGTATATATGTAGAGTGTATATATGCATATTTTGGAGCTATATAAAATTAAAGGGAACAACAACACCAACAAAAAAGACTTGTTCAAATAAATGAATGAAACAGTAAACTTCTGCCTCAAACAGTAAACTTCTGCATAGAAAAATGTAAAAAGACTGATAAAGAGATGCAAGATATGTGTGGCAGAATGCATGAGTTCTGGCAGGGTGGGAGGCATGGACGGAGGAATGGCTCTAAATTTGAATAAGAAATGCTGTATGAAAAGCAAAATGTTCCACAAAAATATGAAAAAAAAAGATTTGACATGCTCAACACTAACATTAACACAACAGAAATTAGAAATCTGGCACCTCAACACAGATATCAATATGCTTTAGTAACAATTTATAAAATTTTAGCTAATTTAAACTGAATTAAAAAATGATGTCTGAAATACACAAAACATCAATAAAAGCCCCCAAAAAGAAAAGGCCAAAAACAAAAACCATTTTGATAAGAGAAACTTAGAAAGACTAAGTTTAAAATAGTGGCATATTGTTTTGACATGTAGACTCCAACTATTCAACAAGATTTTTGAATGAATTATAGTTTGTTCTAATAGATAAGCTTTACTTAGAATTGGCAGTATAATAGATTTGAAAGTATGTCATATGGTGTATTTTATGCTATGTAGTGTGTTTAGCAGCATTCTTCATAGCTACTTAATACATGCTGACTGTTTCTTTCGCCTTTAATGGCCAACAATCCTTCTGATTTCTCTTAATGTTTTTATGTGATTAAATGAGGCTTTTTTATATGGCCAAGGTAATAATTTTATTAAATTTGATTAATTATAGCTGTCTTGGCTTCCTGTGCTCTTTGGAGATGTGAACCTCGGCTTTCTGCTCCATCCTTAGCAACCATGCCTCCCTGCCACATTGGACTCTTAATTCCCTGGAACCATCAATCGTAATCTCAAATAAACTCTTCCTTTTATAAAAAAATAAATAAAAATAAATTCGATTAATTATAAAAGTTAGTCACATCCATAAACTGCTTCCAAAACAATATACGCACTCATGTTTGAATAACTACATATTAGTATCTCATCAATTTGGCATGGAATACTATAATATTATTTATAATATTTAATTTATAGAACTATTGATCAATCCATACAACCATTAATATGATGACTGTGAAGCACAGTATTCCATGAAAATGGTATTTTTAAACAAGTACTGCTTAAGAAATTTGGAATTTTGTAGAGTTTACCTATAAGGCTTGACACCTGATCCCAAGACATTAGTGAACACTGAAGCAAAGGCATGGAATCTGGAGTGAGGCCTGAGCCTGACTCAATAAGCAGACTCTACCAGCTACTGTGTTACAGGTGCTTAAGAAAATATGTTAATGTATGATTGTGGCTCTCTTTTAAAAAAATAAGAGACATGAAGTTTGAATTTACGTCTCTTATTTTTTTAAAAGAGAGCCACAATCATATATTAACATATTTTCTTAAGGGGTTTTCATGTTAAATTAGCTGAGCTATATTAGATAACACAGAAACAGACAGTGTGGTTGCTAAAGCTCCAAGTATTGTTTATATGCCCTTTGACAGAAATCATTTGGCATCCTGATCCCTGCACTGTTTCAAACTTGGTATATATCTCCATTTATCCTTTGCTCTTCTCTTCCCCCTCCATGTGTATGTACCTGTCTGTCTTAAGAATGTAGCATTATATGAGGCTAGAAATTTTAAAGTCACAGAACAGTGAGATACATATGGACGAACTGCCACATTGATTCTGATAGTAGACTAGTCACATAATTATAAGGAGGAAAAATGGTTACATATCACCATCTACTGAGAAAATCTGAGGTTACAGAAAATATGACAGAACCAGTTTCTCTCAAATTTTGTTTGCATCATCATCTCCTAGTTTCTTCATATAAATAGATATTTCTAGATCACATTCTTCATTTTGTTTGATAAAACATTCCAGGGAATCAATATTCATGTCTATTTATATGCCCTTGTATTTTAAATATTTGTTTCCACAGGTTCATATGAATGTCTCAAGTAATAAATGTTCTCGGTGTAGAATTAGTACAGAGATATAATGCTGGAAATCAGGAAGATTCTAAAGCACTATCCTAGGCACATTGATTTACAGTAAGAGAGCATTATGTAACAGCTTTCTGCAAGAAAACAAGAAACATTCTTATTTGTGCTGAGCCTGAAAAGTACAGAATAGGGTGAGTAAATTTACAATAGAAGACAGGATTGGTTTTGTTTTATGAGTGAAGGAATCTGATAAACTCCTCAAACAGAGAACCTACAGATAATTCTGTCTGATATTGTTGGTTCAGGAGTAGAGATTTTTTTCTCTGAAGCCATCAAAAACATATCATGAAATTTCCCATAGGAACAAATGATACCAAAATGCTGGAGAGGTTATGGGGGAAAGGGAAGCACCCATACACTGCTGGTGGGAATGTAAACTCATACAATCACTATGGAAAGCAGTATGAAGAACCCTTACAAGACTCAAAATGAGTCTACCACCTGACCCAGTAATACCAATCCTGGGTATATACCCAAAACACACATCCTTTATCACACCTCTCTTCACAATAAGGAAAAGTCAGAACCATCTCAAGTGCCCCTCAACCAATGAGTGGATAGAGAAAATGTGGTACATCTACACAATGGAGTTCTATCAGCCGTACAGAAAGATGACATCATGAACTTTGCAGGTAAATTGATGAAACTGGAAGACATTATGATAAGTGAAGTAAGACAATCCCAGAAAAACAAATGAAGAATAGTATCTGTCATCTGTGGATGCTTGCACCAAGTACCTAGTTGTAAGGCAAACTGAACAACATTAATTTTATATTCCTCATTATCTGAAAGCAACTCTCCTCTTATAATGTGAATCCCTTAACAGGTTCTTGAAGTAACCTACCACTTATTTTCAGACTTTGGAATTTTGCTTTAGAGTAATATAAAATCAAAAGGGAAAAATGTGAATCATGAAATATGATTTGGAAATAACCTACAGTTTGCAGACAACAATAATTTTAGTATAGGTGAAGCAATATTAGTATACGTTGAAGCAATACAAGTTGGAGGAACCAAAAACAACAAAAGAACTGGGACAAAAATCTTACTGAAAGAGTGAAATTCTCCCTAAAATAATAATTCTCTGCAAAAAAATTTGGAGACTCAGAAAAAGATGGAAGACATGTATGGCAGAATGTATGAACTGTGTTGGGATGGGGTTCATGGAAAGGGAAATGAGTCTAAATTGGACTGAGAAATGATGTATGAAAAGTTTAATAACAATGAAAAAAATTTAAAAGAACATCTTGCCACACCCTGATGTCTGACTTTCATCACCTTAAAATAACAAAAAGAAATTCTCATAAGAATCACATCTTCATTTCCAGCTTCTAGTACATATTATGAGGCTTTTTAAGTGTGTATATTTGAGTATGTGGATGTACATTTTTCCAGAGCATCTCTGAAGCAGAATTATCTAGCACTGTTTTCTAAATTCTCATAAAAAGGGAGGAGCTGTTTTTTTCAAATAAGGAGCAACAATTAGAAATAATTGTCCAGAAATATGGAAATTTAACGAGATTGAATGGACAACAAATTAACCCAAGTAAGTTCTTCAATATTTCATTATCTGAAAGCCCATTGATACCAAATAAACCACTGATATGATTCATTTTCTCCATGTTCTATCAAAATCCAGAATGGATTTCATTCCAAACCTGAAGGTAACTTCATCCCCAAATTATGATAGACTATAACCTTCTTAAATAATCCAAGGTAGTATAAACTAGTTAAGCTTCTCCTGTATTTATAACAGTCAAAAATGTGAGCTAATCTTTGTTGTAATATTATATTTTGTACCCTTTTTCACAATAGTTATATATAAGGGAACCTATTCATTATTTTTAGTAACATGCTTTCTTGATTTTATTCAAGATTTGCATTTATATACTGTTTTAGTTTGCCTTCATTTGCAGTGACAAAACACTCTGAATAATACCGTATTGGGGAGGAAAGGGTTTATTCATCTTATGTCTTCCAGGTTCAGAAATCAGGGCAGGAACCTGGAGGCAGGAGTTGAACCACAGTCCATAGAACTTTGCTTAGTGGCTTGCTCCCTGGCCCATGCTCAGCCTGGTTTCTTTTTTTTTTATTTATAGAATGTTTTTATTGATTTATTTCATATTTCATATGTTATTTCTCAGTCCAATTTAGACACATTTCCTTTTCCGTGTTCCCCCACTCCTCTTCATGCATTCTGCTATACATGTCTTGCATCTTTTTCTGTCTTTTTTCACATTTCCCTTTAATTTTACATTAGTTTAAAATACGCATATATGAATATGTACCCTCCATCCATATAGCGATATTACAAAATGTGAACATAAGTAGTAGGTTAGCTCTCAAGCCCATTAAGGTATTCACCTTTTAACCATACTGCAGCTTTCCTATACGAAAAAGAGATATAACATAGATGATGCTTAGTTTTCTTTGCAACTAGGGATTTGGTGCCAGCATCCACAAATGAGGGACACCATGCATTGTTTGTTTTTCTGGAACTGTGTCATTTCACTTAGCATAATGTCTTCTAGTTCCATCCATTTACCTGCAAAGTTCATGATGTAGTCTTTCTTTACTGCTGCATAGAGCTTCATTGTGTAGATGCACCACATTTTCTGTATGCACTCATTGGCTGAGGGACATTCGGGTTACTTCCAGATTTTTGCTATTGTGAAGAGAGCTCCAATAAACATAGATGTGCATGCGTCTCTACGATTGGATGAGTCCTGTGGGTATATACCCAGGAGTGTTATGACTGGGTCAGGTAGTAGGCTCATTTTGAGTCTGTTATGAGTTCTCCATGTAGGGGTGAGGGCTTGTCTGGCTAGAGCAGAACCCGCATTCCACTATACCAAGAACTCCTTTGGGGAGCCAGGATGGGCAGCGTATTCTGTTCGCTGAAAAAAAGCCCCATATCCTGAGGGCTCCCTTTTGATGTACTGAGTAGATGTCACACTTCCAATTTACTATATACACACTCGAGAGTTCTGTTGCCCCAGTAGGAGCCACGTTGGCTGTTGGTTCGTGCTTCCCTTGCTCACCTTCACACCCTCCAGCCCCCATTCCCTGCCAGAAGTACAGCAGCTTTAGTATATAAACCTTTGCTTGTTGCCAATAAACAATAAATTCCTCTGTGGAATTTGTCCCTGCTTCAGGAGTCCGTCCTTTCCTCGTCCTTTCTTTTCTTTCTTTCTCTGGGTTTCCAAGTACCTTCTACCTCCCTCTCCCTTCCATGGCAAGACCCAGGTCGCTGACCAGCTGGCTGGAGTGAACTGAAGAACCTGCTGTCCTGGGAATCTGAAGGTTCTTTTCACATCTGGGGAAGAGCATTGAAAGGCAACATCTCCACACTGCTTTCCATAGGGGTTGCAGGAGTTTGCATTCCCACCAGCAGTGGATGAGTGTTCCCCTTTCTCCACAACCTCTCCAACATTTGATGTCATTTGTTTTCCTAATCTTGGCCAGTCTTACTGGGGTAAGGTGAAATCTTAAACTGGTTTTTATTTGCATCTCCTTAGTTATTAGTGACACTGAACATTTTCTGAGATGTTTCTCAGCCATCTTCACTTCTCCATTTGTGAATTCTCTAGTCATCTCTTTACTCCGTCTTTTGATAGTGTCATTTGTTTTCTTCATCCTTTGGTTTTTGAGTAATTTATATATTCTGGATGTTAAGGATCTATCTGATATATCACAGGTGAAAGCTTCCTCCCACTCCGGTGGGTTTTTCTCTTCACTTTGTTGATTGTTTCTTTTGCTGTACAGAAGCTTTTGAGTTTAATTAAGTCCCATTGGTCTATTGTTGACCTTGTTTCCAAGACAGTGGCTGTCTGATTTAGAAAGTCGTTTCCTATGCCCATGTATTGTAGTTTACTGCCAATGGTGTCTTCTATCATTTTCAAGGTTCTGGTTTCACATTGAGATCTTTGATCAATTTGGAATTGATTTGTGTGCATGGTGAAAGGTAGGGGTTCAGCTTCATCTTTCTACAAGTGGTGATCCAGTTTTGCCAGCATCATTTGTTGAAGATGTTCTCTTTCTTCCATTGGGTCTTCTTGGCCCCCTTGTCAAATATGAGTTGGCTGAAATTGCATGTGCTCAGGTTTGAATCTTCAGTTTTGTTCCATTGATCTACTTGTCTGTTTTTGTGCCAGTACCAGGCTGCTTTTATTCGTATAGGCCTGTAATATAGTTTGAATTCTTATACAAAACAAACACCTTACCAAGGTTAGCACCTCCCACTCTTGGCTGGCCCTCCCACATCACTCAACAATGAGGAAAATCCCCCATAGACATAGTCACAGGCCAGTACAATGGAAGAAATACACCAGTTGAGTCTCCTTCAATCCAAGTGTGTCATTGATCCCTTTTCAAACTGACACACAAATCACATTATTAGTAATCCAAAAACATTCTATGTCTTGTCCCACCCAAGATATAATGTTAACATTAATATCACAGAATAAAATAGTTAAATCTTATAAGTCCCACACTCTTTAAAAAAGCTCAAACAGTTAAAAGCTCAAAGTCTATTTTGAAAGTGTCTTAACTGTGGGCTCCTGCAAAATTAAAAACAAGGTAAGTTCTGTTTTGTTTCAAAGAGAAGAATCAAGCACACTTAAGAAAAACCTTAGTCCTGCAAAGTAGAGGAAGGCTGGACTTCTGAGATGCTCCCAAAATCTTCTGCACTCCAAAGAGATTTGACAGGTATATTTCTCTGATTCTGCTCTCCACAGCACAAACAGCTCATCTCTCAAGCCTAGGCTGGGTCCATTCCATACCTACTGCTGTACTTGATGGTCATCTCATGGTCCTGGCATCCTCCAAAATCTAGTGAACTCCCCTGAAACTGATGTTCAACCTCCACCAATTGGCTTTTCTGGTCTCTCAGTGTGCAAAGCCTCAGATTCTCTTCATATTCCCTGCAATACTGGGGTCTTCACTGCAACCAAGGCTTCACTTTCAGCAATGTCTTTTCCTTGCTTCTCACAGTGGCAAGCCCCAGCTGCTCTGTGACCCCCTTCACACTTTCAACACCAGAACCATATAAGAGACTCTTACACATTACCAAGTTCTGCTTCCAGCTTGAAATGGAGGGTTAGGCACCCTCTGGACCACAACTTTTGTGTGCTGACCCTGAGGAAAGTCTTTCAAGTATATTTGACCACATTGATGCTGTTCTCTTGTTACTCACAGCTCATTTTTATGGCCCAGTAGTTAACCAACATCAATTGTGCCAATAAAATAAAGGTTTCAATTCAGGTTTTGGCCTTTCTTAATCACAGCTGATTCTTCACCTCCAGCCAACAAGAAATCAAAGATTCTCAAGTTGAAACATCATATAAACCTAACTTTTCTTTCTCCAATTTCTCCCCGACTCCACTTAGCATGTTTGTCTTCCAACTTCTGGTTTTCATGTTGTTGTTGTTGTTGTTATTATTATTATTATTGTTGTTGTTGTTGTTATTATTATTATTGTTGTTGTTGTTGTTATTACTATTGCAGCAGTGGTTTGAAGGGGAAATATCTCCTGCAAGCTTACACATATGAACATGTGTTCTCCAGTTGTTGACACTTTTTGGGGAGGTCGTGGAACCTTTAGGAAAGATATAGACTTATAGGCAGAACATCACTGCATCAGGTAGGTTTGATATTCATAGCCTTGTCCATCTCTTTCAGTTTACTCTCTCTGCTTCATGATTCCATTTGAAGATATTAGCTTTCAGAATTTGGCTCTTTTTCCACTCTTCATTTTTGATACCATGCCTCTCCATCATAACTGACTCTTAACCTTCTGGAACTATAAGCCAAAATACCCTCTTCCATAACTCACATTTTATCAAAGTGTTTTAACACAGCAACAGAAAATAGTTAATACAATTCTACTGACTTTTTCTGTTCATACACAAATGGGGTTAGGGATATCCTCTAGGGAATGGGCAAGGTAGCATTGGCTACATCCCAGAAGAAAAATATTTATCCCTTTTATAGCAGCTGTTAACTGTCACTAGTTTCTGTGCTGTAAGTGTGGCCTTATATGCCCCTCCTACTTTCATTCTGGAATTGTTTACTGGGATGATCTGTTGTAGTTTTGTACAGGTAACTAAAACCCCAGAGAGTTCATGTGTTTGATAACAATGTTATATCTAAAATATATTATTTCACAACCAAAATCACCATTTTCCTTCCCCTATATTATTTATCTTTCCTCTTCCAAGATGTTCCCTGAGGCCTGGGGGATCAATTGGATGGAGAGGTAATATGCATGTCCCATTTAGGACTAAGAACTCATAACAATTTGAAAAGTTATGAGTCTATGCATTAACTACTGCTCAATGCAAAAATAACCTGTTCTTACTAATGGTTGAGTGAAATACTTATCTATCAATATAAGCATATATATTGGAAAGGCAATGCAGATGCATGATAATTAAGGAAAATAATTATAGTAAGTTCACACATAAGGCCTATGAAATCCTGAGCTACATAATTTTCAACAGATTTACAGAACCAATGAAGAATTTACTCCTGTGCTACAGGCAGCCTAATATCCAATCAGAAATACTGAATATTCCCATATCAAGCTACTTTTACAGCAGTGGCCACTTCTTGCTTGGCAGGTTGGTGTTTTACCATAGAGTGTCCTGAATTGGGGGGTAAGACCATTGATGTGTTTCTCTCCCCAAGAATCGTGAATATCACCTTTATGCACTATGAGTAACTCCCAGATATCAGGCATTTCTGGTAAGTTTATTTAGTATTAATTTAATTGAAGAAATACCATTTTTATTCATTTCTATCATACTATTTATGGAGGTAATATTAAAATGAAGCATGAGTTTCAAATTTCTAATCTGCTATGTACAGGTAAGAGATAATATGGGGTAATATTGCTACCAAAGAACAGAAAATTAAATCTACTTTGGAATTTCTTCTTACCCCAGTTATAATGGCTGTGATAACACACACACACACATACACAAAAAAAAAAAAAAACAAGTGGAAGCAAATGCTGACATGCATGTGGGGAAAAGAAGAATGCTTATTTTTGGGAATGATTTTTACAGCATTAACCACAGGTGAAATTTAATTAACCTTCAAAAGATGAAGTTACACTGTAAGAGAGGCCCACACTGACTCCATTTTGAGTATAGCCACCATTTTAAGCAATTACTGGAACCTGTCCAATCCAGGGAAAAGGTGGACTGCTCAAAGACAGTTGCTTAAGGCCTCAAGAATAGCTAACTTAAACTTGTTGAAGATAACTGTTGGTATGTGAGGGCAGATGGACTGACCCAACATTTCCTCATTCCAGTAGCAGGATTGTGTCTAAAGATAACTGTTGGTATGAGGGTTGCTGTTGGGCTGACCTAAACATGAGCCATAAGCCTGTTATTATCCAATAAGGCTAGAAGTTACCCAAACCCTGCTAAAATTCCCCTAGACTCTGTATAAAAGGCCTGTGAGCCAAGTTATCTGGGTCAGAGCCTTTTCCTTCCAACCCCAGCATGCTGGTTTACATTTTCCCCGAAATAAAGTCTTGGTTTTCCAACCTTCAGTGTGTCTGATGTGGATTCTCGAACCCTAACACCTTGGAGGTCCCACTAAGATCCCTCAAAGACCACCGGAGGGACTAGAGACTTTCGGCTGGCCGTGTCTTTTGGGTAAGAGTGAGATCAATTCTTTTTGCAATTCTTTTTTTCACTTTGGTTTTGGTTATTTTGGTTAAACTCAAGTTTCTGGTTTGGGGCACTCAGATAGGAGAAACTGGACACAGTAATGCTCCTTGAGCATGGAGATGGGGGACGGCCCAGCTCTCCACTGGTACAGTGCGAACAGGGGGGTTCACCTCAGGTTTTAGAGTGAGAATAGTGGGTTCACCTCAGCAATTTGGAATCCGGGTGAGGGGTCCGAATTTCTGGCTCCGGGGCTGATAGGGGGTCAGCTCTGTGAGCACGGCGTTGTTTCTCTTCGTGTCCGTATAGTCTTTGTTGTTGGGCCCATATTCTGTCTGCTGCTTTCATCTTGTTTCTCTGAGATTGCTTTCACTCTCATTCTCTGGGATCTCAGGATGGGAAATTCTAAATCTACCCTGATTTAAAGGAGGTATCTATGTCTTGAGTTTATGGTAACCATGTGCCAAAGATTCATGTAGCTTGTTTATGCGTCTAAGTTTGTGTGGGTGTGTGTGTGTTTGTAATTCAGTTATTGAATTTGTCTCATGTTGGTTCCGTCAAACAAAGTGGCCACTTCAAGTTTCAATCCTTTATGTGCACAGAATCATTTCATTTTGGTATGCCAGATTAGATATGCATGGGCAAAGTTTAAAAATTGATATTTAAAAATTCATTTAAAGGCCTAAAATTTGGATAGTGTAGTCATCTAAATTTACTGTCTCTGAGGCTATCAAATGCTTCACAACAGGTGGTAGCTGTCTATAGGAATAAGCCTCAGAGTTGACTGTTCAAAGATCCCATTTTGGTTTGTGTTTACTTTCAAAAGGTAACTTGCTTGCTTTGGAATTATCTATTTTTTTGAGACCTTTGTGGACCAGATTCAGGACTGGAAATGGATTCTTCGACTGGATTTTGTTTTGGGTGGGGCAGTTTTGTTGCTCCTTGGGACTGGGTGTGATGGCACACACCTTTAATCCCAGTCCTTGGGAGGCAGAGGCAGGCAGTTCTTTGTGAGCTCAAGGTCAGCCTGGACTACAGAGCAAGTTCCAGGCCAGCTGAGACTAAAGGGAGACCCTGTCTCAAAAAGACCAGACCAAAAAAAAAAAAAAAGAGAGAGAGAGAGAGAGAGAGAGAAAGCATATGTGTGAGTGTTGGCAATTCCCACATGCATGGAAATTACACATGTGTATGTGACTATTGGTAATTTTCCAACTGAAGTAAATAACATGGTGTTAGAGAAAATAAATACTGGGTAGCTGTCTCCATTGAAATAGTTCTTGGCTTTGGGCAGGTCCTCCAGGGTCTCACAGCTTCTGGCCACAGGATGTGTACCATACACACAACTCTGGCTAGAGAGTGCGAACCCCTGGTGCTTAAGGTCCCTGCCTTACTCCCAATCCCATCTGGTTAGTGGGCTGGGCCTTAGGTGTGAAGGAGAATTGTTTTTGAGTAAAAGGATGCATCAAGCATATTGGAGGAGTAAGAAGGATGTGGGCGAGATGAATGTGCATGTCTGAGGTGGCTGGGGCTTACTGTCCCTGCACTGGGAGGAGGTGTTGATGTTTTCTAGGCAGAGAAGGTATGGAAAGGCTGAACAAGGGACTGGAATTGTGCTGTTTTTACTGATGGAAGAAGGGAGAAGCCTATTCTGAGTCTCTGATGAGAAAAAAGGTGGGTTAGAGATTTTTGTGAATACATCAGACAGGGCTGGAGGTTGGTCATAGGTGGGTCATTTCTCACCTCTCACCACCTGCACTTGCTTCAGACTCAAGTCACATTTGAACCCTGACTGCTCTGGTGACCACTGCTCAGAGTTGGGTCACTTTAATGTTCACACCCACTTAGAGCCCCATAGTAGGCTCTGGATCAGGACTCCAGCAGGCTCATTTGGGAAGGTGACTTCCCTTGTCTCTAATGACCCAGTAGGGTGCCTGTCAGTAGCTGTGAGAAGCAGACTGCTTCATGAGCAGCACCTTGTTTAAAACATGTATTTGCAAAAATCTACCCAATTGCTATCTCAAAGGACCAGAGATAATCTGCTTCTTACAGGCTAGTAAAATTTGCATCAGCAGTCTGCCTTGGGAGGAGGTCTTTAGAGCTTGGGGAATTCCTGAGCACTCTGGAGGGCACACGTGGCAACCTTTCCATCTTTGCTAGAGACTGATTTTGGGGTCTGGCATCTGGATCAGTGGGGTGCTGCATGGCTTCCAGGGGTACATTATAGGCTCTTGCCTCCAAGGAGAAAGGGAGAGCAGTCTGGAGCAGTTTTTTGGGGGGGGGCTCTGTTATGTTTCTGCAAGAATTTTTGAGCCTGTTTCTCTCCCTTCCTCCTCATGGGAGGAAAAGGGACATCTCTGGGTCTGTGCCCTCCTTGCTGATCGGGCTGGCAGACTGTGTGTTTGTGTTGAGGAAGGGTTGGTCTCAAAGAACAGGATGAATCAAATTCATGAAAACTATACTTCATGTTTTTAGTCTCCTAGCTGAGTGTGGTGGTGCACACCTTTAATCTTAGTACAACCAAGGTCTTTAGGTGCAGAGATCATTACTGTAGAATTTCTGAGTACTGGTACAAACTTAAGAGTCATATTTTACTGTTTTAGGTTTTCATCTCTAATTTAGAGTTTTCATCAAGGTGCTAACGTTTTGAGTTTGAAACTAGTTAAACATATTTGTTTCATGGAGCTGTTTAAATGAATAGGCTTACATCTAATGCTAATGATTTACTTGATACATTGTATCTGGGAAGGAAGGGCAGACTTTAGGCCCTTCACAATCTGCTGCTGGAGGCCTGACAGGGCTACTCGAATCCTCATAGACATAGTCTTTGGCCCAGAAGGAAAGTTTAAAAAAGTTGCTGTGTGACATTGTTTGTCATTGACCATTTGCATTCCTGCCATGAAGCAAGTGGCATGGATGCCTGAGTGGATATAGAGGATGTTTATTCCTAACATGTTTGAAATTAAGAGCTCAATTTTTATTGAGCATTTCTGTGATTTTTCAAACTATTGTATTTGAGATAACTGTCCCATCTTGTTACACGGGAAATAAATATTAATTACTTAGTAAATCTGCACAATTAAGGGTTAAAAGGATATAAAAAGGAGAAAATGTTAAAAAAGGTATTTTTAGTAAGGATTTATGTGAAGATGATGCAAAAGTATGCAAGTGATAAAAGTCTGAGGAGGTTTGTTGTGACAGGTAAAAAGGACAATATATAAATAAGCTTAAATTTGTAAGGTTTAGTCAACTAGTTTAAAAATCAAAATGTCTCCTAGGCAGAATAATTCATTGCTGATGTCAGAGCTTTCCTGTAGTAATATATTTGGCTTAATTTCACAACTTTTAAACACTTTACTATTGAATTTGGCTCTAGTTAGGAAAATATCCTTTCACAGTTCCTATGCCTATCAATCAGTTAATACTTTATGCCTGTTTTATAGGAAATTACCACTGTAACAGTTGGCTCTAGTTTACAGTTAGGGAGTGGTTTCATTACCATCATGTTTTTCTTTTTCCTAAAAAAGGGGAGAGGTAGGAAGGTTTCTCAGCATCTGGAAGGTAAACTTCATTAGGGTCCATTATAAACAGTCAACCCCAATATTATTCAGAGGAGAGATGCTCATTGTCCGTGACTCAGGCAGTCTGAGTTCCTCATTCCTTTAATGTTCAGAGGGGTCAACCTCTCTGCTGGCATTCCCCAGTTCCTCCTGCACAGCCATAAGTTGTATGTTTCTGGGCATTTAGATTGGTGATTTTTAAAAAAACCTGTGGAGACATTTACAATTCTCCCTATTGTTTGTTTCATCATTATAAAGAAAAAATGAATAATTTATCCAATAGGATTGGAACACAGAGTTTTTCCATTTGTATCCATTAAAGGCTAGTACCCCACCTCCCACCTCCCTCTTTTTTTTTTTTTCGGTTTTTCTTTTTTGACCTATAAGATGCCTAAGTTGATTACACATACCCATAAACAAGGGCCAAGGCATAAGCTTTCATTAAATTTACCAAAACTGTTTTTCTTGACTGTATGCTACTTATTTTGGCTAGTCGGACTTCAAAACCCGTCCCCAGGCTACACCTCAACAGCCTGGAGATTACTGTGCAACTGGGCAGCCAAGTGTCTCTATATATCCCAAATCTATTTGGCTATTAGCTCTCTCCTTGGAGGAATAACTGATAGCGGATGCCACAAGCTTGTTGTCCTCTGGGGTTGGTCGATTGTTGTGCAGCCACAGTTAAGCAACTTGTTCACCCTCTTTATAGAGAAACCACAGTTTACGGATTAGCATGCCATTCCAAGCCATCTGTGTCTATGCTCACCGTTTACTTTGACATTTAAAGTGGTACTGCTTAAATGCCTGTACATCCAAACTTGCTTGTGCATTTGTTAATATGACTAAAAACAGGTTTCATGGGAAAGCTGTCAACTCCATAAGAGGAAACAACCTAACCTGAAAGCAACTGGAATCCAGATGGACAAACTCAAATGAAATAGCCTGTTTTCTTTCAACCCACTTGTGCCCCTTTCCCAAAGCCCCAGGGAACAACACTGCGGAAGAGGGTGTGGTGGTAGATGTTAAGGGGCTGTGGGAGAGATCGGGGTGAATCATGGAGGACTACAGGAATATAGTCTGGTCCTATTGATCAACATTGCCGTGCATACAAGCTTCTCCAACTGGTCTATGGGAACTGGTGGGTTGTTCAAAATTTGGACATAGATACTTGCACAAATGCAACCAATTACCTTGATTGTATGAATAATGAGAGACATCAATGCTATCGCAAATACGCTGGTTTCATTGTTTATTGTAGACATCCCTTAACAAATAATTAATTAAAAACGAAATATACAAACACAAGCCAACAAAGCAGTATCCTACAATATTCCTACATAATACCACACCTTACTGATAATGGTTTTTTGTTTATCAATCTATACTTGGAAGGCATAATAACATTCAGAACCCACAATATTAATCTTAGACCAATTACTTTGGACAAAATCCAGCAACATGTTGTTAGGAATTTACAAATAGAGTAAATTGAATTTTAAGACATGTAATAATCTGGACTAATGACTTTAAATTAACTTTACCAAAATCACTGACCATGTGTCTTCTATCCTGGGCACATAATCTTTTTTTCCTGGGAACCTCAATTTGACTCCTAACACAAAATATAATGATATGAATGTAGGTATGCGTTGAGAATTAACAATATCAAAGTTATACTTAAAAACAGTGTATGCCATCTTTTATTGAATATATGAATAATGAAAAAGCAAAAAAACCATAAATAAATAAAAAAAAATCAAAATGTATATCTAGTCAAGGTTTGTCTAAGAATGTTCAATTTTGCCCAACCTTTATTGCAAATCACATGGCACCTCAAGGTTTCGTAAAAATGTATAAGATACCTGTATGTTAAAATTGGCATAAAATATTTCAAGCTGGTTTCTAGTGGCCTGAATAGGATTGTGAATATACAGAGTTGTTAATTTTCAGTCCTCTCCTAGCTTGAACCTGACTCCCTGTTATAGGTTTAGATTAAATGGGCACAGGTAAATGTTGGGTTACCTATGGCTACTGAAAAATGTACTTTATGTTTCTTGCAAGATTTGCTATTTGATATTTCCTTTAACCTAACCAGATAATTTGGCTCAAAAGGCTAGATTCTTTCTTCCTGAACAAGCTGCATGCAGTCCAGAAGAAGACAGTCTGGATGGGCTTGGTAACCCTTATCAGTTTATTTCCTGTCTTCTGGTATGTGTTACAACTCCTGTCTTTCTGGGAAAACTATAAATCAGGATAAAGGGTCTGAAAAAAGAAAGGATTTTCCCCGTTTGTATAACTGTAATGAACAGTTTTACATTTAAAATAAGCCTAAAATTGTTTAATTCGATCTTGTGGGTTATGCCTGCTTAACGTATGGTGTTAAGTCCCTCATCCAGTCAGTATTATACAAGGCTGCTTGACCTTTTGTCTAAGCCTTATTTAGAATATTACACAGTAATTAAAGGTGTTAGCCTGGTGGAACTTAGCCTTTCTGGGCGGGTAACTACCATACTTTAATGCCCATATCAATTCGGCTGAGGGACCTAAGGAACATCTTTGCTCCTTGCCCTCTGAGGTCAACAAATACTAGGAACTAACTATGTCTGGGGGCATCTCTTGAAATGTCCTGCAATTGTGAGTCACCAGTCCTCCTAGGCAGGGAGGTCTTGGAGACCCACTAACGGGACTCTAGTCAGTGTCCAGTCTGTAAAGAGGAAAGTCTTCAAAAGGAAAGCCTAGTCTAGCAAGACCTGACTTTGTCCTCGTGTGGATGGAACTGGTGATTGAAAAACTGAGAGGAGCCAGAGGCCTCTCTCCCCCAAAGGCCTGAGTGGTCCCTGAAGACCAGATCCTCAACTGACCTTGAGTAAACAAAAGATGGTTAATCTGGGCTAACTGTATGGACTTTGACACCCAAGAGGAAGAGTATAACTAAAAGATAAGTAATCATTATATTTCCTTTAAAGTCTGAAATACTGTGCCTCCAAACAACAGATTTTAAGTCATTTAAAGTCATATGAGATCTGTTGTTATAAAATAATAAATTTTCCTCTTTCTCTTTAAGCAACCACCTAAGGGAAACTCACACCAAGATTATTGAAACTTGCTGGAAAGCAGATCCTGAGTCCAGACAACACCATAGCCAAATGAACTAAAGGAGAAGCTCAGTGGATGCTTCAGAAATCCTCATGGAGAAATTCTAAAGAACTTTTAAGTTGGACATTTAACTCACCCTGTTCCTTTCCTGGTTCCTTGTCTAAAAATGTACCTAGCTACTCTCACCATCACAGGCACTGGCTAAGGATTTTGTTCTCTATCCTTTTGGGGTCTTTCAGATAGATCCGCTGAGCAGGAGTACCCCAGTTGCCACCTCCTACACCCCTTTTCTGCATGGAAGGAGTCAGAGTGGTCAGCACCCCAATTCCTTCTTGGCAATTGGGGTAACCTCCTCAGAGAGTAATGTGATAAGAGTAGGAGGTAAAAATTGGCTAGGCAGTTTAGGGTCAAGACCCCTGAAAGCAGCCAGTTTCTTTCTCAGCTGAGAGCTGAAGACTTCCTAGATCTGCCAGTAAACTTATCCTTCTGGTTGCTCTGACTTGTGGACCATGCATCCTTAAGTCACTTGTCAGATTTATTAACCAGTGGGAAAAATCCATTAAAATCATGGTACTCAGGATGAGGTATGGCCCCGTATACCCCCCCCATGAGGAAGAAGACGATGGAGTCTAAGATTAGCCTCCCAGTATACAACTCGAGGGGGGAATGTAAGAGAAGCTCACACTGACTCCATTTTGAGTATAGCCACCATTTTAAGCAATTACTGGAACCTGCACAATCCAGGGAAAAGGTCAATTGCTCAAAGACAGTTGCTTAAGGCCTCAAGAATAGCTAACTTAAACTTGCTGAAGATAACTGTTGGTATGTGAGGGCAGATGAACTGACCCAACATTTCCTCATTCCAGTTGCAGGATTGTGTCTAAAGATAACTGTTGGTATGTGGGTTGCTGTTGGGCTGACCTAACCATGAGCCATAAGCCTGTTATTATCTAATAAGGCTAAAAGTTACCCAAACCCTGCTAAAATTTCCCTAGACCCTGAATAAAAGGCCTGTGAGCCAAGTTATCGGGGCCAGAGCCTTTTCCCTCCCACCCCAGCATGCTGGTTTACTTTTTCCCTGAAATAAAGTCTTGTTTTTCCATCCTTCAGTGTGTCTGGTGTGGATTCTCGAACCCTAACAACACATGCCAGGCGTGGTGGCACATGCCTTTAATCCTAGCACTCGGGAGGCAGAGGCAGGCGTATCTTTGTGAGTTCAAGGCAAGCCTGGTCTACAGAGTAAGTTCCAGGACAGCTGGGGCTACAAGGAGACCCTGTCTCGAAAAGACCAAAAGAAAAAAAAAAAGACAATGTTACTTATCTTAGTTGGATATATTGTGAACAGGCTCACTATGCCTTGTACTCCTCTTATAATCTGGGCATGTGACCTTAATTTCTTATGACACTTTATCCCCTTGACCCAAAATAATATATGGAAGTGTTCATGCATACTTCACATATATGACAATCACTGTAAATGCCACTTATACCAATGAAAATAATGAGATAATAATCTCAATTCTGTTCTAAGACATGGATGGGTTAAATTGATAACACATGTTTGTAGTTTTGTATTTGCTCTTTGAGAACAGTAAGGGTCATAGGGGACATAAAACTCTAAAAAGGATCCAGTTTAAGTCCTCATTTCACACTGGATATAATGTTTCTAAAAAAGGAAGAGAAAGCCCTTTTTCAGAAGCATAGTTCTGAGAGAAATCTCAAAGTACAATTACTCAAAAATGTTAGGGTCTTTATTTGCTAATAAGGATGCTAAACTTCAGGCTGTCTTTATGATACCACTGCCATAATGTGTCATTTTGTCATAACCCACCCCTTTCTTTGCTGCTGGTGGAAGAGTAAACTTGTACAGCCACTATGTTAAACAGTGTGGAAGAAGTTCCTTATAGTTATAGAAAAAGATGTGTCATATGGTCCCTCTTTGCCATCTTTGGGCATATACCTTAAGGATTCTATATTCTACCACAGATATACTTGTGCATCAATGCTCATTTTTGTTCTAATAACAAGTCAGGAAATGGAAACAGCCTAGACATGTGTCAAATAATGAGTGGGTAATGTAATGAAAATGTGACATGTTTACATGGTGAAATATTGAGGAAAAGGAAATTATGAAATTGGCAGGTAAATGGAAGGATCTTGAGAAAATCACAGTGCCAGCGAACCAACAACCAGAATTACAAAGGTTCCATATTTTCTCACATTTGTGGATATTAGCTTTGAAGGTTTATGTAAATGTGCTTCATTTGGAATCCTCATTTAAGTCAGGAAGCTAAACAGAAGTCATCTGGGGGGCTTTCAAGGAAGGAAAATATAACACAGTGACATAGGCGGAAACTAGAATAATGAAGCAAGCAGGGATTAATTTGGATGAGGGATGGTAGAGCAGGATGGAAGTGGGAGTACTGGGGGAGGGGTGGAAACTAATGATAAACCCTTTTGAAAGATTCATAAAGCAATCAACTACTGTAGAACCTTCAGTAAATACATGAATACAGATATATAAAAAGAGTTCAGATAGAATTATGTTATGATAGAAAGAAAATGCCTTGACTTAACAAGACAGTGTAACAATAAAATGCCCAGTGCCAGAAATGAATAACCTCTTTTGGATATGTTGACTAGTGCGTTCCTACTCCCAAAATTATAGGCTATTGAGTTTCTCTGGCTTATCATCCAGAATTTCATGGTAAGTCCTTATCACTGAGGAAACCAGATATATGCTTCATAGAACATGGAAAATTCAAACTGGCTAGCTTTCATAATGCTGAAAAATAGGTATAGAAGAACAAACATTCACTATCAAAGGCAAAGAAAATATTTTCAACATATTAAAATATATTCAGAAAATATTTTTAAAATCATAAAAGAAAACTTACCTAAGTGTAAGGGAAAATATATCTATTAAGGTACAAATGGCATATAGAACACATTATATAATAGTCAAGGTAACAGAAATAAATGTACATTGCTCAATAATTTTTCTGGGTATCAAGTATCTTAATCGCCCCATAGAGAGACACAGACTAAGAGGTTAGACTGCAATGCAAAATCAACCTTACATTGACTACAAGTATATGGAACAAAAACAGGATCTCAAAAGATGTAAGAGAGAAAGACCAAGGCACATATAAAGGGAGTACCATCAGAATAACAGCTGATTTTTCAATGGAGGATTTGAAAGCCATAAATTCTTTAATTTTCTACAGCTTAAGGAATACCACAGAAGTCAATCCTGACTATATATTCAAAGAAATTATCAGTCATAAAAAAGAATAAGTATATTTTCATGGTTATTGATTAAAGAAATGTATGATGAATAAGACACATTTACAGACACTACTGGAAGCCATACCTTTGGTCTGAAGAGATGGTTACATACATGCAAGAAATAAACAATTCTCAACAAGTTAATCAAAAGAGATCTAAGAAAATACCACCTACCAACAAAGTAACAGAAATAAATGTACATTGTTCAAAACTTATTCTTGGTATCTATTATCTTAATCCCCCCCATAGAGAGACACAGACTAAGAGGTTAGATTGCAATGCAAGATTCACCTTACATTGACTACAAAAACACACTTGATAAACATTCATGGACAGGAGCTCAGAATAAAGGTATGGGCAGTAGTATTTTATGCAAGCAGCAGAAGAAATAAGGAGAGATATTTGATACTTATTAAAAAAGAAGTCCAACAGACTATTATAATCCTAAACAGATATGGACCAAAAATACTGACACCTAATTTCATAAGAGAAATTTGATTGTATTTAAAGTCACAGATTAACCACAACATAGTGATAGTGGGTGCCTCCTTCAACACACCATTCTCAAAAATAGGCACTTCCTTTGGAGTCCTAGTTTGTCTTCTGTTGCTGTGATAACACTGAACAAAAGCAACTTGTAGGGGGAAAGGATCAGGTAACTTTATAGGGAAGCCAGAAAAGAATCCAGAATCAAAACCTGAAGCAGAGACTATTGAAGAACACTTCTTATTGGCTTTCCTCCCCCTGGTTTACTTAGAAACTTTTCATATATAGCTCAGACCCAAATGATTAAGGATGTCTCTGCTTACATTGGGCCACTGCTACATCAATTAACAACTAAGAAAATGCATCACAGTGATGACCTTAGGCCAGTCTGATTAAAGTATTTGCTCAATTGCTATCCCTTTACCCCAGCGAATCTACTTTGTGTCAAGTTGATGGAAAATAATGGACCTAACTGATATCAACAGACTATTCCAACTAAACACTAAACAACAATGCATTCTTCTCAGTAGCCTATGGAATTGTTTTCGAAATAGACCATGTGTTAAGATACAAAGAAATAAAACAAATATAATAAATTTAAATAATATCCTACATTTACTCTGACCACATTGGATTAAAGATTAATATTAATGGCAGTAGAAACTGCATGAAGCATACAGACTTGTGGAAATGAAAGAACACCTGATAATTGTGTCAAGATAGAACTCATAAAGGAAATTAAGTAAGTCCTATAATTGAATGAAAATGAAAATACATCAAAATTTATTGGATGCATTGAATAGAGCACTATATAAAAAAGTGAATAGCACTAATTTCATACACTGAAATTTTTGAGCCCACTCAAATTAATGATTTCATTATGTACCTGCTTGTTTTAAAGACTTCTGCAGTTTCAACAGATCCATTGTTGACTATTTTTCTGATTACCATAGTCTCTCACACCATAAAATTGTTGAGGCCTCTATCAGCATGCTGAAATTTGGATTTTTCCCTTTCTTTGTATTAGTGGTAGAATCTAAGGGGCATCTTTAATTATTTCTAGATCACTCTGTTCCTCATCAATATCTGCCTTCTCCCATAGATTCCAGGATAAGCCTTGTATTATTGGTCAAATCCTTCTATATGCTGTCTACAAGAAACCCATCTCACCCTCAAGGACACACACCACTTTAGAGTGAAAGGATGGAAAAAATGTTCTAAGAGAATGCTACCAAGAAACAAACTGGAGTGGCTATTCTAATACCAGACAAAATAGATCTCAAAGTAAAACTAATCAGAAGATACAAAGAGGGCCATTACATCCTTGTCAAAGGAACAATTACCCACGAAGACTCCACAATCCTGAACAAACTCTGTTGCACCTAACGTTATAAACACTAATCTGAGGGACCTCAAGACAGAGATTAATCCTAACACACTAACAGTGGTGGACTTCCACACCCCCACTGAGACCCTTGGATAGATCAACTGTGCAAAAAATAAACATAGAGACATCAGAACTGAATAATACAATACACCAAATGGACCTCATAGATATCTACAGAATATTCCACCCAAACACCAGAGAATATACTTTCTACTCAGCACCTAATGGACATTCTCCAAAATCTACCACACACTGGGGCACAAGAGAAATCTCAACAAACACAAAAGGATTGAAATTATTCCATCCATTCTAACAGACCATAGTACAATAATGCTCAATATGAACACCAGAATAAGCTCAACTTGCTACAAGAACAAATGGAGAGGAAACAACACAATACTGAAAAATGAATGGGTCAGGGAAGAAATAAAAAGTTAAATAAATGTATTCACGGAACTGCAAGAAAAAGACAATATAACACACCAAAACCTAAAGGATACTTTAAAAGCAGTCTTGAGAGGGAAATTTATAGCCATAAGTCCCCACATTAAAAAACAAAACAAAACAAAAAACAGAAAAGGAAGAAATAAATGATTTAACACTACAGCTAAAAGCATTTGAGAGACAGCAACAAATAAACCCTAAATCCAAAAATAACAAAAATTGGAGCAAAAATCAATGAAATAGAAACAAAGAAAACAATACATAGAATCAACAAATCCAAAAGCTGGTTCTCTGAAAAATAAACAAAGTAGACACACTTCTAGCCAAGTTAACTAAAAAAAAAAAGAGCAATAAATAAAATACCTGGTAATAAATCTAACTAAAGATACCAAAGATTTCTACCACAAAAAATTACCTCTGGGTTGTTAGATAATTGTTTCCTTGATTTGTTGGATAGCTAAATCATTGGCTGGTGTGGCTTTCAGGACGGAATCATCCTGCTAGCTGGTACTAAAGGTGGGCCTGTTAAATCGTTCGCTGGTGTGGCTGTCAGGGCAGAGTCGACATGCTAGCTGGTATTAAAGGTGGGCCTGTCGCCAATGTGAGAATTGAGTGTGCAGAGCTTAGATCAGGGACTTCCCAGGACCACCTGAAGCACAGAGTACCCAGGCATATACACCCCCCAACCCTGAAGGAGGAAAGCAAAGCAAACCTTCATTATAGTGAAGAGGCATTTGTGATTCACGTTGGAATGCAGGAAAAAGTGGAAACCCACATGCCAGGGACACAATGAAAGGACAACATGGGAAAGGTGCAGAATAATTCCACACCAAGTGCTACCAACCCTGTGGGAGATTCCAACAGTGGGATCCCCCTGGGGATGGCCCAGGATACAGATCTTAGAGTAACAATTGCAGAAATATTCAAAGAAATCAAAGAATATAAAGAACAAGTCAGACAACTATGCAGAGAGAATGAGGAACTCAAGAAAGACCTAGAGGAAGTGGAAACACTGGAAAAGGACACAAACCAGTGAAGAAGGAACTATAGGAAGAGATTGAGAAGCTCCAAAAGGAAGTGGAAATACTAAAGAAATCACAGGATGGAATGAAAAAGGAAATTGAACACTCATCCAATCAAGAGAAAAGGAATGTAAAAAGCCTCAGAAATAGAATGGAGGAAGCAGAACAAATAATATCAGACCTGGAAGACAACAAAGAACAACTAAAAAGCAAAGGTAAACATTATGAAAAATTTAAAAATACACAAAAGTGGAACAACCATGAAATATGGGACACTATGAAAAGATCAAACATCCATATCATAGGAATAGAGGAAGGAGAAGAATCCCAAGAAAATGGTATTGATCAGATCTTCAACAGAATAATAGATGAAAATTTCCCCACACTAAAAACAAAACAAACACATACAAATACAAGAAGCACATAGAACTCCAAACAGACAAGATCAGAAAAGAAGCTCCCCACGCCATATCATAGTTAAAACACTAAGTGCCCAAAACAAAGATGAAATTCTGAAAGCCACAAGAGAAAAACAACAAGTAACATATAAGGGGAAACTCATCAGAATTACAACGGACTTCTCAGGGCAAACCATGAAAGCAAGAAGAACATGGAGCAAAGCATTCCCAGTGTTAAAGGACTATAAATGCCAATCTAAGTTACTATATGCAGCAAAAATGACGATTATAGACGGAGAGAGAAAAATCTTCCATGGCATAAACAAGATGACAAAATACATGTCCAGAAAACCAACCCTTCAGAAAATACTTGAAGCAATTCAAAGGACAGAAGAGAGGAGCAACTATCCAGAAGCAATGTAGGAAGCAATGCGTGCTTGGTGGACACTGTGGGGAACTGACTTCTCAGCGCGAAGGCCAGCCAGCTACTTCCCATAGCATGAACTGGGTGGTACTTCCAACTCAGGCCCTTAGCCTGGACCCATGAGACATGTGTTCCATTCTTGGCCATGACTTCCCACCTGCCCAGAGACTGCTGAACCTGGAAAGGAATTTCAGGCTGATGGCTGTAGGCGTATTTTCAGCCTATGTCCACTCATAACACCAGCTACACAGATTGTGGTCCACAAGAGGACCTCTTTCCAACCCACTGGCCACCCAAATGAAATGCAGGCCTACCTTGGCCTGTATACATGCAATAATTAATAAAAAATTATGGCCAGGTATTCAGTGATGATGCTACTCTGAAATTCAAATGTATTCCTTGCTACAGCCTGCTCTTATAAACTAAATGATGTCAGTTCCCAGAGACAATCATAGGCTCCCCAACTTTTTGCCACTGTACACCCTTGCCCCACCCAGCATAAGGCACCTAGGCCATGTTGTTTTCTCCTCCTTGGGGTGGGGTCAGAACCTGGCCATGTGGTGCCCTGAGGCGTGATAACAGAGAACTAGCCTACAATTCAAACTTGATCTTCCTACAAAGCACCTAGAAAGAGAAATTAATAAAAACATAACTTCAGAAGTAGAACCCAAGACTAAAAAATGCAAATGGATAATAAGGTGAAAGGAAGTGACATGCATCTTTCAATTATAACCTTAAATATTAATGGACTAAACTCCCCAATCAAAAGACATAGACTGTGATATTTGATTAGGAAACAAAACCCATCTACATGCTGTCTGCAAGTAAAACCATTTTACTTTCAAGGAAAGGCACCAACTTCAGGTGAAGGGATGGAAAAAAATATTCCAAGTAAATGGTACCAAATATAAAGCAGGTGTTGCTATTTCAATATCAGACAAAATTGACTTCAAAGTAAAAGAAATCATAAGAGAAAAAGAGGGCTATTATCTTTATCAAAGGAACAATTGACCATGAAAATTTCACAATCATGAATATGAATATATATGCACCAAACTCTGGTGCATCAACCTTTGTAAAGACAATTCTTCAGGACCTCAAGGCACAGATTAACCCCAGCACACTAATAGTAGGGGATTACAATAACCTACTAAGTCATCTGGACAGATCAACCGGACAAAGAGTAATCAGAGAGACCTCTGAACTGAATGATACGAAACACCAAATGGACATCTACTGAATAGTCCACCCAAATACCAGAGAATACACTTTCTATTCAGCACCCCACAGAACATTCTCCAAAATCGGCCACATACTGGGACACAGAATAAAACCTCAACAAATACAAAAATATTGAAATTATTTCATGCATTCTCTCAGACCACAGTGCAATAAAGCTCAATATCAGAACCAGGATAACCCCTACTATCTACAAGAACACAAGGAGACTAAACAACACACTCCTGAATAATGAATGGGTCAAGGAAGAAATAAAGAAAGAAATAAAAGCATTCCTGGAATTGAATGACAATGATAATACAACACAACAAAACCTGTGGGATACTTTAAAAGCACTCCTAAGAGGGACATTTATAGCCCTGAGTGCCTACATCAGAAAAACAGAAAGAGCACAAGTGATGGATCTAACACTGCAGCTAAAAACATTTGAAAGAGAACAACAAATGAACCCTAAACGCAACATACAGGAAGAAATAACAAAAATCAGAGCAGAAATCAATGAAATAGAAACAAAGAAAACAATACAAAAAAATCAATGAATCCAAAAGTTGGTTCTTTTTTTAAAAAATAAATACCTGTACTCATTCTTTTTTATTTTATTTATTCATTTATTTGTGTTTATGAATATGCTATCTGCATGTAGGTTTGTGAACCTGTGTTGTGAAATGACGAGGAGGTCAGAAGAGGGCGTCGGATTCCCCTGGAACTGGTGTTAAAGATGGTTCTCAGCTGTCATGTGGGTGCCGGGGATAGAACCCGGGTCCTCTGCAAGAGCAGTCGTTGCTCTTAACTGGTAGGCCATCTCTCCAGCCCCCAAAAGTCGGTTCATTGAGAGAATAAACAAGATAGACAGACCTCTATCCCAGTTAACCAAAAGAAAGAAAAAGCTACTCTAAATCAACAGAATTTGTGATGAAAATGAAAACATCACAAGAGACAATGAAAAGATCCAGAAAATCATATGGGAATACTTAAAAAACCTATACTCTACTAAGTTTAAAATCCTAGAAGAAATGAATGAATAACTGAAACCCTGGAAATCACCAGGAAGAGATTGATAGCTTAAACAGACCCATAACATATTAAGAAATTGAAGATGTAATAAGACACCTCCCAACTAGTAAAAGAGCCCAGGCCTAGATGGTTTCATGGCAGAATTCTATAAAAATTTCAAAAAGACTTAAAACCAGTATTACTCAAATTGTTCAGAAGGATTCAAGCAGAGGAAAATCTCCCAAATTCCTTCTATGAAGCCAGTATCACTCTAATAACAAAACCAGGCAAAGATATAAACAAAAAGGAGAACTATAGATACATCTCATTAATGAACACAGATGCAAAATTCCCAATAAAATACTTGTAAACCACATACAGAATCACATCAAAAATATCATCCAATAGTGCAACAACTCAAGTATTACTGAGCAAAGTGCATTTCTACAGTATTCAGTGTTGTTATTCAGTTTTCTAACTTTAAACAGACTATGATAACTGGCAGCAAAGAAGGTCCTTGAAATAGACTGCCTCTGCTTGAGAACTTATGATGTAATTATTTTCTTTTTGGTCTTTGTGAGACAGGATCTCCCTATAGCCCCAGCTGTCCTGGAACTCACTCTGTAGACCAGGCTGGCCTTGAACTCACAAAGATCCACCTGCCTCTGCCTCCTGAGTGCTAGGATTAAAGGCATGCACCACCACACCCAGCTTTATGATGTAATTATTGCATGCAGCTAATATACTATTTAAACATTAAAGATACTCCTAAATTATTTGATGGTAGACTATGATTAAGACATTACACTCCAAAAATCATTATGCAGAAGGAAACCCTTACTGACGTGCTTCTGCTTTAAATATTGTGCCTCCAAATGAAGACCAGTAAGCATGCATCCTGTCTTGATCCCCCTGCATTGGCCTCCATGATACTGCCGAGGTAATCCAACAATGGCAGTCCATATTCTGAGGAGGCTGAATTCCCATTAGCTGCTTAGTTCACAAACTGGGTATCTCAGTATTTCTCAGGTTGAGTTGTTGCAATATTAGATTATCCAGTTGGTTGTTACAGAAAATCCTTAACTGTAATTGATGGTTGTTGCCATAATAGTATATTGCCTGTATTTCTACCTCTAGTAATGGGCTTTATGTGCAAGATTTCAATATCCTTGAGCCTGGATGTATTAGCCACTTTTCTGCTGCTGTGATAAAACACCATGACCAAGGGAACTTATAACAGGAAGAGCTTATTTGAGTTTACAATTGATGGTTCCAGGGAATTAGAGTCCATTGTGGTAGGAAACATGGTGGCTGGGGCTGGAGCAGCAAGCTGAGGGTCACATCTCGCAATCAGCACAGGAAACAGAGAGAGATACTGGAGACGCAAGACTTGTTAAACTCAATAAGCTGGCCCCCAGTGACACACTTCCTTCAGCACGGCCACACCTTCTAAGACCTCCAAGAACAGTGCCACCAACTGGAGACAAAATATCTGAATACTTAAGCCTATGGGGGACATTTCATTCAAACCACCACACTGGGCAAATGCACAAGTCTTTTTAAAAAGAAACATGTTTTACTTGCACAAAACTGATCAGATTTGAGAGATCATTAATGCCCTTGAACTGGTTTTTGTGGTTGTGAAACAAATGGTGAGAATTTGAATTGTTCTATTGTTATAGTATTGAAATGAAGTCTACTTAATCTATCAAATCATGCTCATGCCTTAATTTTAAATACTTGTATCTATCAATAAACATTGTGATACTTGAAAAAAAACAAAAAAACGAAAAGATCATCCATCATGACCAACTTGGATTCATACCTGAGATGCAAGGATGGTTCAATATATGAAAACCAATAAACATCATAAAACACATAAATGGACTGAAAGACAAAAACCACATGATCATCTCACTTGATGCAAAAAAAAGCCTTTGACACAATCCAGTATCTCTTCATGCTTAAAGTCCTGGAGAGAATTGGTTTGGAGGGGTCATTCTTCAATGTAACCAAGCTAAATACAGGAAACCCACAGCCAAAAATGTTCTAAATGGAGAAGAAAAAGAAGCATTCCCCTTAAAAGTAGGAACTCAGAAGGCTGCCCCCTGTCACCACTCCTCTTCAATATAGTGCTTGAAACACTTGCTAGGGCAATAAGGCAAGAAAAGGAAATTAAAGGAGTACTAATTGGAAAAGAGGAAGTTAAGCTATCCCTTTTTGCTGATGATATGATTTTTTACCTAAGGTATGCTAGAAACTCCACCAGAAAACTCCTAGAAACAATTAAGAGTTTCAGTAAAGTGGCAGGATAAAAAAATAACCTAGAAAAATCAGTAGCCTTTCTTTACAACAACACCAAGCAACTGAAGAAGGAATACAAGGATACCTTTCCACTCATAGTAGCCTCAAAAACAATAAAATACCTAGGAACAAACCTAACCAAAGACACCAAGGATCTCTACAACAAAAATTTTAAACCCCTGAACAAGGAAATTGAAGAAGACATCAGAAGATTGAAAGACCTCCTTTGCTCATGGATTGGGAAAATTAACATAGTAAAAGTGTCCATTCTACCCAAACTATTCTACAGATTCAACCCCATCCCAATTAAAATCCCCAAGAGTTTCTTCACAAGCTCGGGAAAAAAGGTCCTTAATTTCAAATGGAAAATCAAAAGACCCCAAATATCCAAAGCAACCCTGAGTGAAAAGAGCAATAACAGGGGGATCTCTATACCAGACTTCAAACTATACTACAGGGCTGTAGTCATAAAAACACCTTGGTATTGGCTCAAAAATAGACTTGTTGACCAATGGCACAAAACTGAAGAACAAATCTTGAGCACATACAATTTCATATTTGACAAGGGGGCCAAGAAGACACAATGGAGGAAAAACAGCATCTTCAACAAGTGGTGTTGGCAAAATTGGATCACCTCCTATAGAAGAATAAAGTTAAGCCCCTACTTCTTGCCCTATACAAAAGTCAATTCCAGATGAATTAAAGATCTCAACCTGAAACCCAAAACTTGGAACGTGATCAAAGAAAAAGTTGGCAGCAGCCTACAAGACATAGGCCTAGGAAAAGTCTTCCTAAAGCAGACAGCAGCTCCGCAAGAAATAAGATTGACAATTGACAAATGGGACCTCATTACATTCAAAAGCTTCTGTACATCAAAAGAAACAATCAAGGAAGTAAAGAAAAAAACCCACAGGGTGGGAGGAAACATTCCCTGCAGATATATCTGACAAAGCATTGATTTCCAGAGTAAATAAACTACTTAAAAAACAAAGAAAGAAAACAAATGAATCGCTCAAAAGATGGAGCAAAGAGCTGAACAGAGACTTCACAAGTGAGTAATTAGAGATGGCTGAGAAACATCTTAAAAAATGTTAACCGTCACTAATAATTCAGGAAATGCTAATGAAAACCACTTTAAGATATCATCTCACTCCAATAAGACTGGCTAAGATCAAGGAAACAAATGATACCAAGTGCTGGAAAGGTTGTGGGTAAAGGGGAAAACTGATCCACTGCTGGAGGGAATGTAAATTCATACAGCCACTATGGAAAGCAGTGTGCAGAACCTTTGGAAGACTCAAACTGAGCTTGCCACCTGACCCAGTCATACCACTCCTGGGTATATACCAAGAAGACTCATCTTATGGCAGAGATACATCCAAAGCCATGTTTGTTGCAGCTCTGTTCACAATAGCAAAAAGCTGGAACCAACCCAAGTGTCCCTCAACTGACGACTGGACAGAGAAATTGTGGTACAACTACACAATGGAGTTCTATGCAGGAGTAAAGAAAGATGACATCATGAACTTTGCAGGCTAATTGATGGAGCTAGAAGATATTATGTTAAGTGAAGTAACACAGTCCCAGAAAAAGAAATGATGAATAGTATCCCTCATCTGTGGATGATAGTGCCAATTACCTAGTTGAAAGTATTTCTTGTGAATTTCCACTTGAGCTTTTGTCCAAGTAGTTGGGGGTGATGCATATTGGAAACAACAACAACATCAACAACAACAGAAAAGACTGCATCAAAGAACTGACCGAAATGGTGAAATTCTGCTCAAAACGGTCAACTTCACTCATCGAGAATTTTGAAAAAGACTGAGAAAAAGATGAAAAACATGTTTACAGAATGCTTGAGCTCTGACGGGGTTGGATGTAGGGTGGGGGACATGGGTCTAGATTTGATTAGTAACATAATCTTGATATATATATATGAAAATGAGCCTTCCACCTGATTCATACCACTTCTGGGTATATACCCCCAAGACTCATCCTATCACAAAGGCACATGCATATCTATGTTTATTGCAGCTCTCTTCACAACAGGGAAGAGCTGGAAGCAACCCATGTGTCCCTGAACTGATAAGTNAAAAATTAATATAGTAAAAATGTCCATTTTACCCAAAGTGATATACAGATTTTATGCAATCCAATCAAAATCCCCACGAGCTTTTTCACAGAATTGGAAAAAATGTCCTTAAATTCATATGGAAATACAAATGACCCTAAATATCTAAAGCAAACCTGAGTGAAAAATGCAATACAGGGGGGATTGCTCTACCAGACTTCAAGCTATACTACATGGCCATAGTCATAAAGACAGCCTGGTACTTGCATAAAAACTGACCCATTGATCAATGGAACAAAATTGAAGATCCAAACTTGAGCTCATACAATTTTGAGTACCTCATATTTGACAATGGGGCAAAAACCAACCTCAGTGGAGGAAGGAAAAGATCTTCAATAAATGGTGCTGGCAAAACTTGATCACCATCTCACCCTGTACAAAAATCAACTCCAAGTGGATCAAAGATCTCAACATGAAACCCGAAACCCTGAACGTGATAGAAGAAAAAGTTGGCAACAACCTACAAGACATAGGTGTAGGAAAAGACTCTAAATCAGACAGAAGCTCCACAGGAAATAATGTCAACAGTTGACAAATGGGACCTAATCAAATTCAAAAGCTACTGTGCAGCTAAAGAAACAATCAAGGTAGTGAAGAGAAAACCCACAGATTGGGAGTAAATCTTCACCAGTGAGTCATCTGACAGAGCATTAACATCCAGAATATATGGACTATTCAAATACAAAGAAGAAAACAAATGACCTACTCAAAAGATGGAGTAAAGAGCTGAACAGAGACTTTACCAGTGAGGAAGGAAAGATGGCTGAGAAACTTCTTAAAAAGTGTTCAACATCATTAATAATTAAGGAAATGAAAATTAAAACCACTCTCAGATATCACCTCACTCTGATACAACTGGATAAGACTAAGAACACAAAGGACACCAAATGCTAGAGAGGTCATGGGGAAAGAGGAACTCTCATCCACTGCTGGTGGGAATGGTACAACCATTATGCATAGCAGTGTGGAGAACCCTTAAAAGACTGAAAATGAACGTACTACCTTACCCAGTCCTACCACTCCTGGGTATATAACCACAAGACTCATCCTATTGCAAAGATACATGCACATCCATGTTTATTTCAGCTCTCTTCACAACAAGGAAGAGCTGGAATTAACCCAAATGTCCGACAACAGAAAAGTGGATGACAAAAATGTGGTACATCTACACAATGGAGTGCTATTCAGCGATAAAGAAAGATGACATCATGAACTTTGCAGGTGAATGGATGGAACTCGAGGCCATTATGCTATGTGAAGTAACAAAATCCCAGAAAAACAAAAGGCAAGTGGTTTCCCTCATTTGTGGATAATAACACCAAATCCCCAGTTGAAAGGCAAGCTGAACAACATTATTGTTATATTTCTTTTTATCTGAAAGCAACTATTTTCTTATAATGTAAATCTCTTTATAGGCTCTAGAATCAACCCACCACTTACTTTCAGACTCTGTAATTACTGTATATGCATGGAAAGTATGTATTCATATTTTAGATAAATATAAAATTGAAGGAGGAAAATGTGAATTCCTAAACATACAAAAAAAAAAAGACTGAGGGAAAGATGCAGACAGTTATGGCACAATGCATAATCTGGGGTCAGGTGGGGGAAGTGAAAGGGGACTATGTCTAAATTGAACTGAAAAATGATGTCTGAATTACACAAAACATCAATAAAAGCATAAAAAATCCTGTGCCTATCACTAGTTGGGCTTACATGTAGGTTTTATTTTCTATTCAATTGTTGTATAAATGTTTCTTTGCTGCTATCATGCTTTTTTTCTTAGTATAGCTTTGTTGTGAAACTTGAAATCAGATATGGTGATGATTCCAAAATCATTCTTTTGTTCAGTATTGCTTTTGAAATCTAGTGTCTTATATGAATCCACCTGAACTTCAAGGTTGCCTTTTCTATGTCTGTGACAAATGGTGCCAGAATTTTGCTGGTGAACACATGGATTTATTTTTAATTTTTCATATATATATATATATATATATATATATATACAAGATTATGTTACAAATCAAATCTATTCCTATTCCTGTGTCCCCCTCCCTACCCCCTTACAACACATGGAATTTTATTCTCCTTTTTGATAAAATAGCCCTTTATAATATTAAGTCTTTTAATTCATTATTATGCAAATTATTTCCACTTTATAGTGTTTTCTTTAGTGTGTAATGTTTCCATTGTAGAGGTCTTTTACTTCCTTGGTTAGGGAAAAAGGAAAACATCAGCAATAATAGCTGCATTGAAAGAAGTTATCCAAGGAGAAAGAAAATATCACATGGAAACAGAAAGCAGAAGAATAAACATATAGAAATGTTAGCAAACAAAAATAATCATGAAGAAATTCTTTGAAACAAAATCGTCATTTGAAATAAAGGTAATGCAACAGTGTACTGCAATATTTATACTGAGTAGTAAAGCCATGTTAAAAATAAAAGGCAGGGTTTCCCTTTGTATGTGACTTGTTTTTCTAGCCGTAGAATGTAAGGGCAGTGATTGGGGTGAACGGTGACAGCGATGTAGCCTGGACACTCATTTGATCAACTTGATTGAACATACAAGCCCCCCCTGCTGGATGCTGGGACCAAGGGGCTGTGTGGGTTTGGGCACAGCTGCTTGCAGATTGGTTTTGCATGAAGGATGCTTGTACTCATAAATTAACACCTATTGCTAAAAAATGGAAAAAAAAAACTGAGAGAAAGATGCAGGACAGTCATGGCAGAATGCATGATCTGAGATGGGGTGGGGTGGGATGGGGGGAAGGGAAGGGGAAATATGCCTGAAATGAATTGGATAATGATGTATGAAATACACAAAGCATCAATAAAAAATAAATTAAAAAAATAAATAAAAGGCAGGGAACTCAAATTATTTAATCAGTATTATTACATAATATTAGTAATTTTGTGATAGACTTAAGATTATTTGACAATGAAGTAATTTAAAAATGCATTTGAATTCTAGATAACCAATTTAAACTATTCTAAGAAGTTAAGCTACTTAAAAAAATAGTTATCAGTCAGGCTATCTTCATTAGCAAAAATACATTGTACTTTACCACATATGATCTTGGAAGTAATACTTATAATTTAGAGAACTCAAAACACTTACAAAATAACACCTAAAAGAACTTGGAAAAATATGATTATCAGAATACTTACTCAAAACGAGTTCAATAGCAATATGATATAGAATAAAGCTGATAATAAAGGAATTTCGAGAAGGGAAAGGACATTTTATTTCAGATAAGAATAGGCTAGGGGGCTGGAGAGATGGCTCAATGGTGAAGAGCACCGATTGCTCTTGTGGAGGACCCGGGTTCAATTCCCAGCACCCACATGACAGCTAAGAACCATCTTTATCTTCAGTTCCAGGGGAATCCGACACCTTCTTTTGACCTCCTCGGCATTGAATGACATGGGTGTATCAACCTAAATGCAGACAGTACACTCATACACAAAAAAATAAAAAATAAAAAGAAAGAATAGGCTTGAAGAAGAAAGGCATAGAAAGCTGGAATTATGAACTCCAGCAAGCTGCTGAACCAGGTACACTATTTTTGTAAGTAAGTTTCTTCCATCACTTTTTACTCTAGGGAATGGTGCTTAATAGAAGACTTGGAAATTAAATGTTGGTTGTCCATGAGGTTCTACAAAAGGTAGTTTCATTGTAAGTATGTCTTTTTTTTTTCTTTTGATGAGGCTAAATTTCTATTTTAATTTGTTTCCAGATAGTTGAATGCTTCACCTGAATTATTTCTCAGCTGTAGCCTAACTGTCCAGCTTCCCCCCCACAAAGGTTCACAATTAATTGCCCCATGGTTGGGATAACAAGAAAAATATTTCTGAACAATATTTAAAAATTTACAATTTTGCTTAGACAATGATTATTTCCAATCCTTTTAAGTGAATTCATTAATTTTTTTTATTTTTTTATTTTTTTAACTTTTTAAAAAATTTTTATTAATTTTATTTATTTCTGTATGTGTATGAATGTATTGTCTGCATGCAAGCCTGTACACCCGTGTCGTGCAATGCCGTGGAGGTCAGAAGAGGGTGTCGGATTCCCTTGGAACTGGAGTTTTCCTGGAATTGGAGTTTCAGACGGTTCTTTGCTGCCATGTGGGTGCTGGGGATCGAACCCGGGTCCTCTGTAAGAGTGGTCAGTGCTCTTAAGTGCTAGGCCATCTCTCCAGCCCTATGAATTCATTAATTAACATACATAAATGCAATATTTAGGAAGTTAAATAGATCCACATACTGAATGCAGAAAGGTGAAAATGAAAATGAAAGTTTGATCACAGAAACTGTAGTTCAGGTAAAACCAAAAAGTAAATAAAAATTATTAAAGCGTGATGGTACAAGCTGCAAGAAAGCCCTATGCTTGTCATTTTACTTAATTTATGTATGTATGGCTGATCACATCCATTAATTCCTTTTCCTTCCCACTTTTCTAGATACCAATTCATGAGTTAATGCTCTGGTGCAAGCTTTCAAAGGAAAGCATTGTACTCAGTGTCATACAACTTACAATGTATTAATTTGACATCCCATATTTCTTTTTCCTTGGGACTTCACTGAATACTGAACTGTGAGTTCAGAGTAGTCACTTTCTCTCATGAGGCACAACAATGAAACATTAGTAAGAGACAGTATATTTGTACCTGAATAAATAATCAGCCTGAGTTAACATTAAAGCCCAAATGTACATTCAAATTCTGAGATTTTGATTCTTCAGTTGCTCTTGGAACTGTGCTCTCTAGCCAAAGCTCAATTATACTTTTATTCAAATAGTTTCTTAATCAAGAAATGGGGAACTAAGTCAAAGAGGCTTAGGTGTCATGGTTCCACTGAAGATGTTTCACTTAGCTCTGGGCATCTCTCACACATATATTCTCTTTGGGTGACCAGTTGTGGAACTTTGTAACAGTCTCTGTTGAAAAGGTAGATTCCTTATTTAGTGTTATACAGTATAACTGTCTGTAAATATAAGGATAGACATTTAACATGCAATAAGTAATTTCATTTTTCTAGAGATATGATAGACATACAGTTTTATAAGTTTCCTCCAATTGTAAGAGCTTTAAGACCAGTGAGAAAGCTGTTACCTCCTAGATGTACAGCAACTACACCAAAAGAGATAGTTTTCTGTGCCAGTTGTTGTGGTTAAGTTTTAAAATTGGGTTTGATCATTTATTGATATTTTCCCCCATAGTAGCTTGCACAATATCCTTTAGAATTGTGAGAGCTAGTCTTCAGGAGAAGGCTTCCAGGTCAGTTCCAGATCCATGGCTGCCTGTCCTGTGTCTGAAGTATAGCCAAGTTTTAGAGCATAATAGCCAATAGAGTATATGCCCCTGGATAAGACTTCTGTATTAAACCTCATCAACTCATGGCTCCAGAACATTGGAGATGATGGGACAGAAAGATTTTTAAGAACCAAAGCCGGTGCACTAATATAAGGAACTAAAGCTTTTAAGCCCCTGAGAAGTAGTTCATATGAACCTGCAACCATACCGAAAGAATGAACAAGACCCATGCTTTCTAAATCAGGCAAAAACCCAGCATATAACCAGGGAAATGTGCAGCAGGACACAACCCTAGCCTTGAAAATATTGGCAAATGCTTCCTGCTGGGTGAGGCAGAGTAGATGATCTTTAATGGCTCTAGGTAGGCATGGGCACAGTGGGATACTGAGGTAAAAATGCCTGACTAGATAGGGCATAAAATACATGACAGAGTACATGAAATCTGGTTGGAGTTCTATAGGTGTCATGAGTAGGGGAAAGTTTCTAAATTTGATTTAGCAGTATGAACTGCACAAAAACTCAATAATATTTTAAAAAGAATTGAGGAACTTCAAGCTGGATCCACCCTTATTAGAGATTTTTTTTCTTTGATCCTTAGGCCTAAGTAGCTCAGTCACACAGTTCCAAACATACTTCTCAATTGTTATTGCTTGCAGTGAGAATAAAGATATGAACCTACTAGTTTCAGAGCTTTGGTATGCCAAATCAATTATACCTTCATTCTTTTACTGCCTTAGGTAGAGGGAAAGGTGGAGTCCTGTGGGATTAAATTTGGGTGTTTAGGTCACAAGAGCACCTGACATAATAATCTTGTTTTCTTTGTAAACAGTATATTTTGGATGCAAGGTTAAATTAAAATTATTAGTATGGCTATTCAGCTTTGCTAGGAGAGGTGAGTCCAGCCACGGAGGCCCTGGCGGCTGAGTAGGCCTCCGCTGAAGAGAAAGCGAGCATGGCGGCTGTGGAGAAAGCAACCACTGGCACTGAAGTTGGGGGACGGGGGGAGACAGAGCATCATTGAGCCCTGCAGGGGCCATTACGCAGGAGACCCAAACGCCCCCCCCCACCACCCCTCCTCAACACTAGCATGTGGCAGCAGCGGGGGCAGCCGGCTTCTGACCTACCATCCCCCTCCCGTTTACCGGGGATCTTATTCTTTGGCCCCAGGACCCTAAACTTCTTCCAGGCCGGTTCCCTGTGTCTGAGTACTGCCCACCACTCTTTCATTTCCTCCCTGTACCTCTTTCCCTTCACTTTTTCTGAGGCTCTCCCTCTCTTCTTCTGTCCTGCCTGTCACCTCCTCTCCTCACTGGTTCCCTCCCACCTCCTTTCTGGGCTCATTCTGCCCAGGAAAGTTTGGTACCACCGCTCCCTGCCCCCATCCAGCAGACTAGGAGTAGGAGAAGATGTAGGAAGGCCTGAGAGTTCAAGGGGGGGGGGGCGGAAGCTGGTTTCCCTGACCATTTTCCCCCCATCTTTTTCATTCAGAGTGTTTTTTTTTTTTTTTTTTTTTTTTTGTTTTTTTTTTTTTAATGTGTTTTTGGAGAGGTAGGGCTGTTTAGAATATAGGATGTAGGGTAGGAATGGAAGAGGGTAGATGAGTCAACCCTCTTACAAGATTCCAAGGGTGATTTGTTACGGTGGATCCTTTTCGTTTGTTGGAGTTCAGGGAGACATCAAGAGGTTTGGCCTATATTACGCACATTAAAAAAGTTGGAACCTCCCCTACACTTAAAAGAATGCGAGTTTTATACCACACTTGTGGCAGGAATCAATGGGGGGAGTAAGAGGACATTTTTTCCTTTTTCCTTTTATGTTATAATTTTTTCCTTTTTAACATTTACTTTTTTGGGCAACCCATGCCCTTGCGCACAACACCTCATCACCACAAATTTCAAAATACCGATATCCTCTAATTTGTTTGAATTGACTGCTGAAGGCATAAAGCCAGTTATATGCTCTATGTTTTTGGAGGTAGAGTGACTTGTTCTTTCCTTTAGTGTTTATTTATTTTTGTTATGGTGTATGAATGTACTTACTACATGTAGGATCGTGTGCACACCGCGCGTGCAATGCTGCAGAGAGTCAAAGCAGAAGAGTGAAGAGGAGTTCGGATCTCCCCTTGAGAACTGGAGTTAAAAAGACAGTTCTCAGCCGCCATTTCGGTGATGGGAAATCAGCACCTGGGTCCTCTGCAAAGAGAGGATCGGATGGCTCGTTAAACCACTAGGCTATCTCTCCAAGTCCCCCGGTTCTTCATTTTTTAAAAAGTAGGCACAAATGACAAGCTTGACGCAAACAGTTTGCTGTCTCCAATCGAAGGGCATTGTTTTTAATGTCTCTTTGTGCGGACATAGCAGCCCAACACAAAAAAGTGATGGCGCTTACAATGCGCGGTACACTCTGCAGCAAGCAGCAGTCACCACCACCACCCTATAATCATCAGCTTCCACACCTTCTCCATCCTCACATTCACCACCGCCAATGAACAGCCTCCTCAACTCACTTCATCCGGGTCAGGCTGCTGCAGTTCACTCTGTACAGCAGCATACCTCTTCTGCAACTGCAGCAGCTGCAGCAGCCATGTTAAACCCTGGGCAACAACAGCCATATTTCCCATCACCAGTACCAGGTCAGGCTGCTGGACCAGCTGCAGCAGCTCTAGCTCAGGTACAGGGTGCTGCAGCTGCCACAGTTTAATCACACCAGCAGCAGCAGCAACAGCAGCAGCAGCAGCTACAGCAGCTAGACACGGAGGCCGTGAAGACCTATTGGATATTGGAGCCTTTGGTGTTTGTCTGTGGTCAGTGTACAGACCCAAGAGAGATGGAAAGAAAGTAAGCCCACTCAAAAAGATGCCCAACATCTTCTGAATCTTGATCTTCTTGCAAAAGAGTCTTCAGGGAATTGAAGATGTTGTGTTCTTTTAAATACATAGACAATAGTACTCTGCTGCCCTTGGCATACTCCAACCTCCACACCTTGACTATTTTGAAGAAATATATGCTGTCACAGAATAGATGCAAAGTGACCTGCATAAAATTATCATCTCTCGGGCTGGAGAGATGGCCTAGCGGTTAAGAGTGGCCGACTGCTCTTTGCAAGAGTACTGTGTTCATCCCACACGCTCCATGTGACGGCCATGAGAACCGTCTGATATCCAATTCCAGGAGAACTCCAGTTCAGGGGAATCCAAACCCTCTTCTGGCCCCAAGCAATTGCAACGACACAGGGTACACAAAACCTGACATGCAGACAGTAAAAAAGNTTTTTTTATGTGTTTTTGAGGAGGTGAGGGGCTGTTTAGAAAAGGATGTAGGAATGGAAAGGGTAGATGAGTCAACCCTCTTACAAGATTCCAAGGGTGATTTGTTACGTGATCCTTTTCGTTTGTGGAGTTCAGGGGATCAAGAGGTTTGGCCTATATTCGCACATTAAAAGTTGGACCCTCCCCTACATTAAGAATGGAGTTTTAGTACCCACTTGTGGCAGGAATCATGGGGAGTAAGGGACATTTTTCCTTTTCCTTTTTTAAATTTTTCCTTTTTAACATTTACTTTTTTTGGCAACCCACATCCTTCCACACACTCTCACCCACAAATCAAATACCGATATCCTCTAATTTGTTTGAATTGACTGCTGAAGGCATAAAGCCAGTTATATGCTCTATGTTTTTGGAGGTAGAGTGACTTGTTCTTCCTTTAGTTTTTATTTATGTTTGTATGTGTATGAATGTACTATCTGCATGTAGGTCTGTGCACCCGCGTCGTGCAATGCTGCAGAGGTCAGAAGTCAGAAGAGGGTGTCGGATTCCCCTTGAACTGGAGTTAAAGACGGTTCTCAGCCGCCATTTCGGTGATGGGAATCGCACCTGGGTCCTCTGCAAGAGAGGTCGGTGCTCTTAACCACTAGGCAATCTCTCCAGCCCCGGTTCTTCATTTTTTAAGTGGCCAAATGACAGCTTGACCCAGTTTGCTTTCCAATCGAAGGGCATTTTTTTAATGTCTCTTTGTGGGACAAGAGCCAACACAAAAATGATGGCAGCTTACAATGGCGGTACATCTGCAGCAGCAGCAGGTCACCACCACCACCATAATCATCAGCTTCCACACCTTCTCCTCCTCACCTTCACCACCACCACCCTCAACATCTCCTTCATCCTGGGTCAGCTGTTGCAGTTCACTCTGTACAGCAGCATACCTCTTCTGCAACTGCAGCAGCTGCAGCAGCCATGTTAAACCCTGGGCAACAACAGCCATATTTCCCATCACCAGTACCAGGTCAGGCTGCTGGACCAGCTGCAGCAGCTCTAGCTCAGGTACAGGGTGCTGCAGCTGCCACAGTTTAAGCACACCAGCAGCAGCAGCAACAGCAGCAGCAGCAGCAGCAGCAGCTAGACACTGAGCCGGATAGACCTATTGGATATGGAGCCTTTGGTGTTGTCTGGTCAGTGACAGACCCAAGAGATGGAAAGAAAGTAGCCCACTCAAAAAGATGCCCAACATCTTCTGAAATCTTGTCTCTTGCAAAAGAGTCTTCAGGGAATTGAAGATGTTGTGTTCTTTTAAACATGACAATGTACTCTCTGCCCTTGGCATACTCCAACCTCCACACCTTGACTATTTTGAAGAAATATATGCTGTCACAGAATAGATGCAAAGTGACCTGCATAAAATTATCATCTCTCGGGCTGGAGAGATGGCCTAGCGGTTAAGAGTGCCGACTGCTCTTGCAGAGGACTCGGTTTCGATCTCCAGCACCCACATGACGGCTGAGAACCGTCTGAACTCCAATTCCAGGAGAACTCCAGTTCCAGGGGAATCCAACACCCTCTTCTGACCTCCGCAGCATTGCACGACACGGGTACACAAACCTACATGCAGACAGTACATTCATACACATAAATGGATGAATAAAATTAATAAAATTATCATCTCTCTTTAGCCACTCAGCTCAGATCATGTCAAATTTTTCTTTATCAGATTTTTTGAGGTTTGAAATGTCTCCTTTCAGCTGGCATTTTATATTGAGACAGTAAGCCAGGGAATCTCCTTGTGAATAGCAACTGTGTTCTAAAGATTTTTGATTTAGGATTGACCAGAGAAGAATAATTAGATGAACCCCATCATATGACTCAGGAAGTTGTTACTCAGTATTATCAGGCTCTGGAAATCCTGAGAGGTAGCTATCATTACAGCAATGCTATTGACATCTGGTCTGTCAGATGTATCTTTTGCAGAATTACTACGACGAAGAATATTTTTTCAGGCACAGAGTCCCATTCAGCAGTTGGATTTGATCACAGACCTTTTGGGCACACCATCACTGGCAACAATGAGGATGGCTTGTGAAGATGCTAAGGCACACATACTCAGGGGTCCTCATAAACATCCATCTCTTCCTGTACTTTTTACCCTGCCCAGTCAGGCTACCCATGAAGCTGTTTTTCTGCTTTGCAGGATGTTGGTCTTTGATCCATCAAAAAGAATATCCATTAAGGATGCCTTAGCCCACCCCTACCCAGATAAAGGGGGCCTAAGATATCACACATGTATGTACGTTTCCCACGTCTATGGGAAGTCTATATCAGTGACTTTGAGCCTGTCATCAATCCCAAATTTGATGACACTTTTGAGAATAACCTCAGTTCTTTTCAACAGGTTAAAGAGATTATTCACCAGTTCATTTTGGAACAACAGAAAGGAAACAGTACCTCTCTGCATCAACCCTCATTCTGCTGCTTTTTTTAAAAATTAATTTTATTTATTTCTATATGTGTATGAATGTACTGTCTGCATGCAAGTTTGTGCACCCGTGTCGTGCAATGCCGCGGAAGTCAGAAGAGGGTCTCGGATATCCCTTGAGCTGGTTTCTCCTGGAATTGGAGTTTCAGACGGTTCTTGGCCGCCATGTGGGTGCTGGGGATCGAACCCGGGTCCTCTGCAAGAGCAGTCGGTGCTCTTAACCGCTAGGCCATCTCTCCAGCCCCAATCTGCTGCTTTTAAGAGGTTTATTAGTTCCACTGTTGCTCAGCCATCAGAGAGGCCCCTGTCTCCTCTGGTGTGGGAATGACAGTGGAAGACAGTGTACTACTGAAGATGTAATGTAATTTTCCACTGGAGTCTGGCATTTCCAATTCTGGAGGTTAATCATGCTTGTACTGTAATTTTAGTAATGAAGTTTTAAGTTAACAACCACTACTTGTATGATATGAATAATATTTAGAAATGTTACTAGACTTTTTTATCAGATTTGCACCACTCATCTTGGTGAGATGGAACCCAGAGAGGGATCTCTCCCTACTGACATCAACCATTCCTAACAGTAGTCTACCAACACACCAGCAATGCACAGTAGAACATTGCAGACTGTAGGGCACTTGGAGGCTACACAGCCCCAAGTTCCTAGAACAGGAACTGAGGCCTGGAAGTAGGTCAGTGCAGCATACTCAACGATGTTACTAGACTTTTAATCTTGTAATGTGGTTGGTCTTTTAGAAGAAAAAAAAATTACCCAGAGTTGCGCATGTTTTATGAATTTAGTGCAGCTGTTATGGCTCACCTCAGAACAAAAGATAATTGAACCAAATTTTGGAGTTTGGGGTTTATGTTTCGTTGCTTTCTTTTTGTTTTTGTTTTTAATGTAGTAAGATTATTTACATGTACATACATACGCACATACAAGCACACACAGAGGACAGTCATATACATTTTGATATTTGAGCAATTCCTAAAGATTTGGGGTTTTCTAAAACTAAAGAATCTAGAAAGCTTGCTTGTGACCAATCATGGAGCCACGTGAGCTGTGAGCTGATCTCAGCTGCAACTTGTCGGGGGGGGGGGGGGGGGGGCAGAGCCCGCCCCCAAATGCCCAAGTCCTAAAAGGGGCTTCCCTTTCCCCCCCGGCGGGGGATGTGTCCTGCCTAANTTGCTTTCTTTTTGTTTTTTTTTTAAATGTAGTAAGATTATTTACATGTACATACATACGCACATTACAAGCACACACAGAGGACAGTCAGATATACATTTTGATATTTGAGGCACATTCCTAAAGATTTGGGGTTTTCTAAAACTAAAGAATCCAGAAAGCTTGCTTGTGACCAATCATGGAGCCACGTGAGCTGTGAGCTGATCTGCTGCAACTTGTCGGGGGGGGGGGGGAGGGAGCATGCCTACCTAATGATCAAGTCCTATAAGTAGCTTCTCATTGCCACGCCGTGATGGTGATGTGTCATGTTCTAAATCCAATGTTGTGGGAGAGAAATGAGGAAAAGAAAATAAGTTTGTGACTAAAAGAGACTAAACTTAGAATATATATATATATATATATATATATATAATTTTTATTAGAAGTTTTTCTGCTCTTTCTTACATAAAAAAGAAAATCCAAGCATGCATCTTTTATGTGTGTAAATAATTCATTGCTGAGCTAATTTAAAAAGAATCCCAACATTGTTGTATAGAGAGATAACTAGCTTGCAGATTTTAGGTGAGACTTTGCTTTTTGAGACTTTTCCTGCACTGGACAGTGAAAAATAGTAAATAAAAGACAAAAACAAATTTTAATAAATTAAAGCCACAGAAAAGGCACATAGAGGATCATGTCAAATGTGTGCATGTGTGTGTCTGTAGGCAAAGCTGTGGGAGTCCTGAAATGTCACAGTAGTAAATAACTTGTTTCTTTTTTTCTGTTGGAACATTAAATTCTCCTCTGCAAATGTATATATGAATATAGATTGAAGGCCTCTACCTCCTGGAATTATACAACTTGGCTTGTTAACCTCCACATGCTGATAATGACTATTTTTTTAAGTTCAATGTGGAGACTTCAAACTTAAATATCCTTTCCAACTTTTATATTAAAACTAAAAAGACAAGAAAATTGAAGATCGTTTTTCACCTGTACAAGGAGTACTAATGGATCATCTTAAAATTGGTCTAGGAAAAAACTTGGTGTGTGTTATGGACAGTTAACTGTTAAAGTTATCTCTATCTAGCAGAGTATTTTCATCTTGAGTGAATCTGAGCTGAATTTGAGGACTATTAATTTATGTTTGGAAGGATTTTTGGTAATTTGATGTTATTCAAATTGACACAGAAATTCATCACTTCAATTTTCTTCACTCTGCATGCTTTTTCTTCTTTTGCCATTAATACACATATTCAATCTGTTGTTATTTACTACTAGAGAATATTCCACTCTTACTGTATCACATTTAATCTATTTTGTAAGCAACAAACATTTGTGTCCAATTTTTGTGCTCTCATAATTAATGGTGGAATGAAGAGGCTGACTGACTGATATATGACTCCCTATCTAAGCATGTCAGTTTCTTTGGCATAAGTATAAATGCTTAAAAATAATGGTTGTGTATTTTGGAATCTAAATTCTTTCCTATCACTAAGGTTTTAACACCATTCTATTAGAAAATTCTTATACAAACCTTTGCTTTTTGCAAAAACACTTGAAGTTCACGGAAATAACGTCTGATGATGTCAGACATTTATTATTTTTATACATAAAGAGTTAATTATCCTGAAATTATTTTTGAAGTCATTCACGACTTCTCCACCAATCTGGGATACTGGCTCAAGTAATTACCAATTCTTTATAAATGAAATGTGTGCACAGAGTCAATATTTTGTCCTGAATGAATTTTCTACAACTTTATCAATAATTTTGAGCTGGCATAGTGGCATATGCCTATAATTGCTGCATTTGGTAGGCTGGGAAAAGAGATCAACAAGAATTTGAGTCCAGTTTTGTTTACATAGTGAGTTCAAGGTCAGGTGGGGCCAGAGAGGTAGTGGAGAGGCACCTAAGTCTGGAGGGACCCTGGGTCCTTGAGGGCCTCAAAAACTCAACAGAGACCTGAAAAGCCCTCCACCTGGGGAGCAGGGTGCTGTGGAAATGGAGACACGCAGAAGTAGAGCACCACTGGACAGGTGCACAAGTTCAGCCCAGCAAAGGCAGCCACATGGAGCGGCTATTGCAAAGGGGATTCACTGAGACACCTGGAGGTGAAGGGATTTTCAGTGAACTAAAAGGAAGGTTCTCAAAAGACAGAGAAGACTATTGATAGAAGATTGCCTAGAAAGGAAAGTCACTGTTGGAGAATATAGATGACTTCTTTTCAGGATGTTTGAAGTTTTGTTGTTGTTTTTTTTTTTTTTTTTTTTTTTTTTGAGTTTTTTTTGGGGAAGAAGGTTTTTTTTTTTTCCTTTTCCATTTTTTCTTGGTTGTGGTAAAAAAAGCTTTTGGTTTTTTTTGGTTTATTTTTTGTTCTGCCCCCTTACAAAAACTCTTTAATG
>VZQC01013302.1:4558806-4594682 GCA_009823505.1 Rhizomys pruinosus
ACAGCCTGGTACTGGCACAAAAACAGACCAGTTGACCAATGGAATAAAACTGAAGATCCAAACCTGAGCTCATACAATTTCAGCCACCTCATATTTGACAAGGGGGCCAAGAAGACACAATGGAAGAAAGACAGCATCTTCAGCAAGTGGTGCTGGCAAAACTGGATCACCACTTGTAGAAGAATGAAATTAAACCCCTACCTCTCACCTTGTACAAAGGTCAACTCCAGATGGACCAAAGACCTCAACGTGAAACCCCAAACTCTGGAGGTGATAGAAGAGAAGCTTGGCAGCAGACTACAAGACATAGGTGTAGGAAAAGACTTCCTAAATCAGACAGCAGCTGCACAAGAAATAAGATCGACAATTGACAAATGGGACCTCATTAAACTCAAAAGCTTCTGTACATCAAAGGAAGCAATAAAGGAAGTGAGGAGAAGACCCACAGAGTGGGAGGAAACCTTCACAGCAGATACATCTGACAAAGCATTAATTTCCAGAGTATACAAGCTACTCAAAAAACAAAGAAGAAAGAAAACAAATGAATCACTCAAAAGATGGAGCAAAGATCTGAATAGAGACTTCACAGAGGAGGAATTAGAGATGGCCGAGAAACATCTTAAGAAGTGTTCAACATCGCTAATAATTAAGGAAATGCAAATTAAAACCACTTTGAGATATCATCTTACTCCAATAAGACTGGCTAGGATCAGGAATACGAATGATACCAAGTGCTGGAGAGGTTGTGGGGAAAGGAGAACACTCATCCATTGCTGGTGAGAATGTAAACTTGTACAGTCACTATAGAAAGCAGTGTGGAGAACCTTTAGAGGACTCAAAATGAGCCTGCCATTTGACCCAGTCATACCACTCCTGGGTATATAACCACATGACACATCTTACTGCAGAGATACATGCACAGCTATGTTTATTGCAGCTCTGTTCACAATAACAAAAAGGTGGAACCAGCCCAGGTGCTCCTCAACTGACCAGTGGATAAAGAAAATGTGGTGCATGTATACAATGGAGTTCTATGCAGCAGTAAAAAGGGAAAACATCATGAACTTTGCAGTTAAATGGATGGAGCTAGAAGACATTATGTTAAGTGAAGTAACATGGTCCCAGAAAAACAAACTACAAATGGTGTCCTTCATATGTGGATGTTAGTACCAATAACCCAGATATAAATATTTCTCGGGGAGACGAATGCATAGTAAAAGAACAACAACAGAAAAGACTGCATCAGAAAACAGACTGAAGTGGTGAATTGGGAAGGGGGAGGGGTGGGAGAGGGACATGGGTGTATACTTGATTAATGCATATTTAATTGAAGTGAGTTCAACAAGTATCCAGTTTTGCCCAGACACTTTCTACAGGTTACATGGTGTTTAGGACTTAGTAAAAGTAAATATGTGTATATAAAACAATATAGGTTTACAGGCTCTGATAAAAACGGTAATGCATCTGAGTTAAAGGGAGATATAAATCGTTGTTGTCCACATTTGTTTTACACAAAATCTGTATAACAATAACTTTGGGATTGGCACATACAAAGGTTCTCTATAATTTCTCTGTTGTACAGTATCACGTTGTAACATTCTCTTTCACCTATAAGATGATTTAATGTAAAAATTAAGTTTGCTTCCCAAGTTAATCACATACAGTCACCCAAAACAGCATGGGTGAATTTGATGAAATCTGTGCCTTGATTCCACCCTATAGGTGTGTAGAATACAACTGTCTTATGGAGAATCATGGGTCAAGAAACAAAAACCTAAAAAAAAGAAGGTGGGGGGATACAGATAGACATGAATCCTTATTGTCAAAACCTTGCAATTCAAATCTTAAAACTACGGGAAAAAGATTTGTATGTTCCAACAGGTAAAAATGTCACCAACTTAATGGCTGAGAAAGAAAAGATACAGCTTTGCACTGAGTAGGATGTACCAGAAACTGCCAACTGAAAGGTTGACCCGTCGGAACATCGAAAGGAAGAAATGCCTCAGATTGCTACAAACATCGAACCCCTCTGTGGATCCTACTTGTAACAAATATTTACAATGAGTCCTAAAGAAACTTACCTTCTAGGTGCCGCAAAGGTTTTAATATGAGAGACTTTCTTACCTCCCCACCATAGAACAAGGAGAAATATGGTGATGATGAGGTCGTTCTCCAACTGTAAATTGGAGACAAATATTATAGATGTGGTCTCTTGTAAAACCGGTAAAACTGCATTCTTTAATTGACTAATAGACATAGGAACTGTGAAAAGGATTATTGTTTATTCAGAACCAAGTGTAATGCTAAAGTCTCCTTCAGCTATGCACTTAAGCAAAATATATTACTACAGGAGCTCTGACATCAGCAATGGATTATTCTACCGAGGAGATGTTGGCCAGGGGATCTAAGCCCCCACAAAAGGTAAAGGCTCCATGCCTCTAAACTCGGATACCTGCAAGAAGAGAGGCGATAAGGCCATGCTGCTGAAGACCTGACATTAACATGGGAAAGATGTATTGAGACCACACATGCAAGTGTACAGATGGCCTTTGGAATACCAGAGAGTTTTACCAAAGGCCACTAAACCAATAAAGCAAATATGGGTCTCCCTGAGTCAAGCAAGACTCCACCGTCAGCACCAGCTACACCTCACCTGCCTGGAAATACTGTGCAGCAGAGGCAGCCATGTGCCTGTATATCCCAAATCTAATTGGCTATTGGCTCTCCCCTTGGAGAAATAACCCATGGCTGATGCCACAAGCTTACATCCTCTACAGGTTAGGAGATGTTATAAGCCACAGTAAGACCCTGTCATATTTAACAGGGGGGAAAATTGTAATTCATGGATTAACATATCCAAACATGTGTCTATGCTAAAGTAACCTACCATAACTATTAGTGCTGCTTAAATACCTATATATCTAATTGCTTGTTCTTCATTAGTAGGATCGAAAGGTTATTCCTGGACAAACTGTCAGCCCATGAAAGGAAACAGCCAGAATTGACCAGAGTCCAAGTCAACAGCTCCAGAGAGAGTGGACTGTTTTACCTCTCATCCACCTGTGCCCCTTTTCTAAGCCTAGGGAACAACCTGCGGAAGAGGGGGCGTGGTAGAATGTAAGGGCTGCGATTGGGGTGAATGGTGAAACTACAGCAATGTAGTCTGGACACTCATTTGATCAACTTGATTGAACAAACAACCTGTCACCCCCCACTGGATGGTGGGGCTGTAGGTGTTTGGGCACAACAGCCTGCAGATAGGTTTTGCATGAAGGATGCTTGTACTCATGGATTATCACTTATAGCTAAAAATGAAAAAAACGAGAGAAAGATTCAGGACAGTTCTGGCAGAATGCATGATCTGGAAATGGGGGTGGGGTGGGAGGGGGGAAGGGAAAGGGAAATATGCCTGACATGAATTGGAAATGATGCTATGAACTACAAAGCATCCATAAAAAAAAAAAAAGAGAGGGTAAAACAAAGAAGTGTTTCAACACTCGTGAAATAATTAAGGAAATGCAAATTAAAACCACTTTGAGATATCATCTTACTCCAATACGGACGGCGAGGATCAGGAAAACCAAATGATACCATTTTCTGGAGAGGTTGTGGGGAAAGGGGAACACTCATCGATTTGCTGGTGGGAATGTACTCTTGATAGCCACTAGGAAAGCAGTGTGGAGAACCCTTAGAGACTCAAAATGAGGCCTGCAATTGACCCAGTCAACCACTCCTGGGTATATACCCCAAGACTCATTCTACTGCGAGATACAGGCAGATATTTATTGCAGCTCTCTTCACAATAGCAAAAAGCTAGAACCAGCCCAGGTGCCCCTCAACTGAAGAGTGGATAGAGAAAATGTGGTATATGTATACAATGGAGTTCTATGCTGCGGTAACGAGGGAAGACATCATGAACTTTGCAGGTAAATGGATGGAGCTAAAAGATATTATGTTAAGTGAAGTAACACAGTCCCAGAAAAACAAACGACAAATGGTTTCCCTCATATGTGGATGCTAGTGCAAATAACCCAGTTATAAATATTTCTTGTGGAGAGGGATGCATATTAAAAGAACAACAGAAAGACTGCATCAGAAAACAGACTGAAATGGTGAATTGGGAAGGGTGGGAGGGGCAGGAGAGGGATACGGGTGTATATTCAATTAATGCTTATTTAATTGACGTGAGTTCAACAAGTATCCAGTTTTGCCCAGACACTGTCTACAAGTTACATGGTGTTTTAGGACTTAGTAAAATTAAATATGTGTATACTAAGCAACATTGGTTTAAAGGCTCTGATAAAAATGGTAATGCATCTAAGTTAAATGGAGATATAAATTGCTCTTGTCCACATTTGTTTTACATAAAATCTGTATAAAAATAACTTTGGGATTGGCATATACAAATGTTCTCTATAATTTTTCTGTTGTACAATATCACCTTGTAGCATTCTCTTTCACCTATAAGATGATTTAATGTAAAAATTAAGTTTGCTTCCCAACTTAATCACATACAGTCTCCCAAAACAACATGGGTGAATTTGATGAAATCTGTGCCTTGATTCCACCATATAGGTATGTATAATACAAATGCCTTCTGGAGACTCATGAGTCAAAAAACAAAAACCTAAAAAAAGGGGGGATACAGATAGATATGAAACCTTTTTGTCAAAAACTTTGCAATTCAAATCTTAAAATTAACTACGGGAAAAGATTTGTATGTTCCAACAGGTCAAAATGTCAAAATTAACTACGGGAAAAGATTTGTTTTTTCCCACAGGTCAGCTTTGCATTGAGTAGGATGTACCAGAAAGTGCCAACAGAAATGTTGGCCCATCTGAACATTGAAAGGAAGAAAAGCCTCAGATTTCTACAAACATCAAACTCCTCTGTTTATCCTACTTGTAACAACTATTTATAATGAGTCCTAATGAAACTTACCTTCTAGGTGCTGCAAAGGTTTTAATACAAGAGATTTTCTTACCTCCCCCCAATAGAACAAAGAGAAATATGTTGATGATGAGGCCGTTCCCCAATTGTAAATTGGAGACAACTATTATAGAGGTAATCTCTTATAAAACCGGTTAAACTGCCTTCTTTAATTGACAAATAGACATAGGAACTGTGAAAAGGATTATTCTCTATTCAGAACCAAATATAATACTAAAGTGTCCTTAAGCTATGCACTTAAGCAAAATATATTAATGTAGGAGCTCTGACATCAGCAATGGATTATTCTGCCAAGGAGATGTTGGCCAAGGTATCCAAGCCCCCACAAAACGCAAAGGCTCCTTGCCTCTAAAGTGGGATACCTGCAAGAAGAGAGACGATAAGGCCCTGCTGTCAAAGACCTGACGTTAACATGGGAAAAATGTTTTGAGACCACACATGCAAGTGTACAGATGGTCTCTGGAATACCAGAGAGTGTTACCAAAGGACACTAAACAAATAAAGCAAATATGGGTCTCCTTGAGTCAAGCAAGTCTCCTCTGTCAGCACAAGCTATGCCTCACCTGCCTGGAATTACTGTGCAACAGAGGCAGCCATATACCTTTATATCCCAAATCGAATTGGATTTTAGCTCTCTCCTTGGAGGAATAACCCATGGCTGATGCCACAAGCTTACATCCTCTAATGGTTAGGAGATGTTAAAAGCCACATGTGGTGGTTTGAATGAGTGTCCCCCATAGGCTGTAAGTATTCAGACATTTGTCTCCAATTGGTGGCACCGTTATTTGGAGGTCTTAGAAAGTGTGGCCGTGCTAGAGGAAGTACGTTATTGGGGGCAGGCTTAGTGAGTTTAACAAGCTTCATGGTCTCCAGTCGTTCTCTCTCTGCTTCCTGTGCTCATTGCAAGATGTGACCCTCTGCATGCTGCTCCAGCTCCAGCCGCCATGCCTCCCACCACAATGGACTCTAATTCCCTGGAAACGTCAATCGTAAGCTCAAATAAACTCTTCCTTTTATAAGTTCCTTGGTCATGGTGTTTTATCACAGCAACAGAAAAGTGACTAATACAGCACAGTAAGACCCTGTCATATTTAACAGAAAAAAATGTAATTCATGGATTAACATACGATACAAACACCTGTGTCTATATACCATATATAATATAACCTACCATAACAATTAGTACTGTTTAAATACCTATATATCTAATTGCTTGTGCTTCATTAGTAGGATTGAAAGTTTATTCCTGGACAAACTGTCAGCCCATGAAAGGAAACAGCCAGAATTGACCAGAGTCCAAGACAACAGCTTCAGAGAAAGTAGACTGTTTTGCTTCTCATCCAACTGTGCCCCTTTTTTAAGCCTAGGGAACAATTTGTGGAAGAGGGGGCATGGTAGAATGTCAGGGCTGCGATTGGGGTGAATGGTGAAACTACAGCAATATAGACTGGACACATATTTGATCAACTTGATTGAACATACAAGTCCCCCCTGTTGGAGGGTGGGACCCATGGGCTGTGTGGATTTGGGCACAACTGCTTGCAAATTGGTTTTACATGAAGGATACTTGTACTCACAAATTATCACTTATTGTTAAAAATGAAAAAAAAAAACTGATAGAAAGGTCCAGGCCCATTATGGCAGAATGCATGATCTGGGATGGGGTGGGGTGGGGTGGGAGGAAGGGAAAGGGAAATATGCCTGAACTGAGTTGGAAAATGATGTATGAAATACACAAAGCATCAATAAAAAAATTAAAATAATAAAATAAAATAAATTAGAGTCCCATCCAGGGATAAACAATCTATAGTCTCTTATTCTTTACATTTTGTTCAGTTGTTGCTTTCTGTGATATTCAACATCTGTTGTATTAATAGGCTTCACTGGATACAGTGGAGAGACAAATTTATATTCTCTGTGTCCCTTGATCTGCTGTGTTCATTGAGCCTTAGCTGCAGAGTTACATTGTAGATGTGTCACTTCTGGCAGGGCATTCCACTGACACATATTCTCTGCATTTGACCAGTCGCATAACTCTATAAAATTTTCTGGTTTTTGCAAAAGGAAGCAACTTTGATGAGAGGTGAAAGGTATTATTGTGTATAGGGATTTGGAGCTAAGATTCACAAATGAACATACATAGTTTCTTTTTTTTTTCCAAGAGAAAGAATAACTCGTTTATTTGTAGGAGTTTTGGGTCTTACATACTGGGATTTGGGTGGCTTCTGGTGAGAATGGGAATGAGGGGGGTGCACGGGAAATTCACAGTGTACTTTCTACAAAAGGCTGTGTTTATGTGAACCAGGAGAGGCTCCAGTTGGTTCTGGAAACCAAGATGCACTCTCTAGATAGTGCAGGAATTTGACACTGTTTACCAGAATCCTCAAAGCATGGCTGCAGGGCTGTTTTATTACTGAGTGAGCAGTGGTTAGCTTGCATCCCCAGCCTTTGCAGGATATCAGGACAAAAAGTCAGCTCCCTTAATGCTCCAGCCAATATTGGACCCCACACATCTCCATGGCTCTGGGAATTATTTCAAGTACAGATGTTAGGGCTAGAGATTTGCACCAGTAGTAAAGTCCTTGCCCAGTCTGTGCAATGCCCTAAGTCTACTCCTAGTACCACAAAACAAAACACACAGAAGCTGAGTTTTAATCCTTCTCACAAATTTCAGACCACAGTTGCAGGATGAAATGATCATTGTCACACAGAAATCACTAAGTGGAATACATGGGCCAGTGGTAAGGCAGAGTCAACATCCAGGAGGCACAAAAATGTATGTGTGTCCCAGGCAGCCTTTCCTAAGTCACAATGGACCTCTTTTCCAGGCAGCCAGCAGGACAGTTCAAATATTATTAACAGAATTTTTATGCTGGTGGGTGATCAACAGGAAGGGATGGAAAGGTTCAGAATGGCGAGGAAGACAGACAGAACTAGCAGCAGGTCCAGCCTGAGGAGGTCTTGGTTTGGAGATTGATGTAATTCCCTTGGGTGGACAAAGATATGCTATCTTCTCTGGAATTGTTCAACATATTTTCAATGAGGACTCTCATGGCCTCATTAATATTTTTGTTCTCCTTGACTGATGTTTCTGTCCAACCTATGAAACCATTCTCTTTACTAAACTGGTCAATCTGGTCCCAGCTCACTGCCCAAGGGGAGAGATCACTCTTGTTGGCCAAGAGCAGGCAAGGCACTGGCTCTCCACTGGGCAGTGCAACCTTGCTGTCCAGGTCCTAGGGATATTAGTGGCAATGTAAACTTGAAAAAGTTAATAATACATACAAAATATAACACACTAATAAATGAAAATTGGATCAAGGGAGCAATCAAGAATGAAATTTTAAAAACCCTAGAGCTGAATGAAAATAAAGAAAATGCATTCCAACATAAAAGATGTTCTGAAAGGAAAGATTATAATAATAAGTGCTTACTCCAGAAGATGAGAAACTATTCATTTTAACAGCTTAACGATGTACCTGAAGATGACATTGGAAAAATGAAAACTGAGAGCAAAACCCAAGAAGATTATTAGATGAAGAAAAGTCTTTGAGAAAATCCAACATTGCTTGATGATAAAACTCATGGAGAAACTGGGGATACAGGGAACTAAGCACAATGTAATAAAGACAATATTCAATAAGCTGACAACCAATATCATGCTAGATAGAGCAAAACTCAAAGCATTTCCACTAAATTCAGAAACAATTCAAATATGGTCACACTCTTCATTTCTATTCATTAACAATGTTTGAAATCTTCACTAGAGCAATAAAGACTTGTGAAAGAAATAAAGGAGGTACAAATTGGAAAGGAAGAAATTCAAACTACCCTTATTTTTACATCATAAGATTCAATAAATAGAAGCTAAAGAATCTACCACAAAACTCCTAAAGACAATAAGCACATTCAGCAAATTAGCTAGATACAAAATTAACATGCAAAAACTAGTAGCTTCTTTTTATTTGACCAGTAAGTACACATAGGCAATAAAGTTAAGGAGTGTGAATATAAACCCAAATAGTTAACATCTGAGTTCAGTTATTGAACAACCCAGGCTCCCCAAGTCGAGTTGAAGAGCTTTGCTTACACATACCTATTGATCAAATAAAAAGAAAAGAGAAAAAATTCCAGTCCATTTTTGTTGTGAGCTCACAACAAAATTCCTCCTCCTCTTTCCTTACAATATTTTTTTTCTAATATCTTCCATGAGAGAGTCCCTGGGCTTTGAAGGGAAGGATGAAAGAATTTCAGAGAAGATCCATTTTTTTTCTTAGGTGACACGTCGAACTCTTGGGACTGTCCAAATTCTGTTTGCAATGGACTGTTGTCTCTTTTTGCAGTCTCCTTTTAATTCTAGTAATAAAGCACAAATAGTAACAAATATTAAAGATGATAAAAATTTAATCTACGGGCACAGACAATATGGGCTGGATAATATTTTGGTTGGAGTACTAGAACTTTTTGAGAAAGGGATGGAAATAGCTATCTAATAATGTGGTCAGTAGAGCCTCCTGACATTAGGAGGAACCAAGGCCACAGTGTCAGCCCTCTGTCATACCCCACTAGGGAGTGGGGCATAGATTGATTTGGTATTGTATATTATCTTTTCAGGTATACATTTATTAGGCTGCCACTGTTCCTCTATATGTTCTTCAGCATGTAAAAGTGTAGAACAAGAAGTCTGTAGTAAAGCTTCAGAGACCATTTCTTTCTAGTGGTTTGTATAGTGCTCTTTGTCACCATGAAGATCAGCTGTTGATTTGCAGTACAGGGTCTCAGCTTCTTTCTTTTTTTTTTTTCATGCTTTTATGACAACATATATTCAGCAATAGGATCATTTCTTATGTGCACCCAAATTTATAGGCAAATGACCTTTGTTCTGGAGGCTTTTAAAGCCTCCCTGGTCAACAACTCCTAGTATGGCAGCCCAGAGCTGTCACTGAAGTCTTTATTTACCAATGCTTTTTATTTTACTGTAGGCCAAAATTGCATCCTAGAAGGAGGAGTATGCCTTATCACCTAGCCTCCCGTTTTTGCAATTGTCACTACAATCAGAGCAGTGTCTCTTGTTTCCCACAACCCTGAAATCCAGATTTATAGTTTTCCAGAAGGCAGGAGTTGTATCGCATACCTGTAAACAGGAATCCAGGTAAAGGGGTTAACCATGTCCTTTCAGACTGTCTCCCTCTGGATTGCTATGTAACACCCAAGCCTACTACAAACCACCCAGGCTCATGGAACCACACCATGAGGGCCCCTGGTGCTCCCAGCCTTGGGGACAGGAAGATACACACACAACTGCTGCTGTGCAGTTGGAGTCCCACTTGACAAAGTGGGGCACACCCTTGTTACCCACTCTGAAAGATGCACTCAGAGAACCACAGCACACTACCCATAGCCCACCCACTGGTACTCTAGGGCCACCTGCCAGGGTCTGTCTGGGTCAAGTGCGAGGAGACTGAGCCCATGCCTGGGTTGTCCATGCTGCCTCTGATGCCCTCAGACAAAGTCTGTAGTACCTAACTGCAATCATGAAGGGTCAAAATGACCTCAGGACCATATATGGCGCTTCCCAATGCTCTGAGGGCTGCTAAGTCCCCCTCCCACAACTTTGCCTTAGCTGCTCAGGACACACTGCTGCACCTGGAGCCATCATTTTAGTTCTTGAAGCCTTTCTTTTTTTAAATTTTTAATTGGCTTTTGTGCATTTCATACGACCTTTCATAATCAAATGTTGATGCATTTCCCCATCTATGTCCCCCTCCACAAAAGCTAGCACATTCTGTCATACTTGTCAAGTCCTGTCTTGCAAGTTTTTTCTTAGTCTTTTTAACTTTATCAATGTAGAAGTTTATTGTTTTGGTCAGTTCTTTGAAGAAGTCTTTTGTTGTTGTTACTTTTAATTTTATATTACTCCAAGGTATGCATATATACACTCCAAACATATACCAAAAAGTGTGTGAAAAAAATAATCACCGAAACAGTATCATTCACAATATCCTCAACAAATATCTTGGAATAAATCCAAACTTTGTTGTACAGAAGCTTTTTGATTTCATGAAATTCAATTTGTTAATTGGTGGTATGAATGCCATACTATTGTATTCCAGATTAGAAAGTGCTCTCATGACTAACAGAGAGACATCTGAACTGAATGATATGATACACCAAATGGACCTCATAGACCTCTACTGAATATTCCACCCTAATACCAGAGAATACACTTTCTACTCAGCACCCCACGGAACATTCTCCAAAATCGACCACATACTGGGACACCGAAGAAACCCCCCACAAATACAAAAATACTAAAATAATTTCATGCATTCTATCAGACCACAGTTCAATAAAGCTCAACATCAACACCAGGACAAGCCCTACTCCCTACAAGAACACATGGAGACTAAACACACTCTTGAATAATGAATGGGTCAGGGAAGAGATAAAGAAATAAAAGCATTCCTGGAACTGAATGACAATGACATTACAACACAACAAAACCTATGGGATACCTTAAAAGCAGTCCTAAGAGGGAAGTTTATAGCCCTGGGTGCCTCCATTAGAAAAACAGAAAGAGCACAAGTGAATGATCTAAGACTACAGCTAAAAGCACTTGAGAGGCAACAACAGATGAACCCTAAACACAACAGACAGGAAGAAATAACAAAAATCAGAGCAGAAATCAATGAAATAAAAACAAAGAAAACAATACAAAACAATCAATGAAACCAAAATCTGGTTCTTTGAAAGAATAAACAAGATAGACAGACCTCTAGCCCAGTTAACCAAAAGAAAGAAGGAACAACTCCAAATCAATACAATCCATGATGAAAAGGGAAATATCACAACAGACAAGGAAGAGATCCAGAAAATCATATGGGAATACTTTAAGAACCTATACACTACCAAGTTTGAAAACCTAGAAGAAATGGATGAATATCTGAAATCCTGGGAATCACCAAAGCTCAACCAAGAAGAGATCAACAGTTTAAACAGACCCATAACACATGTAGAAATTGAAGATATAATAACAAACCTCCCAACTAAAAAAAGCCCAGGCCCAGATGGTTTCACAGCAGAATTCTATAAAACATTTCAAAAAGACCTACAACCATTATTGCTGAAACTATTTAGAAGGATACAATCAGAGGGAATTCTCCAAAATTCCTTCTATGAAGCCAGCATCACTCTATTACCAAAACCAGGTAACGATACAACTAAAAAGAAAAATTATAGACCCATCTCCCTAATGAACACAGAAGACAAAATTGTAAACAGGATACTGGCAAATCGCATACAGACCCACATCAAGAAGATCATCCATCATGAACAAGTTGGATTCATGCCAGAGATGCAGGGATGATTCAACATATGAAAATCAATAAATATCATCAAACACATAAATGCAATAAAAGACAAAAACCACACCATCATCTCAATTGATGCTGAAAAAGCTTTTGACAAAATCCAGCATCCCTTCATGCTTAAAGTCATAGAAGGAATTGGATTGGAGGGATCATTAGTCAAAGTAATCAAAGCCATATACAGGAAAGCCACAGCCAATATCATCCTAAATGGGGAAATGACAGAAACATTCCCCTTAAGGGTAGGAAATCGGCAAGGCTGCCCCCTGTCACCACTCCTCTGCAATATAGTGCTTGAAACACTTGCTAGAGCAATAAGACAAGAAAAGGAAATTAAAGGAGTACTAATTGGAAAAGAGGAAGTCAAGCTATCCCTATTTGCTGATGATATGATTGTTTACTTAAGGGTTGCTAAAAATTCCACCAGAAAACTCCTAGAAACGATTAACAGCTTCAGCAAAGTGGCAGGATACAAAATTATCCTAAAAAAAAATCAATGGCCTTTCTTTAACACCAAAACAAGCAACTGAAGAAAGAAGTCAAGTAGACCTTCCCACGCACAATATCCTCAAACAATAAAATAACCTATGGACAAACCTGACAAAGACACCAAGAGATCTTACAACAAAATTTTAAACCTTTAAAGAAAGAAATTGAGAAGACATCAGAAGATGGAAAAACCTCCATGCTCATGGATTGGAAATTAACATTGTAAAAATGTCCATTCTACCAAAACTCTTTGTAGAGATTTAATTCCAATCATCAAAATCCCCAAGAGTTTCTTCACAGACTAGGGGAAAAAAAAGTCCGTAAATTCATTCGGAAAAACAAAAGACCCGAATAGCTAAAACAACCCTGAGCGAAAAGAGCTACACAGGGGGGATCTCTATACAAGACTTCAACTATACTACAGGCATAGTTATAAAAACAGCCTGGTAACTGGCACAAAAAGAGACCTGTTGACCAATGAACAAAACCGAAGATCCAAACCTGAGCGCAATACAATTTCAGCCATCTCATATTTGACAAGGGGGCCAAGAAGCCACAATGGAGAAATGACAGCATCTTCGGCAAATGGTATTGGTAAAACTGGATCACACTTATAGAAGAATGAAATTAAACCCCTACCTCTTGCCCTGTGCAACAGTCAAGTCCAGATGGATCAAAGACCTCAATGTGAATCCCCAAACTCTGAAGGCGATAGAAGAAAAAGTTGGCAGCAGACTAAAAGACATAGGCGTAGGAAAAGACTTCCTAAATCAGACAGCATCTGTGCAAGAACTAAGGTCAACAATTGACAAATGGGACCTCATAAAACTCAAAAGCTTCTGTACATCAAAAGAAACAATCAAGGAAGTGAAGAGAAATCCCGCAGAGTGGGAGGAAACCTTCCCTGCAGAAACATCTGACAAGGCATTGATTTCCAGGATATATAAACTACTCAAAAAACAAAGAAGAATGAAAACAAATGACCCACTCAATAGATGGAGCAAAGAGCTGAACAGAGACTTCACAAGTAAGGAGTTAGAGATGGCTGAGAAACAACTTAAGAAGTGTTCAACATCACTAATCATTAAGGAAATGCAAATCAAACAACTTTAAGATATCATCTTACTTCAATAAGACTGGCTAGGATCAAGAAAACGAATGATACCAAGTGCTGGAGAGGTTGTGGGGAAAGGGGAACACTCATCCACTGCTGGTAGGAATATAAACTCGTGCAGCCACTATGGAAAGCAGTGTGGAGAACCCTTGGAAGACTTGGAATGAACTTGTCACCTGACCCAGCCATACCACTCCTGGGCATATACCCCCAAGACTCACCCCACTGCAGAGTTACATGCACGGCCATGTTTATTTCAGCTCTCTTCACAATAGCAAAGAGCTGGAACCAACCCAAATGCCCTTCAAATTATGAGTGGATAGAGAAAATGTGGTACATCTACACAATGGAGTTTTATGCAGCAGTAAAGAAAGACGACATCATGAGCTTTGCAGGAAAATGGCTGGAGTTAGAGGACATCATGCTGCTTGAAATAACACAGTCCCAGAAAAACAAACAATGAATGGTATCCCTCATCTGTGGATGCTAGTTCCAATTACCCAGTTGTATTTCCTGTGCTTGGCCCCTAGAGCTTTTGTCCAAAGCAGTTGGGAGTGACGCATAATGGAAACAACAACAACAACAACAACAACAACAGAAAGGACTGCATCAAAGAAGTGACTGAAGCAGTGAACTTCTGCTCATAACAGTCAACTTCCCCATGGAGAATATAGAGAAAGACTGAGAAAGAGATGAATAGCATGTTTGGCAGAATGCATGAGCTCGGGAGGGGTGGGGAGATGGGGGGACACGGGTCTAGATTTGATAAAAAATATATGTATAAATAAATAAATTAAAAAAAAAGATGGTTCTTGGCTGCCATGTGGGTGCTGGGAATTGAATCCGGGTCTTCTGCAGGAGCAGTTGGTGCTCTTGACTTCTGACCCATCTCTCCAGCCCTGACAGATGACATTTAAAAGAACTTTGGTGGGCTGGAGAGATGGCCTAGTGGTTGGGAGCGCCGACTGCTCTTGCAGAGGACCTGGGTTTGATCCCCAGCGCCCACATGGTGGCTAAGAACCATCAGTAACTCCAATTCCAGGAGAACTCCAGTTCCAGGGGAATCCGACACCCTCTTCTGACCTCAGCGGCGTTTCACGACACGGGTGCACAAACCTACATGCACACAGTACATTCATACACATACAAAAATAAATAAAAATTTAAAAAATTAAAAAAAGTGCTCTCATGACTTATAAGTTAAAAAATTATTCCCTAACTTATCCTCTATCAGATTCAGGGTATCAAAACTCAAGGACTTGAGTATAATACCTACTTCTGTTTACCAAAGGACATGTGCATTCAAGTGAAAATGCCTCATAAAAATGTGAATATAATATATGTCAGCTGTACATCTGACACAGGGCTAGTGCCTAGAATATATGATAAATTGAAAAATTAAAAAAAATCCCACTAATCTTAAAGAAAAGAAATGACCTCATTAAAAATTAGGAGTCCAACTAAACAGTTCTCAAATGGTGACACACACATATGTACAGGCAACATACTCATACATATAAAATAAAAACAATAAATACAATATTTTTTAAATTTCAATATATTTAACCAACAGGAAACTCCAAATTAAACCTCCTTTGAGATTTTATTTTACCCAAGTAACTATGACAAACTCTGGCATGTACCATTGATGGGAAGGTGAGTAATTTCAGCCACTACAGAAATCAGTGTGGTGGTTTTTCACAAAGACAATGATATATGTACCACATGATCTAGCTATATAATTCTTTGGCACATACTCAAATAACTCTAGGTACTGCTAGAGTGATACAGGTTCATACGTGTTTGTTGCTACTCTCTTTACAATAGTTGGGAAATGGAAACACCTACACACCTATCAACTGAAGAATAGATAGTGAAAGTAAGGTACATTTACACAGTGCAGTATTCAGCCCTTTTGAAATTGAAATTACAGAATTCACAGGTTAAAAAAATGGAACTGGAAAAAAAATCATTCTGAGTCAAGTAACCCAGATCCAGGAAGAAAAATTTCACAGAAAACTTTTAAGAAGTCGAGAGAGAGAGAGAGAGAGAGAGAGAGAGAGAGAGAGAGAGAGAGAGAGAGAGAGAAAATGTGTGCATATGCACTTCATATGAGGGGGATAGAATGCAATGAAATAAAGGGGAATGAGAATAATGGAATAAGAAGTGTTAAGTTGGATGTGGTATGGAAGAATAAGGTTTAGAAGATATGCAGATGGATAATTATCACTAACGATCTTTGGAATAAATCATGTGGGAACTTACTAGAGCAGATGTTTCTTAAAATATATATTATGCATTTATAAAGAGAGGTTAAATGAAGATACCCTATACTGGGTAGGGAAATATCCTAACTATATAACACTGTCCAGCAAATCGAAAGTCCATTGCCAAAAATGTCTTCCTTCTTTTGGAGTTGTTGATCAGAGTGTTCTCATAGACCCTGTAACCATACTAGTTATTAACATTGATCTGGCTTACTCGTAAGAAATTTATGGTAGGAATGTGTTTCTGTAGGCAACTAATACATGAGTCATAGAACAGAAAAATCAAAGTGGTACTTATTTCTTAAGCTTCCTTTTTACTGCCTAGCTTTTATTATGCTTAATGGTCTAAGACATGCTGCTTTAAGGGGAAATAATCATTTGTCCTACTCCTCAGTGAACCTGTGAGTTACAATAACACCTGACCTGACAAGATACATCCATTATTGCAATAGCATTGTGAATGTTAAAAAACTAACCAGCAACTTGGTGATTGGATTTAAAGCCCTAGATTCCATACCTGGTAATTTTATAAGGGACAAGAACCTGTGGCTAGACAGGTCTCAGTCATAAGGGAGAACCTACTACTATTACTCTACTAAATGAATCTAGTTTTAAACTGACTTCTAATGACTTCTTAGTATGCCTCTGCACTAAGGCATCTCTGAATTCTCATGAGTGATACTTCCTACACCGGGTTGTGATTTACTCAGACAGCCATAAATGCTCATTGACTAAAATAAGAAACTGCAGGGCTGGAAAGATGGCCTAGCCGTTAAGAGCGCCGACCGCTCTTACAGAGGACCCGGGTTTGATCCCCAGCACCCACATGGCGGCCGAAAACCGTCTGAAACTCCAATTCCAGGAGAACTCCAGTTCCGGGGGAATCCTACACCCTCTTCTGACTTCCGCGGCATTGCACGACACAGGTGCACAAACCTGCATGCAGACAGTACATTCATACACATACAGAAATAAATAAAAATTAAAAAAAATAAGAAATTGTAGAGAGTGCTCACTCCTGAATGGGACACCTATACCACAACCTTTCCACCTAAGGCTCAGCAATCATTCCAGACTAGGGCTAGAGAGACTGTAAGAGTCAGAGGTGGTCAATAAGTATAAGGAAATCATGTTTTCCAGACATGATATGGCAGTTGCAGATATGAAATCAAAGTGTTCTTACAGTATGCAAAAACTTCGATCCCCAAATCAGATAAAATCTGTGTATGGAGGGAGAAGGTAGGCACAAAGCTGAGGAACTTTTGGCAACTGATATCTGTTAGAGAAGTGAGACTCATTTCCCATGGCTGTGATTACAGTTAGGTTGAGCATGCTCCAGAGGATAGGCCTATACCTGAAAACATTTGGGTAATATTTAGGCAGTAAAGTGATCAGAGTTTAGTTATAATTTACCATATACACTATATATATTGAGAGCAACTAACTAGTAATGATGTTTTCCAGCTAGGCATCCCACTGTATCTGGAGGACTACAGTGTTAGGAAACTTGAACACGGCCATAGGTATTGCAAAAATGTCAAGAAAAAAAGTATTCCTCCTCAGAGTAGTGTCTAAAGTTTTAAATTATCACATTTGTTGAAAGAATATATAAAGTAATAATTAAGTTTTCCACCAGTGTTTGCTTAAACTAGCAATGACAGAGAGTTTTCACTAAGACTTTAAAACAGGCAAGGGAGCTGTCTTCACTGTTTTACAGCCAGGTTCAGTGACATCAGTACAGTTATATTTTTGTGTTCTAGTCCTCTGTTGCTCTCTATTCTCCCTGCTCAAATCCTTTATTGTTTACAGCTCATTCTATGCCACAGTGGCCCAACCAGCATTTTTTAAATATTGGTATGCATTATCAGTCCTGAATAGCATGTGCATATATCCTAAAGTCAATAAGTATTTAATCTGAAGAAAAGTAAGCCTGAAAATTACAAAGATGGTATTCCATTTCCATTTATTTAACTAGATATTACTCTTGACCATGTAAATCTTCACTGCCAGATTTGCAATCTGGATCATGATAGGTCAACTTATGCACAGACTTATTTAACTTGGGAGGCCAACATTTGTGATGGGGAAAGAAATTGAGTTATCCCTATATCCATATGGACTTGACCAAAATGTTCATCAAAAGCATGTAGCAAAGTCTCACCAACACTAATTTAAGAAACCTAATGAAACTCATTAGCACACACACACACACACACACACACACACACACACAAATGCAAACACACACGCATGCCATGAAAGTAGAAGGAGGAACTAGTTCAGGAAAGAAAGGAGATTGGTAGGAGTTGGGGGGGGGAGAATGAGAGAAGGCAACTAGGGGATTAATACTATAAAATATATTATATAAATATGCCATAATAAAGCCCATTGGAATGTGTAATTAACATATGCCACTAAATACATTTTAAAATTGAGCAGTATCCTGTGTGTGTTATACACCCTATGTTTATATCTTTTCTCTTTCTGGAAAAATCTGTAACTGTCTACTGAGTAGTGAGAATACAAATGGAGGGAACTTTCATACATTCATTCAAATATTTTAGCTATTATGGAAATACAATTTCAGGATGATAATCCAATACACATTCATTCTAAAGCACACTCATTTTAACTAGAGGGGATATATTTTATTAAAATTCGATTTGTAAAAGTACAAATAATTTTGTTCAACTTATGCTGTGATTTTTAAAACAAACATAGTATTACATGTTGTAAGCATCTCTCTGGATTTTGTTGATTGCTTTGATAATCAAAAATAAAAGGTCTCTTGATAAGAATATATTATAGAAATTCTAACATGGAACATTTACTTTCAAAGTTACCTTCCTAAAATGTTTTCAATATTCCAATTTATAGATTAATAATTAGGTAGAATCAATGCAAACTATTTATAGCCAAAATACTACTCCAACTTTCTGTTTTGTAATTGTAAGAAAATACTGTTTTGTAATATATGTATCTTTGGATAAATATGACTGTGACATTAACAGAAAAGCATGTACATACACATATATGAGGAAACTATGGAATTGTCTACATACATTATAAATTATTGCGTTTCCATATCCTAATATTGTGCAGCAACTTCTCAATTATAGTAGTCTTCAGATTTTTTAATTAAATGAATAGAAGGTGTTCAGAGAGAACACATCAAATGTTTCAGCAAAATATTAATTTCTATATAAGTGAGGTCCTCACATTCTGAAGCTGAGGTCACAGTTTTTATCAATATGATATCCACTGTTTAAGTATATCAATTGTACATGTAACATTATGATATTTTAATAGAAATAGTCTAACAAAACAACATGTCATGAAATATTAATTATATGTGCATATCCTGGCAGATAGTTACTGAAGATAGTAGGATTGTGAAAATTCTGAAATGATGTGATTACCATAGCAAATTATGTCAATATACAATCTGTTTCATCCTCAACACAGCAAACACTTTATAGCAAATATTAGTCATTACTCATCTATGTAAGTTATTGTTTGAATAAGACAGAAAGCGAACTTTGTGCTTTAAAGATTCAGTCATTTTCTTTTATATTAAGTGACCCCAAGTGGTAGAGTACTTTTCAAAAACAAAGAAAAATGTTCTTTGAGCCGGGTGTGGTGGCACACACCTTTAATCCTAGCACTCCAGAGGCAGAGGCAGGTGTATCTCTGTGAGTTCAAGGCCAGCCTGGTCTACAGAGTGAGTTCCACGCCAGGTGGGGCTAGAGGGAGACCCTGTCTCAAAAAAATGTTCTTACATCTCAAATACTTAACATGAAAATTGTTTGTATTTTTATCAATTTTGTTTATTGGTCACTATCAAATTTTCATTAAGTATTTTGACAATTTATGGTAATGAGGTTAGACACACAGCCTTTGCTATTATATTGAGCTCAGGCAGCACATAAACTTGTCATTCACATGTAATTTATGTTTAAAAATTGTTTTGACTTTATAAATGAGAACAATTTCAACTATATATGCAAATGACACAATGGCACTTGAGTTTGGTTATGAACTTCATAGAAGAGCATATTTCTCCATTCTTCATTCCCGAAATGACATATTTTTATTCTGTTTGATGGCATTTTAGTTTAGCTTCACAACCACAACACATGCCCCTGCTCTTCCAATGTTGACAGGAACTTCCTAAAAAAAAAAAATAAATAAAAAAAATCCTTATTAGCTTTTAGCATTGCCCAGAATATTGTAGTTAAAAGAATCTTTATTTGTTTTGGCACAAGTTTTATCTTTCTAAAAATAAGAAAAACTGCAGACCAGATCATTATAGTGCAATGAGATGAACGACGTTAAAATGATAATAAATCTCAGATGAAGGATCTTTTGGTTTTGGGTAATTTCCACCTTTTTAGAATGTTTTCTCAGTTAACAAATTACAGCTGATAAAATATTCAAGGATTTTTTTGAAGATTATTTGAAATAACATGTCACAGTAATTTGGCATAAATAATTATATTGCTACTCTGTTATTTTTCTTTTACTTTTCGTAAGATCAAAATCTGAAACAGTGGCAGAGCTACCAAAAAATCTGGGTCTCTTATATACTTGTCTACAAAGAAAATATCTGGTTTTACTCCACAGACGAATAACACGAAATTTATTACAAAATTAAATCTTTCATTAAGGCCTGAAATATACTAGTATGAAGTCTTTTATGAGAGTACCTCTTTCCATTCATCTTTCTGAGCATCATATGATTCTACAGTATTCAAATAAGTGTGTCCATCATATCCACCAACCACATAGAGTTTGTCTCCAAGGGGGCACACAGCAACAGCATCACGAGGAACACTCAGAGGTGCCACAGTTGACCATGAATCAATTTTTGGATCATATCTTAAAAGATTGAGGAGGATAATTGAGATGTAAAACACAGTAAAGGTAAAATAAGAAAAGAGCTTCCTAAAATGCAGAATTAGAACCCTTATAACTGTCAAGTATGTGTTGGGTAATATGTACCAGTAATCCCAGGCAAGTACATATTTATCTCAGACAATGCAGGATTTCATAAGTTTGATTTGGGATGTATTTTTTTTATATATTTCTTGTCTCTGCTTATTTTTGAAATAAATGGGACATAGTTACTCTATAAAGAATAAAACATATGCATACATGTGAAGTATTTGTTGACATAATAATTAAAATATAATTCACAGAATTGAGAGAAAGTAGGGACGGTATAGTTGGAGCAGTAGAGTGAGACCAAGAGGTAGAAATGAGGTAAATACAGTATTCATGTCTGAAATAAAAAAAAAAGACAAAATTTTTTTTCTGCCACAAGAGGTAGCTCAAAGAACACTGAAAAAGCATTTATTATCTTGAGAACTCTAAATTTCTTTTATCCATACTAATGAAAATTCCCATTTGGGGCTCTAAGCATTATATGAAAAATGTCTCATGCTGTGTACAATTTGTATATAAAACCATCTATGGAAACTTTTCCAAAACTTTGAAATTTATTATAAAAACCCATAACAGTGAGTTTAAAAAGTGTTAAAAAGTAATAAACTTCATATATCATACATGGGATCATCTACAATTAGAAACTTGCAAATTTGTTTAAACATATCTCTGTTCAATCATATTGTAAAAGATTTCATGTCAACTTGCAGATGAGTTTGAAATCATTTTCAAAAAAATTTTAATACTATATGAAAATGATAAAGTAGACAATGAAAATATCCATCACATATTACTGTCCTAAGAAAAGAAAATCCATAGTTGATGATTTGTAGTCTAGATCTTGAACACAATAGTGTTAAGTTTGCATTCAACTAAGTCAAATTACATACATACAAGTGGTCAATTGGAGCTCAAAGAAGAGTTGCTTTATGGATTGATATCCATACATAAATCATTTCTGTACATGCATATAGCTCAAGGTATAATTAGGATATTACTTGATTTGGGGAAATGCTGAATCGTTTTTTTTTCATTATTGGCATTACCAAAAATTGAACCTAAGTCCTTACACATGATTGACATTAGCTATAGATCAAATACCAACCTCTATCCTTGGTGAAGGAACTATTATTTTTTGGAAGAAAACAAAATTATCAATATATTTACAGTCTGTAAATACACGCAGAGCTAATTATAAAATAACACAGAGGCCAATATATCACATTAAAATTAAGGTAGCACCATTTCTCTCTATATTTCATTTCAGTTTCCTCATCACTCGATTGCCAGTACACATACATATAAATAATACTGGAAGTAAAATTCGGCCTGAATTCCAAGACCCATTCTGTAAAATGGAAAGTATTTGCAGACTTGGACTTAATTTATTAATTAACATTCTAGGAAAATATTCACTGAGCAAAGGAAAATGGACATTTGGGAACCTTTTAAGTTAAATTTTTAATTGTTAAATAAATGGATAAGTGAATCTCTTGGTAATGGGGGTAAGTTTTAAGAGATAATAGTGTCAGAAAAGACATGTATTCTCCATTACTTTTTTTCCTTTATTTCAGTGGCTGTAGTTGTGTGTGTGTGTGTGTTTTACAGCATACATTTCATTTGACTTTTATATGTCTACAAAATAGAAATTCTAATTGTTTTATTTCCTTTCCAAGATTACTTCTGAGATCTATCAATTTTTGATAAATTGACAGTATTTAAAATATTTTGTACATATATACATTTCCCTTGTAATGGAATACAGATAATAAAATTACACTGCTATAGGACTTATATTTTATCCAATATGAGTTTGTTTATTATCCAAATAAATAACTTCCACTCAAATAACTACATATGGATATTTGTTTAAGCAAAATAATTACTCTGAAAAATTAGTAACAATTTTACTTCTAAACTGTGTTTATGTTTGAGATACTAAATTTTTATCATTTTGAGGTTTGATTTGATTTAGACATTTGAATTTGTATTTGTTTCTGGTGAGTTGACTGATATGTCTTGGTATAAACTATCTTTACTATCTTATACTTTTTGTGTGAATAAATTATAGTGAGTGTAACAAACAGAAATACATCATATTTTATGGTTTTATGCTACAGTAAATTCATTAAAGAGTTTTTCAGTTTCTTTTTTTAATCCTACATGTACAGTGTTACAAATAACAAATCCCCTAAAGCTTAACATATCAGAATATATATTCTGATTTAAAACCTTTCTCATTTGAAAAAAAACACAGTTAAATCATAAATAAAATCAATTTACCTTTCCACACAGCCAGAAAGTCTGGAGCAATGGTTAGGAGCAGGGGCATCATGACCCCCTACAACATACAAATATCCATTGTGCGTTGCTACTCCAACACCTCCACGTCTTTTGGACATTGGAGAGCACATGCTCCACTTGTTAGTGTGTGGGTCAAAGTATTCCATTGTTTTGAGACAGGAACTTCCATCACGTCCACCAATAGCATATATCCTACAACAAATATGCAACCAAACGTATTATACTAATTATAATCTAAATATATATATATATATATTCACATATACATACATAAGAAATAGGGGTGTTCATATATATACACACAAAATTCATGTACATAAAGGAAAATTTAAGTATTTTAATTGTGTCACATTTCTGATTCTATACATTAGTCCCTCACTATTTTGCATCAGGAAGCCTGGGTTAATGACTGAATGGTCACATGTGGCAACTGTTAAGGTCTAGGGTACTCCAAACGTTCCTCTTTCAGTTTGGTTGAAGTAAATTTGACATAGCATTAAAAAGATCTCATGGAAAATTATGTGCAGAAGGGCAAAGACATAAATGGTTTGGCACAATGGAAACAATAATCAGCTTCAAGCAGCATTTTCCAAATGCTTAGCTTCTGAATCTCTGCTAGGTACTAACTTGTTTGTACAAAAATATTTTATCAAAAATGATGTTAACATAATATCTAGCTAAAATTTAAGATCAAATCAAGAAGATGGATTTTTTGTAGGGAGAAAAAGTAGCTATCTCTCTTCCTCCAAATAAATGAGCATCAATTATTTTGATACATAATATTTTAATCTAATTAATATTTAATCCTGTAACAATAAAGATTATAAATATATAAAAACATATATTTATAACTACCCTCCATACTGTGGTTTGAAGAAAACATACTATGTAAAATGAAAGTACATGAGTTACCATTGAGATTTTAGCTTGTTGTGATATATGTGAGGGATTCTGAAACTGAATCACTTGACATAAGGTTAGACTAGTCATAATAAATTAAGAATATAATAGGATCCCAAATATTATGAATATGGTTTTTGTCCTTGAGGTAAATATTTCCTATTTTTTTGTGTGTGTTAAGCTCTAAAAGCTGCCTTGGTTGAATTTCTTTTGAGCTCAATTATATGATCTAGAGCTGGCTTTTGCATAGTCAGGGTACAGATTGATACAGTTGTTCTTGATATTTATATTACCACATTGTCTGAAATTTTTAATATAAAACATCATGGATGCTACCTTCAGAGGTTACTTGTCAAAAGCGATGTAATTTTGTAGTACTCATTCAAAGTATGGAAGCACCATCGAGTATATTTTGTTAGCTTCCTATCACAGGGAAATGATCAGGAAAATGTCAATATTAAGAGAGTGCAAAATCAGGTGGGATTGAATACTTGTAAACTTAGAACTGTCACAGGAAGAACAGTTGAGCAAATCTTACCTTACTTGTAAACACAGAGAGACACATACTTTTATTAATCAAGAATCAATACTATTGCAAAATGTGACATGGCTTTAAGGAATATTTTTCTCTTTAATTTCATATATATTTGTTGAGGCATTTGCTAAAATAGATAGCAGTAGCACTTGCTTTTAATCCCAGAACTTGGAAAGAAGAGGCAAGTGAATCTCTATGGGATCCAGGGCAACATGCCCTGCATAGCAAGTTCCAAGACACCTGGAATTATAAGAAGGCTGTGGCTCATAACAAGCTATGACTCTGAGTTCCTAATTGCCTACATTCATACATTTGCATACACATACACACACAAAAAATTTAATTTATTTTTTATATATATGAATGTACTGTCTGCATGTAGATTTGTGCACCCGTGTCGTGCAATGCCACAAAATTCAGAAGAGGGCGTCGGATTCCTCTGGAACTGGAGTTAAAGACGGCTCTTAGCCGCCATGTGGGTGCTGGGGATCGAACCCGGTTCCTCTGCAAGAGCAGTCGGCGCTCTTAAGCACTAGGCCATCTCTCCAGGCCCCCAACTGATATTTCTAAACACTGGTATTTCTGGCCTCTGAATCAAAATTTGAGTGCAAAAAGTGTATAAGATATTTAGGGGCTGGAGAGATGGCTCAGTGATTAAGAGCACTGGTTGTTTTTACAGAAGACCGGGGTTCAAATCCCAGCACCCACATTGCAGCTAACAACTGTCTGTAACTCCATTTCCCTGAGATCTAATATCCTCTTCTGTCTTCCTCAGGTATTGCACAACATGGGTGTATTTAAACATATGCAGACATAACACTCATATGCATGAAATTAAAAAAATATATTTAAGTATTTATTTTAGAAAAAAATATTCTATATTAGATATCAGAATGTTCCACCAAATGCCCTTTGCATGTTCAAAGAAGGATGTCCTGATTATTTGGAAGGTCTGTTGATTATTTATAAAAGTTTTTTAAGCCATACCATCAGGGAGAAAATACCTTGTGCATTTGAACTTACTTGTTGTTTAATGCAACAACTCCAACTGTGCTTCTAGGAGTTGACATGCTGGCCACATAATTCCACTTGCGTCCCTCAGGATCCCATCTTTCTACAGTATTTAGATAACTCCATCCATCGTGACCACCAACAGCATACATTGGTCCTTCAAGTGTGGCCACACCTGAATGATACAATAGTATGAGAACTCACCTAAGTATACCTCATGCAATTTTCATATTACTTTGGAAACACTTGGCTAAATAAAATTGTGTCACGTCTGAAATAGATTTATACATATGAATTATTTATTAATTCACCTGTGAGGTTAAATGTGGTCTTCATATCCTAGGGACTTTTCAGCTATAGCCATATATTATGGTTGATTATTATTGTTGCATCATTAAAGTCAATGGAAGTAGCCTGTACTACTAGGAATGAAGTTACATTTTCTGACACAATTTCAATACTGCTTTTAATGCAAAGAATATATAAAATTTAATGTAAAATAAATTATTTCTAGGCAATCTAAGGATGGGTTTTTTACTTGAATTTAACCATGAGGTTAAAAGTATTTCCATGAGATAGTTGATTAGACACCCACTTTTAAGGTTTATTTAGAAGATGTTTTCTTTCAGTTAGAAACTATAAAAGACCCATTTCTGTTTCTTGTTATTCAGCAGCTTCACCCTGTGTTTTTTCAACCTACATTACATACACCTAAACTAACATCAATTGGATTTCATGAAAGCTTTGCTCTTAGTTCTTTGCAAGAAATAGGTATGTGTAAGAATTATATTGACATAACTGATAATAACTATACTATGTTTTATTTACATTAATTTATCAAGAGAAATGAGGAGAAATACAAGTCCTTGAACTGTAAAAGTCTATTGAGTCAACTTGAGATATGGCTCAGTTGTTAAAATTAGATACTCGCGGCTGAAGAGATGGCTCAGCAGTTGAGAGCATTTATTACTCTTGCAGAGGACCCAGGTTCGATTCCCAGCACCCACATGATGGCTAAGAAATGTCTTTAGTGCTCGCTTGGTGGTGCATGCCTTTAGTCCCAGCACTTGGGAGGCAGAAGCAGGCAGATCTCTGTGAGTTCAAGGCCACCCTGGTCTACAGAGCAAGCTCCAGGCCAGCTTGGACTAAAGAGAGACACTGTCCTCAAAAAGACTAGAAGAAAAAGAAAGGGAATGAAAGGAAGAAAAGGAAAGAAAAGGGAAGGAAAGGAAAAATGAAAGGAAAGGAGAGGAAAGGAAAGGAAAAAATAAAAAGAAAAGAAAAGAAAATTGGATAATTAGTCTTGCAATACACTAAAAGTGTTTGCTTTCCAATACTCTCATAGGACAACTCAAAACTGATAGATGTCCAGTTCCTGGGGACTCTATTCATTTTTCTAACTTCCCTGAGAACCACATATGACCACAAACCCTCACATAAGTACAGGGGGGACATATACATAATTCAGAAAATCTACTATAAAAGTCAATAATTCTGTTTTTCAAATGCCATGTTACTTAAAACACATGAAACAAAGATACATCATAAATATTCAGGGAAATAGAAGTTTCTCACTCTTCTACACATCACTATTGTTTCTTAAATTGTTTAGAAATCCAGGGTTCAATTATATTATAGAGTTCTGCTTAACCAAAGTTGTAATCTTAAATTTATTTCCCTTGGGCAAACATTTTGAGTTATTTAATGAATGCAGATTTGCTCCTTGTGGGAAGAGGCATGCCTATTCTAAGTAGAATTAAATGCTATAGCATAAAGAATTTTCACTCTCAACTGAGCTCTTAGACTGTTTACCATGGCCTTTATGTTCTTATATAAAATATCCCTTATAAAAAGGGTCATTTTCCTAAAACATAATCATCTCCAAATCTAGCAGGGAAACAGGATTAAAATATGAGATTATGCTATAACTAGATATTTCCATAGGTTTTTCAAGTTTGCCTAAACATTGCAAAATTTTATAGACATTGTTATTATTTCAATAGATCTCTATAAAGTATAGCTAGATTTACTTTGAAAAGCCTTACTATACATTTTTGAGAAATTATACAAAATTAATATCTTACCTAGCCCATGCCTATGTGTTGACATAGGAGGCATCACAAGCCAGACATTGTTAGCTGGATTAAAACACTCCACAGTATTCAAAGTTTTTAACCCATCTCTTCCTCCCACCACATAAAGTTTATTATCAACAACTGCAACTCCAAACTGAAGTCTAAGGCCACTCATAGTGCCAATATGTATCCAATTATTAGTCCTGAGATCATATCTCTCAATTATAGAGGTACCTGTTAGAGACAGAAAAAATGATAGAAAGCAATTATATAAAATGCTTGAATTAAATTAATCACATTGCATGTTTATGTTCATGAATAAAAGTTTAGTACCAATGAGTAGAGCTCAGAAAGATCAGGCAAGCTGTGATACCACTACCACTTTGGATTAAAATGGAAGAATCTGAATAAAATAATTTACTATAAACATAGCTTATGTCCTCATAAAACATTTTTGATGTTAATTTAAAATGTAAAAATAAATTTAAAAAATATCTTTGTGGTTAGATTATTAATGGTATAAACCCTAGTTTTAAATAACTTTACAATGAAAAAAGCTATATATTGTGATCTAATATTAAATATTTATAGGTTTTAGACTTTTAATTATGTTGACCTTTCATTATTCCAATTTTTGTGTCTTTTTTCAGTTTACGAAACTAATTTTGGTATGGGTATGAATGTGTTTGTGTGTGTGTGTGTGTGTGTGTGTGTGTGTGTGTGTGTGTGCTCGCACACATGCACATGCTTCTTTATAACAGATAGATTAGATTTTAGATAGATAACGTCAGGAATGAAATTTCATTTTCAGTGGGCGTTCTAAACTTTTTCACAAAATATTCCGAGGTGCTTATGTGAACACTTTAGGCTGAAAAATAGAATTCTATTACTTCATTTTTGAAAACAAAATCTTATCTAATTTCCCACTTCTGAAGTACAAAGTTTAATGAAATAGTATACTCTCAGCACTGCAATGCTAACACTCACATTAAACTGATACAATTTCATTTCTATGGGCAATGCTTATTATCACTCACTCATAGTAGCTGTTGGATAGATTTTAGTTAAGTTGATTGCACAAGTGTTAAGCTCTTGACAAACAATGAGTGTGAAAGTTTTCAGCATTGCTATTTACTCATAGACTTCACTGAAAGCTATTCAGAGATGTCTTAGGGAATCTCATTACAATTTCAAAAAAAAATAACCATTGAGATAACAGGAAAAAACCCACTTTTCACATGTTCTTTACTGAGATATTTAAGGGAAAATTTAATGTATTGTAAAATAAAAATAAATTTAACCTTTGAAACATTGTCATTAGCAGTTATAATGATAAGGCATAGGGTCCTATAAAGGGAAAATTTAAGTAGAGTATACATAACAGGTATATGTAACTAAAAATGTTGTTTTGGCAAGATTTTCTTTTAATTAGATTACTTTTTCTGGACTAAATATATTTAGATTAGTTAAACTGAAATATATAATCTATGTAAAATTTCACTCTGCTTTTATCTAATTTTCCCTTAATATTTTTTGTTTCCATTGAATTATTCCAACTTCCCAAATCTGTCCTTTTTCTTCTGATGTTTTACTTCCGCTTTAATTAGTGGAATTTATCAAAGAGCCAAATTAAATTAGGAATTGAAAACTAAGCTGTACTAAATATTAACACTATCTAGAGAGTAATGGAAAGGTAATTAGTCAGGAACTGTACAAGACTATATTAATTTGCTATTGCACGAGATGGAAGTAGAAAGATGTGGAAATCTGCCTTATACTAGGCTAAATCTTCCAGGCACTAGGTTAGCTATACATACCTCCTACTGCATAAAGTGCTCCCACGGTTGATTTTCTAGGCTTTGTACGAGGGCTCTGCAACATGGGCCTTCTCTCAGGCAAGAGATGATACTTCATAGCTTCCATTAGTAGCTTCTGACACTCAAGATCACCACTGAACATGGAACTGTTTTCAAGATCTGCAAGCAACTGGAAAGTAATTATGCATCACACATATATCAGGATTACAATATTTGTTTTATATTACACAAAGGACTGAGTAGCAAGCAAACACTTTATTATTATTATTATTTTTTTTTTTTTTGTCTTTTCGAGACAGGGTCTCCCTGTAGCCCCAGTTGTCCTGGAACTCACTCTGCAGACCAGGCTGGCCTTGAACTGACAAAGAGCCGCCTGCCTCTGCCTCCCAAGTGCTAGGATTAAAGGCATGAGCTACCACGCCCGGCTCAAGCAAACACTTTAAAATATTATGAAAATATGCAAAGAGATTAGCTGTATCCACATACAATGAACATCTCCTAAGCTATTGTATGTCACCAATAAAAAGAGTGCACATTTTGGTGGATTTGGTGTCCTGGAAAGTTCATGGAAACACACCAAGTTAAAATAGTATCTCCCATGGGAGGAACTAGTATCTTCCAAAGGGGACTGATTGCATTCTGATCTTCAGATCACAGTAGCATTCTGAATGTATGTGCTTCCCGTGAGTATCTAAGCAAAGTAGATGATAAAACCTATTCCCGCTGATGAAATATATGTAAAATACTGCTTGAAAGATGAGTTGGAGAAAGTCAAAACCATATTTTTAGGATGAAATTAGATTCATTTCTTTGTAGTTTTGTTTCTACACTATGATGGGAATTCAAGAACAATAAACAAGTTTAGAGGAATGAAAATCCTAATACAATCTCAAAACTTCTGTGACATTTCCTTCTGTGCCCTGGGTAACCTCAGTTCTGTTTTTAATCCAATTCTGTTGAATCACTATTTGACTTAGTGAAACTGCAGAGATTTTCTTAATATATGGTATTTTAAATAGGGTTGAAGACTAACCTAAGTAACCTGTAACTGTTTTAATAATTTCTCTTCATATCTTCATCAGCATTGTCTTCATATATATCATTTCTGTAATGTTTTCTTAAAACTCACTAACATATCACAAACCTGGTATTTGCATAGCATTGCTTATTACTATTGTTATCAGGAACATTCATAGAATCGCATTTTAAACATAGGACATTATTAGAGGTGAGCTAACAATAACAATATGTTTCATTAGGCCTGACAATTTCTTCATTTCTATGAAGAGAATATTAAACTAAAGTCTGTCACACACACACACACACACACACACACACACACACACACACACACAAATCCAATCTGTATAAGGGACCTTCAGCCTGCTGATTTTAATATATCATTGTTTCTAGTATTCCTGCAACTATTAAAAGCAGCTGATGAACTGATTAAAACCTAAGTTCCTAAGCATGCCCCATAAAATGCTTCCTTGGGCTAGAGTAGGACCTCATAAATTAGATGCTAAAATATTAACAGATAGTCTTATGCTACTACACTGGGGGTGTTTTATACATAACTAAATTAAGTAACCTCATAAGTCACCTAGATCCTTAGGCTCTCAGGAATATAAAATTTGAAATAATCTGCCTGTGTGTGGTGGCACACATATCTAATTCCAGCATTAAAGAGGATTAGGCAAGGGAATCTCTTTAAGTTCAGGGCCAGCCTGGTTTACACCATGAGTTTCAGATCAGTGAAAGATAATGGATGGAGCTAGAGATCATGCTGAGGAAAATAAGGCAGAGTCATAGAAACAAATATGATGTTTCCATCATATACAGACTTTAAATTTTATGATATGTGTGCATATGTGTGTGTCCCTTCTAATGGAAAAGTGGAAGGGGAAAGGACAGTGACGGTGGAGTGCTTGTGAGCAAACTACCACAGATGCATATGAAATACCACATTGGAAAGCCAAAATTCTGTTTGATAATTAAGAAAATTATTTAGGTGATTTTTACTCCATTAGAACGGGAGTAGCAGCTACCTGTAGAACAAATTTAACCAATCGCAAGATTTTATAAATAATGTTTTATGGGAACACAGATGAAAATAATTAACAGCTAAAATTGGGAGATAAATGATCAGAACTTTAGCATTATCATTATAATATTAGCATTTTATTAGGGAATGTGTTATACAATATATTAATTTTTACTTTGAAGAAATGAATGATGCACTAACCCTAGAAAAAGCTGTTTATTCAGTGTTAATAATGATTTTTAAATTATTTTATTTATTATTTTTAAATTTATTTTGTAAAGTTGCTTTTAGGTATAAAGAAATATAAGTTTACATTCATAAATTACATAGCAAGTTGACATATGTTTTAATGTACTTTTAAGGAAGATATTTATACTTTCTCATAAATGTTAGAATTTAGGAAAATATACACATAAACTTCAAGCTGTATCTATAATAATATGAGTCAGTGTGGTTTATTTAAGGTGTATTGCTTGCATGTAGGTAGGTGCAGTGCCCACAGAGCTCAGAAGAGGGCAGTGCCCACAGAACTCGGAAGAGTGCATCAAATCCTCTGGAACTGGAGTTATGGGTGGTAGTTAGCTACCATGTGGGGGCTGGGAATTGTACCCAGGTCCTCTGAAAGAGTACCCAGTGGTCTGAACTACTGAGCCATCTCTCCAGCCCCATCAATGTGCACTAGCCAGACAATAAATATGTGATGTGTATGATCAATATATTCTATATAGTATAAATCATAATTATTATTGCTTCTTTTAATATAGAGATAACTTTTGCTTAATATAAATGTTGCATTTATAGTGGGACTGAACAGGTTCTGTGAGAAAATTCATTTTAAAGTAGAACATCAAATTAACCAATCTTGGCTATTAGCCATGGACTTTTATGTATTTAGACTCATTTTGCTATTATCATTCAGATCAGAACTCAAAATGATGATGACAATATGAGTGGATCTGAAAGTAAAGAAGCATGCTTTCGAATGCAATAAATAATTGCCTGCATTTGTAGGTATTATGCAGTATCTGAGTTGATCCTAAAGGCCCTTGTATGGAGTTAATATCTTGATTATTAATTTCTTACCTAGAAGGTGAACAGAAACATAAAAAAGAGAGCATTAGTCATTTTCCTTTCTTGTAATAATGTTGTTTAGCCAGAACAAAAACTGGTAAATTGAATATTATGATGTTTACAGATTGTCTGGAAGCTTTTCTTTAATGTGAATTTTCTATTTTTCCATTAATACCTCTAATTAAAGACTAGGTTATTCTATGAATTGTATCCTTTGCAAAGCATTTATTAGATCTTCTCTGAAAAAAAAAAAACAGGCAGATAAGGAATGGAGTAGGCCTTAGTGGTAGTTTATTAATTTATCTGTCTTTGCATAGATAAAGTTCCATACCTGTGGTGAGAGTAATGGCAGTCTGATAAGAGAAAGCAGGTTCGCCAGATCTGGTTTCCTAGTCTGAGCATCATGACCCACCCACTGCATTAAAGCATTGAAAATAGTTTCTTCATTTGGCACGTTAATATCATCACTGCACAGAAGTTTTGACATTTCATTAGTTGGAAGCAAGAGGAATTCTTGATTCTTTATCACATCAATGAAGTGGTCCTAGAAGAAAAATCACCGTCATGTTGAAATAAAATAATAATAGCAATAGAGTATAGTTTTCTTGGAAAACATGTTATTTATCATATTTCTCACAGTGCACATCTCATTTTAAGTATATTGAACTATTATAATTTTCAAATGGATTTAAATATTCACATGATATTCATTTTCCTTGCTAAAAAGACATTCTTGGAGCACATTGAGATTCGAAACAGCTGGAGGCCTTGAATAATTCAAATGACTCCCTAACCTGAACTCTTTGCTTACTCATTATAGAATGTAGGATAAGCAGCAAAATTATCTATATAGCAAACATCAAGTCTGATAATTTCATAAGGAAACTTTGAAGTCCTAACTTTTCATACTGATATGCCTATTTAGAAAATGAACCCCTTTGTTATTAGGATTATTAATGATAGAACTAATATTTTTACTGTAGTAGTGATTTCTGACTGAAATTACTCTCATATATAGCAAATAAAGGTAATGTTAAATTTAGCACCTCACTTTTAGACCACTTTATTGTTTAATAACTTATTATGTAAGCAGTAAGTCATTACTATGTGGTCTTAAGAGATATGATTACCTTAACAAAATATTCAATAAAGAGTGAGCTCCGTTGCAATGAAATGAAAATTCTGAACTAAAGCATAAAAGTTTGTTATCAGTATTATTATATTTTTCTCAACAATGTAACTTTTTCCTAAATGATAGAAGTGTTAAGAAAAGAACACTATAAAATTAAATCTGTGGTTAACTGGTTACTGTCCTTATATGTCAGCTCTGAGACTGTGCTAATACATGGAAAGAACATCTCCCTCTTTCTTCCTAATCTAGTCTTTAATTAAAAATGGAACGCCAGGAAGAGAGTGCATAGCATTTCGGTGTGTAATATCAAATCAAGGGCAATGTGGAATATATGTGGCTATTTATTGTGCCTGTATTTAAAAGTTAGAGTATTGACTATAAATGGTTTTATGGTTTAGTATGGATAAGCATAAATTAGACCTTATGATAAATTTTGTTGTCTACACAGTTACTGCTTCATGAGAATATTTAATTTTTCTGGAATACATTGATTGGTGTAAATAGAAACACATATATTCCTTTAAAGTATAATCATATCACACACACATACACATGAACACACACACACACACACACACACACATATATATATATNATATATATGGTACTGTAGAATGTAGTACTGTAGAGATATAATTCATAATTTTAAATTATTGGGTTTTAGAATTATTTTTATTCTAATGCAAAGGAAGCTGCTTATTTTTGTAACTTATAAAATTATTTAGTTTAACCATTTTTAAGATCCACACATAACTTCTTACAAAAGTTAATAAATAAATGGAATAAGATTAATTTATTCTTAGCAGTTATAAAACTGAGATGGAGAATTTAATGTGCCAATATGGGGTGTGAATCTGAGTTCTTTGTGGATGAAAAACACCCAAATTAGAGTGAGGTAACAGCTTTCTTCATTGTATCCACTCAACTATAATTAAATACATAATTTGTATAGCATGATTCTTAGAAATTTGTTATAGATATTATTTTAATTTCAATAAAATTTCATGAAAATATTATCATAAAAACTCTCTTCATCAATTTTATTGTATCAACAATAGGTAAAAGCATAACTGAAAAGGGGAACTAAGGGGGAAAGAATTATTGCATTTTTATGAACATCCTGCTCTAACACTCAGTTTGAAATGCACAATACAAAGAGGAAGACAGACCCATTTGAGCAACAAAAATATTTCAAGTTGTTTATCGGAATGCATTTTGTCTGCAAGAATAAGATATCAGACAGGAAGCTGTTAATACTAAGTTCAAGAATTTAGGCAATTTAACAGGAAGTTTTCATGTTTGGCTTTTACTGTAGGGATTAACCTTTGAACTACATAACTACTGTTCCTTTAGATTAAATGTCATCTGTATTTAGGACACAGGGATATAAATAGCATGACTAAGTGACACATTTTGAAATTCCAATCTGTTTTAATGCGATTTTCCGCCCACCAGCATCATTTAAGGAATATAGTTGAAAGTTCCTGGGGTGGGAACAAGGAAGAAAACTATTTAAAAATATTTATAGTGCTCAAGTTTCACAAATTTGGAAATTTTACATTATGCAGTAGCCTCTAGAAACTGTGCTTTTTCTGGGCTGGAGAGATGACCTAGCGGTTAAGAGCGCCGACTGCTTTTACAGAGGACCCGAGTTCGATCCCCAGCACCCACATGGCGGCTGAGAACCGTCTGAAACTCCAATTCCAGGAGAACTCCAGTTCCAGGGGAATCCAACGCCCTCTTCTGACCTCCGTGGCATTGTACGACATGGGTGCACAAACCTACATGCAGACAATACATTCATACACATAAATAAATAAATAAATAAATAAATAAATAAATAAATAAATAAAATT
>VZQC01013302.1:4595697-4708728 GCA_009823505.1 Rhizomys pruinosus
GGCCAGCCTGGTCTATAGAGTGAGTTCCAAGACAGCTGGGGCTACAGGGAGACCCTGTCTCGAAAAAAAAAAGAAAAAAAAAAAAAAAGAATGACCATGAAGTTCTGAAGCTTCTTCCCCTAGAATATAGGCATCAGTCATCACGCCCATTTGATGAGATGCTGTGGACTAAACTCAAGGTTTGTGCCTGTGTGGCAATCATTCTACGAACTCTACATCCTATCACAATATTTCTTTAGAATTGAGTAATGCTTAATTTTCATTAGAAGTATTAATTTGTACAATTTTACAACCAAAAGTACTAAATTGTTCAAAAAAGACCAGCAAGTCATATTTTAATAGCGTGGATTACACTAGAAATATTAACTTGTTCAATTAAATACCAAAAAGTATTTTTTATTTCCTCTCTTATCTATATTATGTGTAAGTTACTTGAAAATTATATGTTTAATTTTGTTTAATTTTATCCATTAGATAAAAATGCATTATATATTATTACAACAAATGAATCCAAAACAGATAATTTACCATGGTGTACTTATGTGCCACATTATGGAGCTCCAGACAGCCCTGGGCATCTCCAAATGATCGAATCCCTAAGCAGTTTGAAGGATGGAGCTGCTTTATGAGGAAATTGCTGCAGACATCAATGACCTGATTCAGCTGCAGGAGACAAGCTGCAGCTAGCAAATTTTCAACAGTGTCTTCTTTCAGTTGCAGCATACCTAAAAGAACCGAGTTAGTAGAGAATGATTACACATTACATATTTACCTAAATATGCTTGTTAGTTGTATTTTTGTCAAAAATTCTTTAGAGACTTATGCTTTCTAATGTACGATAGTGCCCCTAGGAATATGGTTTAAGACTGAAAATTATGAAGGAATTTGCAGGAAAATGGCTGGAGCTAGAGGACATCATGCTGAGTGAAGTAACACAGTCCGAGAAAAACAAACGACAAATGGTATCCCTCATCTGTGGATACTAGTGCCAATTACCTAGTTGTAAGTATTTCTTGTGCATGGCCCCTTGAGCTTTTCTCCAAAGCAGTTGGGAGTGATGCATATTGGAAACAACCACAATAACAACAACAACAGCAACAGAAAGGACTGCATCAAAGAACTGACTGAAACAGTGAACTTCTGCTCAAAACAGTCAACTTCCACATGGAGAATATTGAGAAAGACTGAGAAAAGATGAAGAGAATGTTTGGCAGAATGCATGAGCTCTGGTGGGGTGGAGGGATGGGGGGAACACGGGTCTAGATTTGATTAAAAAAAAATATATATATATAAATAAATTTTAAAAAAAGAAAAAAAATAGAAAGAAAAATGGAACCAGACTTGTTTATACAAAATTATTTTAGCAAAGGAATAGTGAATAGTATAATACAAAAATGATAACTTATTTTGTCAGCTTAAGTTGTCATTAAACTTTATATTAATAATATATAATTTTTAGTAAATTTTATTGAATTTTTCTGTATTTAGAAAATAATACATATTCTTTTAAAAAATACTTGTCCCAGCCTTCTTTCCCAAGTCTCTGGAACTCAGTAGCAAAGTGTCTGCCTAATAAAACAAAAAAAATCATATTGTATGCATGAACACCACTTTAAATACATACAATTTTGAATTTTCAATCGTATATAAACAAAGCCAGAAAATTATCTGTATAATGAATAAAAAACTATTATATACTATGCTATTAGGATCATACAATTGGTCATATGTATGGAGACCACATGGAGTCAAAGATTCTGGTACATGAGAATAAATATACTTTTCACCTGATATTTGTATGTGCATTCATTGTCTGTTAAGTTAATCCTTGTCCCTTTATTATGCTCATAAGTCAATAAAAATATCTCAAGAAAAAAATATTGAAGAGCTCCCAAAAGAAGAAATGTTTACGTAATTATTTAATTTAGCATGAAATGCCATTTTAAAATTCCAAGAACTAGTTCAAAGCATGTTTTTAAGGCTGTATCTCAATTTTTTAATATATATTTTTTAATTTTTTTATTTATTTCTTTATGTGTATGTATGTACTGTCTGCATGCAGGTTTGTGCACCCGTGACGTGCAATGCCGTGGAGGTCAGAAGAGGGTATCGGATTCCCCTGGAACTGGAGTTCTCCTGGAATTGGAGTTTCAGACGGTTCTCGGCCGCCATGTGGGTGCTGGGGATCGAACTCGGGTGCTCTGTAAGAGCAGTCGGCGCTCTTAACCACTAGGCCATCTCTCCAGCCCCTGTATCTCTAATTTTAAACAAAACCATATTAACGCTTTACTGGGAACATTTTCAGAAAAGGAATTCATGTTTTGTCATTTTAGCTAAACTACAGATGTTAAAAACATTGTTTCAAATGTTCTACATAAAAATTATTCATAAAGTTGTTTTTTTTTTTTTTTTCTCAAATACTTAGTTGCCATAGACCTGATATGGGTCCACAAGCATATGTAAAAGAGTAGTACAGATTAAGATTTACTTGCCACTGACTTCGAACTATGCAATGCAGAGCAGATGCACCCAGGATGATTTGACATTTCCTTGAATTTGATTTTAGACTGAGGGAATGGCCACTATGTCATAAAAACAGAGAATTATAACTTACACTTCTAAACTCCCAATTTCTCTGGCACTTTTGCAACAATATAGAGCAGGCTAACATCAAACTCAAAGAAATCTTCCTTCCTCTGCTTTCCAGGTACTGGCAGTGAAGGCTCTTGCCAACACACTAGGCTATATTTCAATCATTTTTATTAATTTCTTCTGTAATACCTTGTATTAACTTTCTCATTTCATCCATCTATGTATTGGTACCCTCTTTGAATCATCTTTGTAGTTTATTCATATCTTTCTTGATTTGGGGTGGAGTCTTTTTAAAAATTTTTTTTATTATTTATTTATTTATTTATTTATTTATTTATTTTTGTATGCGTATGAATGTACTGTCTGCATGCAGGTCTGTGCACCAGTGTCGTGCAATGCCGCGGAGGTCAGAAGAGGGTCTCGGATTCCCCTGGAACTGGAGTTCTCCTGGAATTGGAGTTACAGACGGTTCTTAGCCGCCATGTGGGTGCTGGGGATCGAACCCGGGTCCTCTGCAAGAGCGTCGGTGCTCTTAACTGCTAGGCTATCTCTCCAGCCCCTGGGGTGGAGTCTTACACTTGGTTATGGTTTTTGTCTAGAATTTAATCTTGGGTGGAATGTTGGGTAAAAAAGCAGCCAGAAGTGATAAACACAGGCCCATTATGAAAATACTGTACTGTTCAATTAAGATCAACTATGCCTATAACTCTATCAACTTTCAAAGAATGAAAACTTAAGGATAACACAAAATGTAGTGGTACGTATTTATTAACTTTTGCATTTAAGCTATTTCTCTGCCTTCACTGTCTTTGTTTTTAGGGTATAAATAATTATGTAACTTATAATACAATGTAGAACTACTATGATTTCATGCATGTTTTGTGCTTACCTGTATAAGCATACTGTACCAAAGCATTCAGTGCATTTGGGTCTATTCCTTCCATCTTGATCTCTTCTTGTTTTGCTTCAAGAAGATCATTAGTAAACATTGCCGCGAAATAATCAGACACTGCACTGAGAACCAACCTAGAAAATTGAATGGTTGCACTGACACATTAGTCAAAAGTCTCACAAAAAAGCATAGAAGATTTTCAGTAAGTTTTTAAAACTTCTCAGTCTATTTCTTCCATAAAAACATTTATAATTGCCAGGCATGTTGACATATGCCTTTATTCCCATCACTTTGGAGACAACAGTAGGCTGATACCTATAAGTTCAAGGCCAGATACTGGCATCCCCCAAACCAAATTTATTTAAATATGCTGAAATTAGAAATGCCAATTAAGCAATTTTTTTCTTTTTAGAGAGCCTGTGTCATTTTGTCTTCACCATCAATATCTAAAATTTGGTACTTTTAAATGTTACAGAAATACGTCATTTTCCCAATATTTTGGGTTTTTTTTAATATTTTAGTTATTGGTTTTATTTGTATGAGTGTTTGGTCCACATGTATGCTCAGAAGAGGGCTTAGCATCCCCTGGAAATGGAGATACAGATGGTTGTTAGCCACTATATGGGTCAAACCCAGGTCCTCTGCAAGAGCAACTAGTGCCCTTAACCACAGAGACATCTCTCCAGCCCCAAATTGTTTAATATTTCAAAATAAAAAAAATAATTCATCTATGTTCCACATTATACCATGTTCATTAATTCTTGTTAATTAATATTTTCTATATCATCTGAACATCCATTCTCCATAAGAATATTTACCGATGAGCTGGGATTCTGAGAGGTCCGGCAATGAGTAGCACATCGCACAATTTTTTCTCTTTCAAATAGGTCTCCATTTTGGAGAGAGTTTGTTCTGCATGGTTTACAGAACAGAAATAATCCTCCGAGCTGGTGTTACTCATTTCTCCATGTTTGTCAGCATGTAGTCTGGAAAGTAAGTGACAGTTAGTTCATATCATTTTTACGAAATTTAATTTTTAACTGTACCAAGTATTACATTATACATTTCCCTCTACCCACTTTACCTTCTTCTCCGAATTCCCCCCTCCCACTGGGCTTTCCCTTTTCATGGGTATTCCAGGTTCCGCTATCTCATATGCCATCATTAAATTTAGTCGTCACCTTGACATAGACTTAAATTATCTTGATAAAGGGAACCTCAGTTTAAGAATTTCCTCCATTAGATTGTCCTATGGTCATGTTTGTGGCACATTTTCTTAGTCGATAATTGATGCAAGAGGTCCATGCCCACTCTTGGTAGTACAGTCCCTGCACAGTTGGACCTTGACTGGCTGAGACAAGAAGGTGAGCATCATGCATGGTATATTTTTCAGTCCCTGATTCCAGTTTCCTGTTTTGAGTTCCAGTCTTGGAATCCCTTTATGAGGAGACCTTCACCTAACAAGTTGCTTTTTGTCAGTGTTTTATCACAGCACCAGAGAAGCAAACTAGCACAATTCATGACATAGGATATGTGGATACCAGCACCATTTTCAAACAACAGTCACAATTAATTTTCATCAACTCTGCCATTTTACATTTTTTTCTTAATTTTTATTGAACTTTTGCATGCTTCATAAAACATTTCTGAATCAAATTTAGACCCATTTCCCTCATCCAGGCTCCCACCCTGCCAGAGCTCCTTCAGTCTGCCATACATGTCTTGCATTATTTTCTCAGTCTTTTTAAAAAAAATATGCATAAGTTTGCTGTTTTGGACAGAAGTTTACTGTTTCAGTCAGTTCTTCAAACAACTCTTTTTGTTGGTTTTGTTCCCTTTAATTATATATTACTCCAAAATATGTATGTATACACTCCACACATAAAGCAAATTGAGTATTTTTTTCTTTATTAGTAAATATAAAATCCAATGCTACTATAAAAGTACATTAAAACATACATCAAGTTGCTATGTAATTTAGGAATGTAAAGTAATATTTCTTTTTACCTGCAAGCAACTCTACTGTTAAAAGGTGAATCCCTAAATATGTTTTGTAATTAACCTATTATTTATTTTCAAATGACATAATTTTGTTTATGTGTGGAATATATACATCCATTCTACTCTTTAATGCTTTAATATTTATTATTCTTATTCTTAACATTATTTCAGAAATGTGGAATATAAAATTAGACACTTTAAATAATTTAACACTTAATGTCTCCAAATAACCTTTTTTTTATTTTTTTCTTGAGCATTTGTATAACTCATACAATGGTTCCTAATCAAACCTGATACCTTCCAGGTCACAAGTCCCCATCAGAATTCACCCATCACAACATCAAAGCTAAGTCCTATCCAGTTAATCTCCCAACTCCATAAGTTGTTCTGTGAAAATAGATCTCATGGAGTCTAGTCAGCGTATCTAGGAATCCTAGCTCAGGCATACTCTTCCTCACCCAACAATAGGCAGTCTCTTGGAGTACTCAGTCCAGAGTAAGTCCCCCACCAATTTCTCTTACCCCTCTTTGAGACCTTGTATCATTTGGCATGGGTCCCTTGTCTGATGCTGACACTGCCTAAATTTTACATGTGAAAGTTTACAATGGATTATAAATCACTGCTTCTCTATGTCCATGCACCAGCCATGGCTCTTATAATCTTTCTGCCTGCTCTTACACAATGAACCCTGAGCAATGTATTTTGAAAATGGTTATATGAAGGTGGCATTACTTTCTGTATAGAATTTAAATGTATGAGAAATCTCTCTGAAATTTTCTGAACTACAAAGAATCTTCTTTAAATTTTATCACAATATTATAATAATAATCAGGGTTCCATGTCTTAAACTGAGTTAAAACTGTCCCCCAAATTTCACCTTACAGGGGTGATAAATTTTGAACTGAAGATGAAACCACACATAGAAAAATTCAGCAAAATTTTTTATTCAAAGAAATTATAACCTAGCCAGTATGTACTCATGTAACCAAGCAATAGAATCTCACAAAATCATGGTAAGTGCACCTTGAAACAATTCTAGGCCAAAGGATGGCAAATTATGGTCAAGCAAGTCAGCAGTTAGCAGCAGAAACATGGTTATCATTTTCTGTCATTTCCTGTTGCTGTATTTTTAAACAGAACTCAACATTTTGGAGGCAGGACAAATGTTAATCACTGATGGTGCAGAATATTTACTTGTTCTCTTTACCTTGCTGATATAAAGAAAATAACCCAGTGTTTTCTTTAACCATTGCTTACAGTCTTCCTCAGAAGCATGATTTAATTTCTCTTGAAAGGAAAAATCACTTGGCACAGATGGCTAAAAGTCATTCATGTTGTATGCAGAAATCTTCAAAGATTGGCACAGTTTAGATATAACACTTAGTCTTTGGGTATTCATCCAAAGACAAAACAATTTTGCTTCAATTACATATTTTATAAGAACAAATGAACACCTGATCTTTATGAATAAACATGCCTATCCTCCTGAAAGATAGATCTTTATCCTACATTTATCAGCAACATTGGGGCACTGTCCATAATAGATGGGCTGAAGGCAATCTCAAGGAAGCTCAAGACTAAATGAACTTTACTTTTCCTCTTTTTTTCTTTTTTCTTTTTGAGACAGGGTTTCCCTGTAGCCTTAGCTGGCCTGGAACGCACTATGTAGACCATGCTGGCCTGAAACTTGCCTGCCTCTGCCTCCCAAGTGCTGGGATTAAAGGTGTGTGCTGAGCTGGAGAGATGGATCAATGGTTAAGAGCACCGACTCCTCTTGCAGAGGACCCGGGTTTGATTTCCAGCACCCAGATGGCGGCTAAGAACCGTCTTTAACTCCAGTTCCAGGGGAATTCAATGCCTTCTTCTGACCTCCGCGGTATTGCATGACACAGGTGCACCAACTTACATGTGGACAGTACACTCATACACATAAAAAATATAATAAATAGATTTAAAAAAAAAGGTATGTGCCAACCTGCCTGGCTCAAATGAAATTATATATTTCTTTTATTCTTTCAAATAAAGCCAATTCTTTTTCTTATACCAGCTAGCAGGAAAAAAAATAAAGCCAAGTCTTTTTTGCCTTAATGTGAAGTTGTTGCTTCGTGATTTTTTTGTGTGTATGAATGATTTATCTTTTAATTGACTTTTTGTGTTTCATACAGAACATCTCAATGAAACTTAATCCCCTTTATACTGCCATCCCCACTAGAAATGTTCGACAACCCAATGCCCACTAGAAAAAAAAGTACACCTACACCATAGAATGCTTGTGGAGGTCAGAAGAGGGCAATGAATCTACAGACTGTTTTTAGCATCCATGTAGGTGCTAGGGATTGAACCAAGGTGCTCTGCAAGAATAGCCAGTGCTCTTAACCATTAGCCATCACTCCAGCCCTAGCCTGTCTATTTTTAACTACTCTGATCTTAGTAATAACCTAGCACCTGTAAATTATTCTTTTCTTAATTCCACGTTATAAACTAAAATATTAAGTCAGATATAAAAATGGAAAACAATGCATTAGGGAATATACATAATTTATTCATGATGTTCTAAAACTCATTTATTAAATGGGGTGTAGGAATGTATGGGTATACCAAAAAAGCAAAGAAACAAAAAATCCTAGAATGGTGTTAAAATTCTCACATTAATATCAGCCTTTGCTACATACTGGATACAATATGTCAAACAAGAGACTTTATCTTTCCAAGTACTGTATTCATCCTACAGAATTAGGATGAAATTCATATTGTTGTTAGCATTAATAATGCATATTCAACAGTGATCTTCAGAGTACTTAATTAAAGCAATAAGCATGGAAGTGCTAAGAATAAATTTTCAGGATTGCCCTATTAGTATGAATTCCTAAGAAAGTTATTTTCTAGATGGGTATGGTGGCTCTGGTCAGTAATCCGACACTCATGATGTTGAGGAAGCAGGATTACCATTAGTTCATGGCCAATCAGGTCTAAGCACTAAGATCTAGTTCAGATATGAAAACAGAGAGGGAGACATTCAGGGGTGGGCAGTTTAAGGATGATATGGGGTGGAAGGAAAAGAAATATTGGAGCAGGAGAGTAATTTATTTGAAGCAAAAATGCATGAAAATACCATATTTAAATGTAATTTTCTAGCAAATTAAAAATATATACAAGCATGCAAACACACTCACAAAGAAAGACAGGTAAAGAGACAGAGAAAAAGAAAGAAAGAGAGAGAGAGAGAGAGAGAGAGAGAGAGAGAGAGAGAGATTGATTTATAGGGGATATTTCCTGAACATCTGTGCACAAGGGATACAAAACAAATCCCAAATGCTAAATCAGATATAAGTTGATATGAATTCTTAGTCATAGAGAATCTGTTAAGTTACCAAAATAATACAGGTCTTGACTGGTTTCCCACCATAATAGTTGATAAGAGTTTATTGCTGAAGAAAGCACTCACATTGTTTGAAAGCTGCAAAAAAAAAAAAAAAAATCAAGATAGCACTGAGATGTAAACTTCTTTCCTGTTGGCTAGCTTTCACAGCACAGCAAAACGCTATTCAGAGTACTGGGGAAGTAAAAAGCATCAGTAGTATTACCCAACCCTGAACTCTACAATCAGTCCTAAGCAGGGAGTTTATCGCATTCCTTTAAAGTTCAGGGAACATTAATGAAAAGAGAAGGAAAAGAATGCATAGAATGAAAGAGCCACCGAATAGGTTGAGCAGGCTCCAGTGGTTGAATTCACACCACAAAACAACTGGGGACACAAACTTGACTCAGTAGACCTTAATATGCGTGACAGAATGCGTGATATCTGGTGAGGTGTGATGGGAGGTTTGCTAGTGGACCAAGTCTAAATATGACCAAGATCTATTGTATGAAATGCACAAAATAATAAATTTAAATAGACAAATTTCATTATTTAATATTGTTATACATTGTTTACTTATTTTAAGATAATGAAAAAAATATTGCCATTTCTGTCTGTTAAATATTCCGGGTAGAATCATATTTGTTTCATCCTTGGCTTTGATGGCAACTTATCCGTATATCCACAGATGAGTGTAGCTCTCACCCCTCTTCAGGAAACTTCTGTTTATAATAGATGGAGACTATTACAAAGATCCACAGCTGGTCAAATGAAGATAAAGTGACCTTGGTATGATCAGCCCCGATTGAAACATGGAAAACATAACGCCTACGTCTAAGAATCAAGTAACATGGAAGTGAATCCAGAAAGATTGTAAGAGACAGGTGACCAGGACTCCTTGCTGATAGATATTGTTTTTCGGATATGACAGGAAAAGAGTACTCCTGAAATTTCAACACTATCATTCCCTAAACAAGACCTAACAGTGTATATCCTGATATAACTCCAATGATAGCATTAGTTGACGTGCCATTGGGAATGCAGGAAATCTCACAAGGGTCCACCTATGATAACAACTTACAATCAATGGATTTTGAGAGAAGGAGAATCATTTTTGCTCCTGGTAAGCTCTCCAATTCCAAGTGGATCGCCCCAAAGCAGATATACACAGAAGCAACATTAAACGGTAACAATAGTTTATATATATATATATATTATATATATATACTACTATATATTATATATGTGAGATCAATGGCAAACAATAATAATAAAGCAGTAACAAAACTGATAATTTGAGTGAGATCTGGGAAGAAGTGGAGAGAGAAGTGAGATGTGAAAATGTTTGAAAAATTCTGAAATACAAAAACTAAATGTTATAAAAATAAAGACTAGAATTATGAAATCTCAAGAAATACAAAAGACAAACAATTCTAGGCATACTAGGTACACCACATATGAAATTGAAAACAGATTTAGTGTTGGGTTTGGTGGCACACACTTTTATTCCAGGCACTCAGAAGACAGAAGCAGGTAGATATCTGTGACATCAGAGCCAGCCAGCTGGGGTTACATGAAGTCCCTGTCTGAAAATATCAAAATAAATCAAGAACAAAAAATAATTAAAATTTATGGTGAAATATAAGTATCTGTTTCAGAAAATGGAAATAGTACGAAAAATGAAGAAACGTAGTTAATGAAACTATGTAAAACTAAATGTAATATTGTATTCTCATTTTATGTGCTTTAATTTAGCTGTATTATTTCAAAGAGAAATTAATGATGCAACAATTTAAAATACATGATAGTGAGAACACTTTGCCTAGAAAAATTAAATGCAAACTTAATAAAAAAGGAGAACTGTGGCAGGTTTGTATTATTTCAGGTTAATTTCTTTTCAAAAATATTTTATTTATTATTTCTTATTTTATGTGCATAAAGGTATTGCCAGTATATATGTAAGTGCACCCATGCCATGAAATGCCTGTGGAGGTGAAAAGAGTACACTGGATCCCTTGGAACTAGAGTTAAATGCAGTTGTTAGCCACCATGTGGATGCTGGGAACTTAGCCCAGATCCTCTGCAAGAGCAGCCAACGGGGCAGGAGGGTGGATAAAGGAGGTAATGTAAATACCGTCAATCTATATAGTATGAAAATTAAAAAAAATGGTAGAAAACAAAAGTAAAAAAATTTAAAAAGGGAAAGAAAAATGAATAAAATATAGTAAAAATAGCACTGGTATGATTATACAAACATGGTAGCCCTTTCCCTGGTAACAGCCATTGGTAAATTCTGATACTTCCAATACATGGTGGAAACAAAAAAAAATACAGAATATAATGTAGTATGTCTTACTGTATGCATATACATGTGACAAAGTTTAGTCTACAATTTTAGTATACTAAATAGTAACCCAAAAATACATTAATTATGATCTAGAGGAATGAATATAGAACAGGTCTTCTTCTCTTTCATCTTATCCTGATATTTTAACTCATCCTTGGAGATTATGATAAATGGTTAACTGCATCAAGGATGAGATGCCATTACAATGAACTAGGCTTCGTTATATAGGGAAGGGAACTGTGTAAACATGACTTGAAAGCAAACTGTGATATCAATGAGGTCAATCTGGGGACTGAAATAATTTCTAATTGACTAACATCCAGGTCACATATGATACACATAGTGGATATGCTAAGAAAGAAAATCACCTCCCATGTGAAACAAAGTGGGATCATACAAAATTTCATTATGCTACTAATAATGGCACTTCAGTTTAAAGCATCTAGTTTATCAGTATCTAGATTTGTCTCTTTGATAGTTTTGCCCCTTGACTTACTTACTATAGGTACCTCAAAACAAGGAAGAAAATGACAAATGTAAACACAAACAGAAATATGAACAATTTATCAACACACACACAAGAACACAATAAATTTTATGATTCAAACTGACATATATACACATGATTTATATATAAAACAGAGATATATAGAATAGTATATTATATATTAATAGAGACTATCATTACCTTTCATTAACAGAACAATTATATGAACTATAAGTAAATGGAGGACTGGTGAAATACTAAGCAGGAAGATGTAGCAAAACAATTCAGAACTGTCTACCCAACTGTAGAATATGCATTCATCTCATGAACATGTGGAATGTTGTCCAGGAATAATAGGTTAGGCAAAATAAGTGGCAAAAGTTTAGAGAATAAGAGCCTGCACAGTGACTGTCTGTGGATAGGACACCTATATTAAATACCACCTGCCCAGTGCTCGGGAAACATTGAGGGAAAGGGGGAAGAATGATTGAAAGATCCAGACGTGGGGCTGGAGAGATGGCCTAGCGGTTAAGAGCGCCGACCGCTCTTACAGAGGACCCGGGTTTGATCCCCAGCACCCACATGGCGGCCGAGAACCGTCTGAAACTCCAATTCCAGGAGAACTCCAGTTCCAGAGGAAATCGAGACCCTCTTCTGACCTCCACGGCATTGCACGACATGGGTGCGCAAACTTGCATGCAGACAGTACATTCATAAGCATACAGAAATAAATCAAAATAAAAATTAAAAAAAAAAAAAAAGAAAAGAAAGATCCAGACGTGGTGCCTGACCACAAGCAACAGTCTAACAGGCTCCTGGGAACTTGGGGAAATGGGTCAGAGGCCTCATGGTAACTGAAGAATTATTAGTAACTAATTACTGCTGGGTGTGAGAAAGTTAATCTCGTTTAAGAGAGTGACACTAACTAGACAGGCCAACCAGGTTCCAGTTGATGAACACACAATTACAGAGGTCTGGGTATACAAATGTGACTTGTATTTTAGATAGCAAATTACATACTGTAGACCAAATGGAAAAAAATTGCAGAAATACACAGATTACCAATTTAATTCAACAAATAGAAAATCTGAAGAGATTTAAAACGGTTCAAGTTCAAGGATCAAATAATCTCCCTAAGGACAAGTCTATAAATTCACTTGCAAATTTTACCTGATATTTAGTAAAGAATGAATAATAGACTTCAAATATCTCAAAAAATAAGAGAAAAGAGTTTCAGTGCCATTCAGTGACACTAGTATTAATGCAATACTATTAAAGAAATATCACTATAAATAATTCTGGGAATATGGAAAATGAGAATTTCTGTGAGACCAAAATTTTATATTAAACAAACTTAAGATAATAAGCGACCAATAATGTAAAAACAGAAAGAACTACAGGAAGAAGAAAAAATATTTCTTTGCCACAAAGAATATATCTTTGCCACAAAGAGTTGACTAGTGTGGATACATGTATCCCACAGTGGAGAGTTGTATCCCACCAAGGAAGTGTCCTGAAATACTCAGATCATTCCACATAGCAAGAGCTTGGAGAGCTGAGAAGAAAAAGTTGTGGGTTTTTTTTTCTGCAGAAAACCAAATATGGGAATACACTTAGTGGCTGAAGTTAGAATTGAGATATAGCAAACTTAATATATACACTAGAAGTACAAGACTCTAAATCTGATATTTCTTTTTTCTTTTTGAACCAAGAATTTATTTTTTTACTGTTATTAAACGTTTTCCATACATCATACATCATTTCTCAATCGAATCTAGAGTTATTTCCCTTTACATGCCCCCCACCCGACGTGGGTTCCAGCACTCTGCCACATATGTCCTGAATTTCTTTCCAAGTTCTTCCAGAGATATTTCTAATGCAATCTGTCCCCCTTTCCTGCTGTGGGCTGGGGGATTAGTGATCAGGAAGTGATACGAAGGACTTTAGAATGTTAGGAAGTATTTGGAGGAGGCTGAACTACAGGCTGTCTCAAGCCATTAGCAGAGGATGCCTTAGCAATACATGGGTATAGCTCCATAGGAGGGGTAACGAAGTATAAAGTTCAGAATCTATTAGCCTAATCATACTGCATCCCTACAACTGATCTATGGAATGAAGGGCCATTCTAGAACCCAGGAAGAATGTTTTGCAGAATATGGAACATGATAAATTATTAGAATCCGAGCAACACACAACAAGCACCACAGAATATATGGATAACAGGAGGAAGAGTTAAGAAGACTGGAGAAGCTGACAGATTATCAACTTATTTCACCACGGACTGAACAGGAGTAAGCTATATGGACCACAAGATACTTGTGATAGAAATATGTGTAGGATTTTGAGTAGATAAATAAGATAAACACTGGGTGCGGGATGCCCAACAAACAGATATAGATGGAAATCATCCTATTTTCTACTCATTTTATTGTTCGTTTATTTTAAAACTTTAATTATTATCTTAATATTTCATTATATATTATTTTCTAAATTTTATGTATATTTTGTGTTTTCATTGTTTATGTTACATTTACCTTTTCATCAAGGGCTCTTATATCTATCTTTTTTCCCCATATCTTATATACAATTTTGTAATCACTGTTTTGTACTTCTAATTCTTATGCATTCCTTTGCATTCTTACTCTAATACTTTCATACAACTTTTGCAATTTTGCCCTCATCTTCACTTCACTATTTAAGCATGCATGCCTTTAGATTTAAAACAAAACTACACAAAAAACAAAACAATATAAACTACATTTTTCAACGAGTATCCTAATGTCCCAGTCTCCAATGTAAAGCACCATATCTTTTCCTGCAGCTAACACTAATAATTCAGTCAAACCATTATAGTTATGATGCTGAAGTTGGATTACTCAATAACATAAATTCAAGTGGAGACAATCCACCAGTGATGATTCCAGAAAATAATAGAAAATATCAATTGTCAAAGGAGGGAAAACTGGAGGACACACATACACTCCAACAAATGTCCAAAACATAAGCATCATCAATAGATAAGTGTGTTCTCATTGGTGGATTCTAGTTCTATATCATTACATATTAGTAAACACTCTGATACAACTCCAAAAGATAGGAAAATGGAAAGTAACCTGGGGTGATAAGAATGTGAAAATGAAGCTTGAGACAGATATTGTTAGGAAACAGGAATCATCAAGTAGAAAATGGAGAAAATTTCGTGCACTAAATAGGGAGGAAAGGATGCCTAAATGGGGGCAGAGAGAAGAAAGAGATAAATAATGGTTAAGTGCTGTGAAAATCCAAAGGGAAATGCAGTATTTAATAAGCATAATGAAAAATACACATATACTACATATGTAAGTGCATGTGTACAGCTCATATACATATCAGAAAAATCAGTGGCAGGCATCTGAAACCTCTGTTGAGTTTTAGGTCAGACTAGTCCAAGAGACTCGTAAAATAATGCAGGCTATTGCCACATCTCTTCATTGTCTCCTAGAACTTGAAGAACCTATTGCTAAAGTATGAAAACACAACATACATCATACAGAGGACTTGGAACAATTGAGGAGACTGATGATGCCTAGACCTTGTTTTCTTTCATTTATTTGAAAATTTTACTTCATTTATTATTATTTTTATGGGTTTGTGGTATGTATGAGTGAGGGTGTCCTTGTGTCTTAGCACATGTGTAGAGGTCAGAATAATGCTCAGAAGTTGATTCATTCCACTGTGGGTTCTATGGAACAAGTTCAGGTAGCTTGGTTTTTTTTGGCCATTGCCTTTTCCTGCAGAGGCATCTTGCATTTTCTTTATCTTTCACATTTATTTTTGAGAATTTCATACAAGAGTATTATATTTATATCAGTTACACCTATCCCAACCCCTTCCAAATATTCCCATGTCCACAACTTCCTCTCAATTTATTATCCTCCTTTAGATTATTATTGTAACATATATGCACATAGCACTTATATTGCACTGAATATATTTTGCGATTTATCTCTGTTTAGGGCTGTACATTTGATATTAGATAACTTCTCGGTGATTTAATTCCTGGAGAAAACAAATTCTCCCTCAGAATTCCTTCATTGATTGTAACTCTGAATATAGAGATGGGACCCTATGACACCCTATCATCCACCTTGGCATGTCAACTGATTTTTTCATTATTGGCATCTTGTTAGACAATGATACAGTGGAGATTTCACTGGTGCAGTTTTCCCTACCGTGTCTATTATACATTAACCAGCAGCAGGACTCTTGTCTTTCTAGTTCTTATATTCATTTTCCCTCTCTTGCACAATATTCCCTGAATCATAAGGTGTACAGGCTACATTGTAGATATGTCACATAAGGCTGAGAATCTCACAGTCACTTATTCTGTTGGTTTGGACAGTGGCAGAGGAGGTATAGATATGTTTTTCTCTTTAGTTTATGACTTCTCTTGTCATGTATATTTGGCTATGTTTAAAGTACCAGACATGAGTTTCTTTTTACTGAGTGGATCTTAAGACTGATTATAGAACCATATAGTACACTTAAAAGTTCCAGTTCTTTACCAATAGTGATAATTTCCTGGTCTCGTAAATGTTGAGGTTTGTAGACTTTACAGATACCTACAATCACTAATTGATTTTATCCATTGCCAGATTGCATGTTATCTTCTGATACTCCGAGAGCTATTCTTCACTAGGGATTCTTTCCATGTTATACAAGAAACTCATATAACTAGCAAAAACAAAAAAAAAAAAAATAAGATTAAAAGTTTGGAAGTCAACCTACCAACCAAATAAAATCTACAAACAAGATGGTATAGTAAATCTAGTACCTCCTAATTTAGAACTCATATCAAAACTAGGCAAAAGAAATAAAATTTAGAACAACATATTAAGAAATGGAAATAAAAGAGCATATAATAATCATAAATATTTTATTTGTGCATGAAATTTTATGGGTCCCATTTCCACAAAACACTTAACAGGCAAAAGAAGCCACATAGATCTTGATATACCAGGAGACTCCTAGACCTTACATTCGTATCTATATAGGACTTTCAAATTATAAATCAGCAAAGAACTCTAGGTAGCAAATTATAGATTAGATTAACTGGATTTAGTATGTATCTGCAGAACATCCTACCCAATAGACACAGAAAATGTTTTATTTTCAGTAGTAAAACTGAATTTCTCAAATGTATACCATAATGTAAGCCACAAAAATCTTGTTTAACAAAGTGAATAAAAATGACTTCTATGCATCTTAGATCACAGTGGAATAAATCCAGAAAAATACCACAATTAAAATCAGAAAAAAACCCAAAATATTTGGAGACTGAAAAAAATATACATTTGAAGCAGAGTAGTCATTGTAGAAATCCTGAAGGATTTTTAGAAAAGGGAAGCAGTGCGTACAGCAATAGGGTCTTATCATTCATATCTTGTGAGTAAACAAGAGCAGGGACAATGACCAATATTGATCAAGGATTTTTTTATTAGCCTATAATGTCTAGGAAAGGAAATGTCCCTAGTTATAGGACAACTCATTTTTATCATTTTATGATGTACAACTATACACTTTAAGTAGTTTCTATAATGGCGGGTTTTTATAGGGTTTTACTAAATACTTTTAGTTTTACTTATCTCTCTTCATACTCCCTCTTCTTTCATTCTACTCCTTTTCCAACGCTATTTAACCTTTCCTAGTTTAACATCCCCCTTTCCCTTTTCCTATCACTGCATTCTACCACCCCTCCTAGAAAGCCTTCCCCGCCCTACACCTATGGCCATTTACTAGCTTGTTGACGTGTCTGAATTTTCAAACTGAAACATGCGAATCTAAGAGTCCAAATCTAGCATCCAGCTATAAGAGAAAGTATGTGGTATTTGTCTTTCTTTGCCTAGACTACATCAGGATGACTGTTATTAGGTCTATCTGTTTAATTGTGAATATCATAATTTGGGGTTTTTAAAGATCTGAATAAAATAATTTTCCATTGTGTATAAGTAGGACATCGCCATTATTCATTATTTGATGGACATCAAGGTTGTCCCCAATTTCTGGCTATTATAAAAAGGGCATCGATGAACATAGATGAACAGGTTTTCTGTATTAGCGAATAAAATCTTCTGGTTACATACCCAAGAATGGTATGGCTGAGTTATATTAGATAAATTTGGAGCTTATTGAAATATATCCTCACTTCACATTTATTTACATAGTGCCTGCACCAGTATTCATTCAACCAGCAGTGGGTAGGAGTTCCTATTTCTCTACAACCTCAATAGTACTTGTCGTTTTTCTTTTTTTTAATCTTTAGCCACACTGAGTGGGGTAAAATGAAATCTCAAAATGGTTTTAATCTGCATTTCCTTAATAACAAATGATGTTGAATATTCATTAAGTATTTATCAGTTACTTTAATTTTATCTTCAGAGAACTTCCTGATAAGCTCCTTCTCCTACTACTTAATTGGGTAAGTTACTCATATGAACTCATAGCAACAGTTTCAGCATGCATAAGAGCTATGCAAGCTCAAACAAAAGAAAATCACAACATAGGCAAGAGGAAGTGGGTAAGGAACTGCCACCCTACCTAAGAAAATTGTGAAATTGTGGCAACAGATGGCGGCTGAGACACACACACACACACACACACAGGTGTGTGTGTGTGTGTGTGTGTGTGTGTGTGTGTAACGGGGCAGGGAAAATAAGTGGAGGTGTGGATAGGGTAGAAGGTATAAATACTACTAAATTATGTTGTATGCAAATCAGAAATTTTCAATTAAAATATTTTAAAATTCCTAAATATAAGTGAAAATGAACATAATTTCTGGGCCTGTTTTTATCTCAGTATAAATTTAACAGATTTTTCTTTCCAACTGAAAATTTCATTTTTTTCATCTTGACTAAAATCCATTGTGTTTCTGGACAATTTCATTATCCATTCATCAAGTGGAGGATATTTAAGTTATTTCCATAAGAAACTGTTTAGTGAACAGCCCTAACTGACACATCTACAATGCAACCTCCATACTTAAGGCTTAGGGAACATTGCAGAAGAGGGTACTGGGAGATTGTAGGAATAAGAGGAACTAGGTACTTCCTGCTAGACAATGCATTCTAGACAGGTTAGGGAAGATACTCCCATAAAACTCTATATTATGGGAGCCTAACAAGATTTGAATAATGATAAAACCAGTTGACAGGCCAATGTGGATGTGGAAATTTTCATCGAGTTCAAATTCTAGATGAAGAGTTGTAGGGAATCAATGGATACTGAGGGAAGGAGACTTTTCTCAATGGTCTCAAGGGACTAGCTTTTTGATAACTTACTTAAACCTAAGCGGCTTTTCATAAATAATTTTACACGCATTACATATGAAAATCATTAATGAATTCAGCATATATATATATATATATATATATAATATATATAATATATTTTTTTTTTTTTTTTTTTTTTTTTTTTTTTTTTTTTTTTTTTTTTTGTGTATATATATATGTATAAATACATAAAGAAGAGTATGAGAAATTAAGAGCCTGGAGGAACATGGGAGGAGTTCGAGGAAGAAAATAATATAAATAAATATGTATGAAATTCTCAAAAGAAATAAAATAAAAATACCTTGTACAAAATTTTCAAAGAGTCAATACATTGTTTTAAAATTTATTTTATGGGTATGACCATATTGTCTGCATGTATATAAGTGCAACCATATTGCGCACTGCCGGTGGAGGTCAGAAGAACATATTGGATCCCCTGGAACTGGAGTGATAGATGATTCTTATCCACCATGTGGCTGCTGAGAATCAATCCAGGGACCTGTACAAGAACAGCTAGTGCTCTTAACCACTGAGCCATTTCTTGAGTACTCATCATTTTTTTTCTTTAATAAAAGCCATAATAGCTGGTGAGCCACGGCTTGATGTACCATGGTTCTATAGCCTTTGAAAGGTTGAAATATCAGTTAGATATGTTTTATTTTTGCTTCTTTAAGTTTTTAATCTATCAAGTGAATTTCATGTCTTGTTTATCAAGGTATTCCAGCATATTGCTGTAATTTTTATGTATATATGCACAGATTCACATATAGATATGATAAATCACTGAGTTTAATATATTACAGATTGATTAATAAATATTTTAGACTACTGAGCATTTAAACTCATCACTTATAAGTATGTAAAACATTTGGATAAAATTTTTGTACAATATTTACAAGATAAAAACTGAGAAAAAAATAATTAAAGTACTTGTACAATTTAAAGTATTGTGCCTTTTGTATCAAATCATTAAATCAATGATTTAAAAGAAAAAGGGATCAGGAAAATATACAAATAAAAACAAAGAAAAAGAATTTTCTATGTGTGGTATAGCCGTTATACTTGTCTGTAGGCATAGAGATCCATATTTAGCATACAGTAAGAAAGTTCATGTCTAGAGTTATAAAAGAGATAGCATTTTCTCAGCAATTTATGATCATTCCAGCCATTTGCATTTGTCTATACTTACAGTGCTACCTATGAGTTTGCTCCCATTACAGATCATCACACAGATAATATGTGTCTAATTTAACAAGACGTCAGTGACACATCTGTAGTGGAACATCTACATTTAATGCTCAGGGAACATAGTGGAACTAGATTACAGGAAATAATAAGATACCCCTCAGCTCTCATCAGTGAATCTTCCTCATTAAAATGACTGCAACGAGGGGCTGGACAGATGGCCTAGCGGTTAAGAGTGCCAACTGCTCTTGCGGAGGACCGGGTTCGATCGCCAGCACCCACATGGCGGCTGAGAACCGTCTGTAACTCCAGTTTCAGGGGAATTCGACGCCCTCTTCTGACCTCCGCGGCACTGCACGACACGGGTGCACAAACCTGCATGCATACAGTACATTCATATACATACAAAAATAAATAAATAAATAAAAATAATTTTAAAAAATGACTGCAATGCACAAAGAAGTCCACAGCTGGCTGCTTTAGAGAATAAGAGACTGCAGAGGGCATGTCCCTGTATAGGTCTCCTATATTAAACCTCATTCACCCATGGCTCAGAGGCTGTTGCTGGTGATGAGGTGGAAAAATTATATCAGCCAAGGTTGGTGCATGAACATAAGGTAACAGAGGCTTTCAGGACTCTGGGAACTTGCTCATGAACTTGCAACAATAGTGACAGCATGCACAAGACACATTCTGATTCAGTCAGACAAATACCCAGCCTAGAAATGGGGAAATGGACAGCAGCCCCCCAATGATAACTGTGGATGAAAGAGAGAGTAGAACTGCTTAAGGGAGTGACATGAGATAGGCTCACTAGACAGGAGTGGATGAACTTGCACCATGGGATATTTGTATACAAATGTTGGACCAGTGAGGACTTAACATATATGACAGTACACATGAAATACAGTGTGGGGGCTATTCAGGGTGGGGATGAGAAAGGGGGTCTAAATATGATTAAGATGTATTATATGAAATGCACAAAATCAATAAAATAAAAAATTACACAAAATTAATCATAAAAATCTAAATTTTCATTGATGCAGCAATAATACAATCAATGCAATTGCTGAGAATCAAATATTAGTAGCATTTTAAAGGAACATATGCAATTACAAATTAGAATTTAGTCTGAATGTTGATTCAATATTCAGAATTCATCCAGTGTTGCAAAAACTATTAAAGTAATGGGAGCAAAGGAATATGTCAGTTAATGTAAGAATGTATTTGACATAATCTCATACTATTTCCTGACAAAAGCAACAAACTAGGAATAGAAATGATCTTGCTAAATTTAATACAGTTGGCTTATAAAAAGATACAATTCCTCACAGTTAAATTTATATCCCCAAAAGTCCCTTGCTGTGAGTTCAGGCACTGGAGCCTGTTTACCGCATCTAGCATCACTCATTAAGATAAAACAAACTCTCCCATTTTCAGCAGTAATAATTTGATAATATTTCTTCAGCCGAATTTGGGAGTTCTTACGCATACCCAATTTCTATTTTGAGATTTTGTATGGTTTGAGTTTACATGGATCTTGTGAATTCTGTCACCATTGCTATAAGTTCATATGAGTAAGTTGTCAGAAGCCTGGAAAATTGTTTCCCTGTGGTCATCCACTACTCCCAGCTCTTTCAAAAATATTTATAATTTTTTATGTGTATGGGTGTATACCCTGATTGTATGTAAGTGCACCTGAGTTGTGCAATGCCCAGTGAGGACAGAAGAGGGCATTGGACCGTTATTAGTTGCCATGTTAGTGTTTGGAATTGATCCCAGGTCCTCTACAAGAGCAGTCAATGCTCTTAATTACTGAGCCATCTTTCCAGTCCCTTCTTCTGCCTCTTACATGCTATTTGTCTCCTCTTCCACAATGGTCCTTGAGAGTGAGTGCTGAAGTTTAATGTAAGAATCCTCTCCAGGGATGTATTCTCTATTTTATTATTCTCTAAGCTTTGACCAGCTGTGGCTTACTTTGTTGGTCACTCTCCATTGCATGAGAAAGCATTGCTGTTGGGAGCTGGAAGATGCCTTAGCATTCTTTCTGCCCTCTGTTCCACTATTTTCCCTTATTCTTAAGCATAGAGTTTACATTGTACATGTGTCACTTAGGGTTGACCTTCTCACAGACATTTATTCTCTGCATTTGACTTGTTACAGAAATCTATGTCTCAATTTGCTGCTAAAAGAATTTCTGTTGAGGGGCTGGAGAGATTGCCTAGCGGTTAAGAGCACCAACCGCTCTTACAGAGGACCCGGGTTTGATCCCCAGCACCCACATGGCGGCCGACAACCGTCTGAAACTCCAATTCCAGGAGAACTCCAGTTCCAGGGGAATACGACACCCTCTTCTGACCTCCATGGCATTGCACGACACGGGTGCACAAACCTGCATGCAGACAGTACATTCATATGCATACAGAAATAAATAAAATTAATAAAAAATAAATAATCTCTGTTGAGTGGTGAGAGATATAATTATCTATAAATATAAAGATATATATTTTTCATACAGCCAGACATTATGATTGTCTAGGGATGTGACAGATACAGGATTTTTTCTCTTGGATCTGTGTCCTCTACTGCTTTGTATATTTGGCTATGTTTACAGTACCACCCATGATTTTATTCCCGTTGATCAGGCTTTAAATCCTGTTAGATAGCTCTTGATTACCCACAAGGCAGAAGTGCCACAACTGAAATACAGAGATTCTTTACTACCCTACTCATTGTTATTTCTATTAAACTTCACAGCGGCGAGCAACCATTGATTGCTCTTTTTCTCTTTTAGCTGCTTCTTTTTTTATTTATTTTATTGATGCTTTGTGTATTTCATACATCAATTTCCAATTCAGTTCAGGCATATATCCCCTTCCCTTCCCCCCACCCTACTCCTACCCATCCCCGATCATGCATTCTGCCGTAACTTTTCTGCATCTTTCTCTGTTTTTTTGTTTTGTTTTGTTTTCATTTTTTTAAACAATAAGTGATAATCTGTGAGTACAAGCATCCTTCGTGTAAAACCAATTTGCTAGCAGCTGTGCCCAAACCCACACAGCTCATGGGTCCCACCATCCAGCAGGGGGGGCTTGTATGTTCTATCAAGTTGATCAAATGAGTGTCCAGTCTATACTGCTTCTTAGTATCAAATGATACTCTGAAGCTAGTTTCCAGGGAGGAGGCTTCCAGGTGTGTTACAGCTGCTCCAAATCCTTGAAGTCTGTCCTGTCTTCAAAGTGGGGACTTACTTTCATTTCTGGGAGAAATCAAGGCCTGTAGCAATAGACTGTGTTATTTTGGGAGTCTCTTGTTCTACTCTGACCAATATTTGAAGGGACATTTCTCCCATTTGAATCGTGTTTCTTGCTATATAGACTTCATATATACACATGAACTGATTATATGTATATAATGTGTATATGTATGTGTAATATATATATGTAATATAATATAATATATATATATATATATTTATATGTAATAGTGTATTTTAGCAGGCTTTTGAACTAATATATTACTATCTTTGTTTTCGTACCACCTGAGGATTAACTTTCCTCTCTCCCCCTGTACAATCCTCCTTCTTCCACTCTGAGTTAAAGTACAACCAATTTCCCCATTTCCTCCTTGATAACACCTGTGTCCTTCTATCCCCATCTCTACAGTTCCTCCTTTTATTTACACCATGATCCCTTATATATCCCTCCACCTTCCCTTCCCAGTTAAATACCCCTATTTTCCCTATTTGTGCCTTGAAATCATCTATTTCCTACTATGCCTTCTCTCAAGGGGGACTTTCTTCCCCTTTATCTCCATGGTTTCTTTCCATTTTACTGAATCTCATAGGTAAATCAGGATGTATATTCATATGTAACAATTTGATGATAAGATCCACAAATGCCAGAGAAAAAAACATAACTTGTTTTTCTGAATCTGTGTTGCTTCATTTAATAGAACTGTTTCTTTTTTTTTTATTTAATTTTTTTATTGATGCTTTGTGCATTTCGTACATCATTTTCCAATTCAGATCAGGCATTTTTCCCTTTCCCTTGCCCCCCACCCCCACCCCATCCCAGATCATGTATTCTGCCATAACTGTCTTGCATCTTTCTCTGTTTTTTTTTTTTCCTTTTTTAGCTATAAGTGATATCCAACGAGTACAAGCACCTTCGTGCAAAAACCAATCTAGCAGGCTGTTTGTGTCCAAACACCACAGCCCCACCATCCAGTGGGGGGTGACATGTTTTGTTTCAATCAAGTTGATCAAATGAGTGTCCAAGACTACATCGCTGTAGTTTCACCATTCACCCAATCGGAGCCTTTACATTCTACCACGCCCCTCTTCCGCAGTTGTTCCTAGGCTTAGAAAAGGGGCAAGGTGGATGAGAAGAAAACAGTCCACTCTCTCTGAGCTGTTGATCTTGGACTCTGGTCAATTCTGGCTGTTTTCCTTTCATGGGCTGACAGTTTTTGTCCAGGTAACCTTTTGTCCACTAAATGAAGCACAAGCATTAGAATTATATAGGTATTTAAGCAGCACTACATAGTTTATGGTAGGTTACTTTGGCATAGACGATATTTTGGATAATATGTTATCCATGGAATTACATTTTTCCCCCCTGTTAAATATGACAGGGTCTTACTGTGGCTTATAACATCTCCTATGATGATGATGAGGTCGTTCTCCAACTGTAAATTGGAGACAACTATTATGAGGTAATCTCTTTAAAACCCGGTAAAAATGCCTTCTTTAATTGGACTAATAGACATAAGAACTGTGAAAAGGATTATACTTATGTGTTCAGAAACCAAATATAATACTAAAGTCCTTAGCTATGCACTTAGGCAAAGTAATTAAGCAGGAAGCGCTGACGTCATTGCATGGGATTGTTCTAACCAGCGGGGAGGATTGTTGGCCAGGGGATTCAAGGCCCCACACAAAAGGTAAGGGCTCCTTTCCTCTAAGTTGGGATACCTGAGGAGGAGAGGCGATAGACCCTGCTGGCCGAAGACCTGACGTTACCACGGGAGGGATTATTGAGAACCAGCACTGCAGTGTACAGAAGAGTGCCTCTTGGATGCCAGAGAGTTTTACCAAAGCCACTAAACCAATAAAGCAAATACGGGTCTCCCTGAGGTCAAGCAAAGACCCCACGTCAGCACCAGTACACATCACCTGCCTGGAAATACTTGCAGCATATCCATTGCCTGTATATCCCAAAATAATTTGCTATACCCTCTCCTGGAGGAATAAACCACGGCTGATGCCACAAGCTACATCTTTACAGGTTAGAGAACTGTTTCTATTTGCATCCATTAGCTAGCAAATTGTCATAATTTCATTTTTCTTTCTTCGTGTAGAAACTACATTTGTGTTCATGTAGCCCCACTTTTATAATCCGATCACATTTGAGGGGCATCTTAGTTTGTTTCCATTTCTTAGTGTATGTGAACAGACAGCAATAAATATGCTCCAACAATAATCTCTGCAGTATATTGGAGAACCGGTTTTGTATATGCCATATGAAGGATGTTATCAGACTCATTTTTTTTTTTAATTTTTTTAAGATTCTCTCCTCACACTTCTTTCCACAGTAGATTTGCAGCAGTATTGCAAAATCCCACCACAGGGATCCGGGGTTCGATCCCCAGCACCTCGCATGGCGGTGAACATCTGTGAACCCATATTCCAGAGGAACTCTCAGTTGTCCAGGGAAATCCGACCCCATCTCTGGCTCCCGCGCGCATTGCACGACACGGGTTGCAACAAACCTGCATGCAACATACACCATACACTAAATACACAAAAAATAAATTTAAAAAATAAAAGTGAATTTTATTTGCAATTCCCATAATTACAAATATGATATATGGAACAATTTTATGGTATTTGATAGCACTTTTTAGTTTCTTCTTTTGAGATGTCCTCTGTTTCAGATCCATAACTCACTTTTTTAATTGGTGTAGATTTGTCTAAGACTTTGTTTTTTTTTCAGTTGTGTGTACATGTATAGTATAAAACTCTGCCAGAGTGTTACTGACAAAAAGTTTATTCAACACACCCACACCTCCACCCAGTGGGCTTCCTTTTTCAGTCCTTGATTGGTGTTCGTTTGTTGTCAGATCTTTTTGGTTGATGAATCAACACTTTTTGATTTTTTAATCTTAATTACTGAGGATGACTGATGTCTCGCTTAGGAGATGCCTTTGCCTGCCCTAATCCTTTTTGTGTAGTGTCTAATGATTTCCGCTTTCTTTGCCAAGTTTCAGGTCAACGTTAGGTCTTTGATCTATTTGAAGCTGTCTTTTGTGGCGAGGATGATAATTTGGTTTTAATTTAATTCTTATACACATGGAGATCCATTGTTGACTCTGATTATTTATTGAAAGATGCTGTCTTTCCTTCTCTCAGCTTTTTTGTTCTTTGAACCTTTTCAATATTAACGTGGTTCAAGAAGCAGGGCCAATTTATTTGGCATTTTGTTTCACTGACATACCTGTTGTTCGTGTCAATATCATATTGATTTGTATTATTATAGCTCAGGAATATAGTTTAAGAACTGATATGGTAGTCCCCTAATATTGCTCTTCAGGCTCGGCACTGCTTTGGCTATCAAGGGTCATTTGTATTTTCCATATATGAATTTTAAGGATTTGTTCCCCCTAATCTGGATAAAATATATGGGGCTAACGTGGGGTTTTGGCATTGCATTTGAATCATAAAATCTGTTTGGTTGGGTCTGGAGAGATGGCCAAGCGGTTAAGAGTGCCAACGTCCTCTTGCAGAAGACCATCGGGTGTGATCCCCAAGCATCCACATGCGGCTGAAAACCGTCTTTAAACTCCAGTTCCAGGGGATCAAGCCTCTTCTGACCTCCGCGGCAATTGCAGACACCGGTGCACAACCTACATGCAGACAGACATTCATACACATAAAAGAATAGATAAATAAATAAATAATAAATAAATATAAATTTAAAAGTAAAAATCATTTGGAAATATGTTCATTCTCACAATATTCTTTGAAAAAAACAAATTTAATAGAATATAAAAGGTTTGTGTCATAACCTGTGGTGAAATGGCTAGTGACAACTGAATGCATGTCATTGTATGTCAGCAAGTCCTGATTTTAAATGTGAAACATGAGTGAGAATAAATGAACCTAACCANATAAGACCCTGCTGCCGAAGACCTGACGTTAACATGGGAGGGATGTATTGAGACCGCACATGCAAGTGTACAGATGGCCTCTGGAATGCCAGAGAGTGTTACCAAAGGCCACTAAACCAATAAAGCAAATACGGGTCTCCCTGAGTCAAGCAAGACTCCACCGTCAGCACCAGCTACACCTCACCTGCCTGGAAATACTGTGCAGCGGAGGCAGCCATGTGCCTGTATATCCCAAATCTAATTGGCTATTGGCTCTCTCCTTGGAGGAATAACCCATGGCTGATGCCACAAGCTTACATCCTTTACAGGTTAGGAGAACTGTTTCTATTTGCATCCATTAGCTAGCAAATTTCATAATTTCATTTTTCTTTACTTCTGTGTAGAAACTACTTGTGTTCATGTAGCCCACTTTTATAATCCAATCATCATTTGAGGGGCATTTAGTTTGTTTCCATTTCTTAGGTAATGTGAACAGACCAGCAATAAATATTGCTCCACAATATATCTCTGCAGTATATTGAGACCTGTTTTGTATATGCCAAGAAGTGGTGTAATCAGATCATTCAGATTTTTTTTTAATTTTTTAAGAGTTCTCTCCACACTTCTTTCCACAGAGGTTGCAGCAGTTTGCAATCCCACCAGCAGAGGAATCGGGTTCGATCCCCAGCACCCACATGGCGGCTGAAACCATCTGGAACTCCAATTCTAGAAGAACTCCAGTTCCAGGGGAATCCGACACCCTCTTCTGACCTCCGCCGCATTGCACGACACGGGTGCACAAACCTGCATGCAGACAGTACACTCATACACATACAAAAATAAATAAAATTTAAAAAAATAAAGTGATTTTAGGTTTGCAATTCCATAATTACCAATATGATATTGAACAATTTTATGGTATTTGATAGCCATTTTTATTTCTTCCTTTGAGAATTCTCTGTTCAGATCCATAACTCACTTTTTAATTGGGTTATTTGTCTTAATACTTTGTTTTTTTTTCAGTTGTTTGTACATTATGTATATTAATACTCTGCCAGATGTGTTACTGACAAAAAGTTTATTCAACACCACAGTGGGCTTCCTTTTCAGTCCCTTGATTGTTTCGTTTGTTGTACAGAATCTTTTTGGTTGATGACATCCCACTTTTGGATTTTTTAATCTTAATTACTGAGGAACTGATGTCCGCTTAGGAATTCCTTTTCTGCACCTAAATCCTTTTGTGTAGTGTCTATGATTTCTTTCTTTGCCAGTGTTTCAGGTCACGTTGAGGTCTTTGATCTATTTGAAGCTGTCTTTTGTGCGAGATGATAATTTGGTTTTAATTTTATTCTTATACACATGGAGATCCATTGTTGACTCTGATATTTATTGAAGATGCTGTCTTTCCTCCATTTTGTGTTCTTTGAACCTTTGTCAAATATTACGTGGTTCAAGAAGCAGGCAATTATATTTGGGTCAATTTTGTTTCACTGACATACCTGTATGTTTCGTGTCAATATCATATTGATTTGTATTATTATAGCTCAGGAATATAGTTTAAGAACTGATATGGTAGTCCCCTAATATTGCTCTTCAGGCTCGGCACTGCTTTGGCTATCAAGGGTCATTTGTATTTCCATATGAATTTTAAGATTTGTCCCCCTAATTCTGTGAAAAATATATGGGGACTTGATTTTGGCATTGCATTGAATCAATAAAATCTGTTTGGTGGGCTGGAGAGATGGCCAAGCGGTTAAGAGTGCCAACTCCTCTTGCAGAAGACCCGGGTTTGATCCCCAGCATCCACATGGCGGCTGAAAACCGTCTTTAACTCCAGTTCCAGGGGAATCAACGCCCTCTTCTGACCTCCGCGGCATTGCAGGACACAGGTGCACAAACCTACATGCAGACAGTACATTCATACACATAAAAATAGATAGATAAATAAATAAATAAATAAATATAAATAAAATTTAAAAATTAAAAATCCATTTGGAAATATGTTCATTCTCACAATATTCTTTGAAAAAAACAAATTTAAAGAAATATAAAAGGTTTGTGTCTATACCTGTGTGAAATGGCTAGTGACAACTGAAATGCATTCATTGTATGTCAAGCAAGTCCTTGATTTTAAATGTGAAAACATGAGTGAGAATAAATGAACCTAACCACTAGTTTATCCACTGGAAATAATCACAACATGTTCTATAGTGTTGAACTTAAAATGAAATAATAGGGGCTGGAGAGATAGCCTAGCGGTTAAGAGCACTGACTGCTCTTGCAGAGCAGCCGGGTTCGATCCCCAGCACCCACATGGTGGCTAAGAACAGTCTGTAACTCCAGTTACAGGAGAACTCCAGTTCCAGGGGAATCTGAGACCCTCTTCTGACCTCCAAGGCATTGTACGACATGGGTGCACAAACCTACATGCAGACAGTACATACATATACATATAAAAATAAATAAATAAAAATAAAATGAAATAATATATCTGTTGTTCTTCAAACTGATAAGCATTCTCATGTATTGAGATTTAGCTTTTATAAAATTCTTTATAGATAAGAAAGCAATATTAGCAAAAATGTAACAAACAAGCATTAAAGTACTATTTTTGTTCAAAATATATAGAATGGAATAAATATCTGCTCATTGTTATATTTTAACACAAATGGTGGATAAGAAGTTCAAAATTACAATACAAATAGTGTGCAATATGATTCACCAAATACACTACTGTAATATTTAGATTTGGATATTTGGATAAAATTGAGAGTGTTAACAGAGTTATTTGATTTTCTAGTGTTTAGATTATTTTTATACTTTTAATACAATTAGCAACATCTAAATGAGTTGTATAATGGGATTATATCTATCTATCCAAGTATCTATCTATTTGTTTGTCATCTATCTATCTATCTATCTATCATCTATCTGTATATACAAGGTATTTATGGAAAAAGGATGTTATTAGGGGAAGTTGAGCATATATCGGGAAGTATCACATATATGTTTTAATATTTTACAGACAGTAGAGACAATTAGAGATGAGAGCAGAATGGAAATCTTTAGGGAAGAAGCATAATCTAGTCTAAAAGAAGTAACATGACATACCTTGTACATACAAGATTTTCAATAGCTGTGATTATCTGCACAATACTAAATACTAAGTCTAAGGAAATTCCAGCATGGATGTGCAAAGGGGCTCAAAGACACAACTCCAGCTGAAGATCCATTGCCAGTTAATGACAGCTAGGGGAGCGCCTTAGAGTCTGTTTTGGGAGGGATGTGGCCACTAGTTAATTCCCCATGCTCCAGTGGATGACCTCATACCACTTCACATAAGCAAAGCACTAACTGTACTAAGGGGACAATAGTAGTAGTAGTAGTAGTAATAATAATAATAATAATAATAATAATAATAATAATAGACATTAATTTTGCAGGGAGATTAGTAGGTAGTCCCATGGAGAGTTGCAATGTAGTGATAAGGGGATAAGATAAAGATATTTTATAGAAGTCTGTTAAATTTCAAAGGATAAATAAAAACCACTACAGAAAACAGTGTGGAGAGCTCTCAGCATAATAAAATGAATCTACCATATGATCCAATTATACCACTTTTTGATATATACCCAAATTACTCATCCTACTGTAGAGATACTTGTACATCCATGTTTGTTGCTGATTTCTTCATAAGACCTAGGAAATGGAAACTACCTAAATACCCTACAACTGATAAATGGATAAGGAAAATGTGGAACTCCCTACTCCCCAGGAAGAAAAGATGAAATCATCAAATTTGCATGTAAATGGGTGAAACTAAATAGCACTATATTAAGTGAAGTAACACAAACATAGAAAAGAAAACAACATTTATTCTCTATCATTTGTGGATTGTAGCACCAATCCATGACAATTGAGTATATATCTTGACATAGCACCAGGATCCAAGAAAATTAAAGGAGAAAAGGAAGTAAAGGAAATGAAGGAACCCAAAAGAGAGGGATGGTAGGGAATAGATGTTACCTGGAGGGAGTTGGAGAAATTAGGAAAGTTTTGCTGGGAGAAGAAGGCAGAGATATGCAAGGGGGCATGGTGTGGGTATGAGGGATGTCAAGAGACAGAGGAGTGAGTGTTCTTAAGGTGAAGGTGGGAAAAAAACATGGGTTTTGGGACTGGGGAGGAAGGAAGGAGTTTTGATGGGAGTAAAAAGAGTAGAGATGAATGAATCTTGGGGACTAGGAATCCCAGAGGAAAGGTGATGCTCCTGTGATCCCATGAAAAATGCACATACAGTGTCTAAACACATTAAATCTATATATATATCTATATTATATATATATATTAAATCTGTGAGCTGTTTGGCAAGGAATAGAGGCGAGAGAGAGGATATTACCTTTTATGTAGTAAGTGAGACTGGTTCCAAGGACTTCCAAATAACACAAGGTATTGCCAAATATCTTGGTTTTTTCCTGGAATTAATAAATAACACCATACTACAGAATATGGGACATGCTTTAGGTACAGGACTTGGGGAAATGGAGCAGCAACTGGAAGCCTTCTACTGGAAATTTAGTTCTCATAGTCCTAGCTAATAAAACGCAAACTGCTAAGGGACAAGATCAATCAATCGTCCAATGCACCTCTAAAGCCTAATAACCAGAGCAACCAGCACAGCAAGTTACACCTATTGGAGTGGTAGAAACACTGTTACTTAGGGGATAATCAATGCTACCTAATTGGACTTAAAACCCTTTCAGTTAGATTTAATGAATGGGTGACACTGTAAATACTCCCAAGCACAATGGCTGGAGAGGACACAGGAGATCCTAGAGAAAACTCCAGCTCTGTCATGTCTCTGAACAAATGAAATTTCTTAAGGTAAGCTAAACATGGAACCTTATATTTACAGACAAGCATACAATGTGCCACTCATCAAGGAATCTTCTTTTGGAAAGAGCTAGAAGGTACCTCAGAGTTCCACAAATGGTCATACACAGAGAATACATGTCTGAGAGTTACAGAGACATAGGTGACACATCTACAGTTCAACCAATGTACCTAAGACTCATGGAACAAAGCAGAGTGAGGGGGAGAGAAAAAAATAATGAATCCCACAACTGTCAACAGTAAAGCTTCAAAAAAGTGCAATGCACACAGAAGGCCACAACTGGCCAAGTTTTAAATAAGATACTTCAAATTATGTGTCCCTGGGTTGATCTATATTGAACCTTGCCCACTCACAGCTCATGATCCATTTTAAAAAGATTGGGCTGAAATTTTGTACAGACAGGGCTGATTAATGAAAACAGGGAAGCAGAGGCTTTCATCTTATTGGAAGCCTGAACATGTAAACTTTTGGCAATGGTGGCATCAAGCACAGCACCCAGGGCAACTCAATTAAACAAGGTTCCAGAGTGGAAGAGAGAAATAGGAGGAGCGCTATTTCAATAGTGATAAATATTGGAGACTTATTGCTCCTGTTTGAGGGAGAGTATTCCTTACTTAGGATCTCTAGATAGGCTGATTAGACTCCAGTGTATGAATTTGCACTTAAAGACAACTGGACACAAATTCTTGAAGGATAGGACTTACCATGTATGGAGGAATACATGAGGTCTGTTGGGCGTTGGAGAAGCATGGATAAGGGATGAGATATACATCTGAATATGAAATTACAAAAGCTCAATAACTTTTTAAGATACTTTATTTATTACTTGTGTTTCATTTTATGTGGATTCAAGTACGTAAGCAGAACAACGTCCTACAATGTCCATGGAGATCAGAAGAATGTATCTGATCCCCTGGAAGCGTAATTATGGGCCATAGTTAGCCTCCATGTTGGTACTGGAAACCAAACCCAAGGTCTTTGCAAGAGTAGCCATTGCTTTTAACTGCTGAACCACCTCTTCAGCCACAATATTTTTTAAGAGAAAATAAATCAGTAATTGTTCATTGTACAATTAGAAAAAACAATAAACATTAACTATCATTAGTGGATTTTAAATTAAAAATAAATGTCAATACTTCCTTAAAATTGTATTTAGGATACAATATTTCTAGTATTTTTTTGAATTTTATATAATAAAGAGTATTGTTTCAAATGTATGCACGCTTTAAAACTTTATCTAATTCATTGTTAATCTTTTGTTACTTAGCCATGTGTGAGCACTTAATGATTGCTTATAATATACAAAATTAATCAAATTCAAAAGACAACTACGATGAATCCCTGAAAAATCCTCCAATTCAAGTGATATGTGCATGTATGTATATATTTATGTATATATATTTATGTATATATATAACTATATATATAACTATATATATAACTATATATATAACTATATATATAACTATATATAGTATATCTATCGTTATATTATAATATTGATAATATAAAATGTAGCAATACAAGTTGGAGAGAACAACAAAAGGACTGAAAAAAAACTCTGGAGAGACTCAGAGAGAGATGCAGAACTTGTATGGCAGAGTGCAGGGACTTGGGTGGGATGGGGTACATGGAAGGGGAAGTGACTCTATATTCCATCGAGAAATGATGTGTGACCTATGGAAAAAGTTTAATAATGGTAATAATAAAAAATGGAAAAATTTCTTCAATTAAGTCATAAAGTTAAAACAGGTATATCAACAGATATTTCATACCCCAGTTATTATGTTAAAAATGTTCAAACCAAATGTGTAATCACTGTGTATTTGAGAAAAAATGTTATTATCAAAATAATAAAGGATATTGAGAATTGTTGAAGATATAAAAAATTTCAAATATTACTTTATTAATTATCTTCATTTTACTCTGAAAGATAGAAAACAAAATCAACCTAAGGAAGGGTTTATTTTGGATTAATTCACAAATGAAGAAGTGCAAATGGGTGAGAAACATCTCAGAAAGTGATCATTAAGGAGATGCAAATTAAAACCAGCTTAAGATTTCACTGTATCCCAGTAAGACTGTCCAAGATTAGGAAAACAAATGCACCAAATGCCTGAGAGGATGTAGAGAAAGGGGAACACTCATCCACTGCTGGTGGGAATGCAAACTCATGTAACCTGTATGGAAACCAGTGTGGAGAACTCCTAATAGACTGAAAATGAGCCTACCACCTGACCCAGTCATACCAGTCCTGAGTATATACCCACAACACTCATACTTTCGCAAAGACATATGCATATCTATGTTTACTGCAGATCTCTTCACAATAGCAAAAAGCTGCAAGCAACCCAAATGTCCCTCAACCAATGAGTGGATACAGAAAATATGGTACATCTACACAATGGAGTTCTATGTAGCAGTAAAGAAAGATGACATTATGCAGCAGTAAAGAAAGATGACATCATGAACTTTGCAAGTAAATGGATGGAACTAAAAGACATTGGGCTAAGTGAAGTAACACAGTCCCAGAAAAACAAATGTTGTACGGTGTCCCTCATTTGTGGATGCTAGCACAAAATCCCTAGTTGTAAAGAAAACCGAGCATCGTCTATGTTATATTTCTTTTTCTCAAAGAAGCAGTATGGTTCAAAGGTGAATCCCTTAATGGGCTTGAGAATTAACCTACCACTTATTTTTAGATTTTGTAATGTTGGAATATGGGTGGAGGATATGTATGCATATATTGAAGTAACATAAAATTAAAGGGGAAAATTGTGAAAAAAAAGACTGAGAGAAAGATGTAAGATATGTATGGCAGAATGCAGGAACAGGTGTGGGGGGCATGGAAAAGGGAATGTGTCTAAATTGAGCTGAGAAATGAGGTATGAAATATGCAAAATATCAATAAAAATAATTTTAAAAATATTCAATTAATTTATAAAGTTAAAACAGGTATATAAACAGATACTTAATAACTCAATTATGTTAAAAATATCCAAGCCACCTTGTCTCGGAAAGACCAAAAAAAAATATCCAAGCCAAATGTGTAATCACTGTGTATTTGAGAAAAATGTTATTATCAAAATAATAAGGGATACTGAGAATTATTGAAGATACAGAACCTTTCAAATATTATTTTATTAGTTATTTTCATTTTACTCTGAAAAATAAAAAACAAAATCAACCTAAGGAAGTGTTTATTTTGGATGACAGATCCAGCCTATATTCCGTCATGTCATATATGTCACTGTGACAGAAAAAGCAATCACCTGATCACATTGTATTTAGTGGAGAAGCAGAGTGCTATTAAAGCTGGCAGTCATCATATTCTCCTTTTAATCAGTTCACTACTCCAGCCCAAGGAATGGTTTTAAACACATTTATGCTGTCTTCCCATCTCAGTTAACTAATCTAGACACCTCTCCATCATCAGAATGCCGAGTGGGTTTTCTTGAAGATCATTCTATACCTTGATAGGGTAACTGACAATCAATATTGACCACTGTACTTCTTAACTTTTGACTATATGTTAGAATGTAAAAGGATAAATCCACTATGGAAAATGGTTCTTGGATTACTGAAAAGAATTTAAATAAAACTATAATATCACAAATGGATCTTCCCCTGGGTAAATACCTAAAGTACTTGAAATCATGGCAATGCTAGTCTGTCAACATTATCCTGTTAGTTGCAACATTATTCACACTATTTAACACCCCAGTTAACATGGAAATTTGAAAGGATAAATTTGGCATATCTGTGAAATTTTTTGAGATTTTCAAAAGGAATGCTCTGATGTGATGTATGGCTGAATTTAAAGGTCATAGTGCTAAATCTTTTATGTAGTATCTGCAGGCCAATACTACATGATTCTATTTAAATCAGATATCAAAAATTAATATTATAGAAAGGAAGAGTGGAGCAGTGATTGCTGGCAGGCATTATGTGAGCACAGCATGGAATTGTTAAGCTGGTTGCATATATAGTAAAATATAGTTACACAAGAACAAATTCTTGGGGCTGGAGAGATGGCCTAGCGGTTAAGAGCGCCAACCGCTCTTGCAGAGGATCCAGGTTCAATCCCCAGCACCCACATGGCGGCCGAGAACCGTCTGAAACTCCAATTCCAGGAGAACTCCAGTTCCAGGGGAATCCGACACCCTCTTCTGACCTCCGCGGCATTGCACGACATGGGTGCACAAANACCGCTCTTACAGAGGACCCGGGTTCGATCCCCAGCACTCACATGGCGGCTGAGAGCCGTCTGAAACTCCAATTCCAGGAGAACTCCAGTTCCAGGGGAATCCGACACCCTCTTCTGACCTCCGCGGCATTGCACGACATGGGTGCACAAAACTTGCATGCAGACAGTACATTCATACACATACAGAAATAAATAAAATTAATTTAAAACATTAAAAAAGAACAAATTCTAGATATGTTACACAAAAATGTTCTATGTTTAATAGTTTATTGCACATTTAAATTTGTTGAGCTTAGACATAATTTAAAGTATTCGTGCCACTATAAAACAATACAGCTATTGCACATGGGAAATTGTAGCTAATGTCTTCAAATAAAATATTCCTACTGAAAGCAGCAAAAGAATAGCCATGACTATTTACAGCTAAACAAAAGACAATGCTAGCATTGAAAAAGAGGAAGTAATCTCCAAAAATAAAAATGGAAAAGCAGCTAAGTGGATGATGACAAAATATTTAGAGAATGAAATATGTCCTTATACTTCCTACATGATACTTTGCCTACCTAAGAGCATGCTAAGGGGAATGGTAATGATAGAATGAAAATACTTTGTGATAGGACAATAAAAGCAAAAGCTTATGGCAATATTTCCACTAAATATCTTGACATTATCTTATTGTAAGCACACTATCCATATCAAAAGTAGGCACTAGTTATTCATGAAAGTATTAGGCCCATAAATATTGTAAAAGAAATAAAGATTTTCAAATAAACACATGTTCTGCCTCAATAGGTAACACATTGGGCTTAAAAGTTTATTTCCTGATAGTGTGTTTGTTTTTCTTAGTTAGTAAAAATCATCTAATTTATGACTTACTGGATTTACTAATATAATAGATCTTACTATATAATGTCATAACTATTGATATACAGTACTTTCTGCTCTATAATGTAAATAAATATAATGCAGGTTTTAAAAATTTCCCTGTTTTGATGTCTCACATATTTATTATGAGTTCATCAAATATCTATTGAACATAGGAAGTGTTTACGGAAATGCTGTCTTCACTCTTATTTCCTATTTTATATCCATGTAAAACAACTTGCAGTCAGCTTTATTTTAGCTCAATTAACCAGTAGTGAGAGCATCTTGCCATTTCAATCTGAATCTAAACACAGTGTGAAATCCAAACACTTCTAAAACAGTAAGCAAGAATCACCTAGTGAGAAAGTTCAAAGCTCTAAGGATGTCAAATAACTTCACGAGCCTAAAAGAATTTTCATGGTTTTCTCTTCTAGAAAACAAATTTCCTGTCTCACAGAATGCTACTAGAAGAGAGGTGGGCAAACTCCAGACTATGGGCCAAACACAGCCAGCCATTTTCAATGATTTCTGAACTAAGAATACATTTTAGTCTTTAGAGTGAAATGTAAGGAGACTTCAAAATTAAAACATTCAAAATTCAGCATGTTACTATGGTAACATGTATGCTCATACATGTGCAACTTACTCAGAAGTGAGTAGTTGAACATGAGAGCAAGTGAACTCTAGGGCTTTAATACTTATTCTCTGTACTTCTCCAGAAAAAAGTAAATCTAACAAATATTCATAAATACTGCATTCATTTTCAGAAGTTTTCTAGAACAGCTAGCAAAGATTGAAATGTTTTATTTATTATTTTATCATTTATTTGTCATGTAACATTTGAAATGTTAGCTTCTAAGCATATAGTTCAGAAATTTAGACTAGCAAATAATTACTAGGATATCTATCATTGATTGGATTATGTAAGTCTCTAAACAATAAGAAAATTGAAGGACGATTAAAATAAAATAAGTTATCACTCTATAAAACAAATGAAAGGAATTAATAAATATTTAGGAAATATTTTTCCGACCTAAATGCAATAATATGTAGTAAGCCTAATAATCTTCATATTCAAGGAAGAGACATTATGTATGCAAAAATTATGCAAAACAAAGAATCATAATGATAACATGTACTAAACACTTACAAATGAGAAACTTCCTAATCTCTCAGGCTGTTGAATCAATACTCCACAGAGACATACAAACCATTTATACCTATTCATCTCTTTTTTTTTTTTTTAAGGCTTTTTGAAACAGGGTCTCCCTTTAGTCCCAGTTAGCCTGGAGGAGCTCCCAGGGTGGCCTTGAACTCATTTTATAAATGACAGAAACTGAGTTTCATAGGGGCTAAAAGTTTCTGTAGTTTAAATCAGCTTAAGGATGAGAGCCGTCACTTAGAATTAGATAATGTTTCCAAAGGCGAACAATCATGCTTTTTATCTTGAATATAGAAAATAAATACATTGTCCTTAGAGCAGGATATATGTGGGTAGCCTTTATGTTAAAAGCAATAAACACTTTCTGTGATGGGATACCTAAATTTGGCAATAAATCGCATTGATCATACCATTTAGAATGTTCAGGTAGCATATTTGAAACCTCATCATAATATTTTTCCTACTTTTAGTTTTATAACAGCACTTATAGCTAATAAATTTTACAAATTAGGTACAAACTGAGATGGAAGAGTAAAACACTGATTCTGTAGTGAAAATAAACCATAAAATACAATGTCACGCATTATCTGCCATCATAACAATTATATCTTCCATGCAGCCTATGAAAAGTTAAAAGATAGGAGGAAATTTTTCTTGTATCTTCCAAAAAGCCTGAGAATGTATTTGTTAATTTTAATATTTTATTGAGTGTTTGTGCATTTCCCATAACAAATACAAAAAAATGAAATAATTCCACGTATTCTATCAGACCACAATACAATACAGCTTAATATCAACACCAGAAGAAGTCCTAGTAAATACAAGAATTCTTGGAGATTAAACAACGCACTCCTGAACAATGAATGGGTCAAAGGAGAAATTAAGAAAGAAATAAAAGTATTCCTGGAATTAAGCAAAAATGACAATGCAACACAACAAAAGCTCTGGGACACAAAAGCAGTCCTAAGAGGGAAATTTATAGCACTAAGTGCCTACATTAAGAAAACAAAAAAAATCAGAAAGAGCACAAATAAATGACTTAACATTGCAACTCAAGACACTTGAAAGACAACAATAAATGAAACCCAAACCCAGCAGACAAGAAGAAATAACAAAAATCAGAGCAGAGGTTAATGAAATAAAAACAAAGCAAACAATACAAAGAAGCAATGAGTCCAAGAGCTGTTTCTTTAAAAGGATAATCAAGATAGACAGAACTTAAGTTTACTTAATGAAAAGAAAGAGCCATTCCAAATCAATAAAATTAGAGATGAAAGGGGAAATATTACAACAGATGATAAAAATATTCAGAACATTACGTGGGGATACTTTAAAAAAACTATACTAAATTTGTAAACCAAAAAGAAATGCATGAATATCTGAAATCATGGGATTTGCCAAAGTTTAACCAAGAAGAGATCCACAGTTTAAATACACCCATAACGTATGAAGAAATTGAAACAATAATACAAAACCTTTCAATTAAAAAAAAAAGCCCAGGCCCAGTTGGATTTACACCAGAATTCAATAAGACATTTAAAGAAGACATACAACCAATATTACTTAAATTATTCCAAATGATAGAAGCAGAGGGAGATCACCCAAATTCCTTGTATGAAGTCAGCATCACTTAAGTCATACCAGGCAAATATACAAGTAGAAAAGACAACCATAGACCCATATCTTTAATGAATATAGATGCAAAAATTCTCAACAAAATTCTTGCAAATCACCTTCAGGTACACCTCAAAAAGTTTACCCACCACGACCAATAATAGATCTTAAAGTTAGACACCCCTTCCCCATCTGCGCCTCCCCATAGTCCCACCCTTCCCCCATCTGTGCCTCCCCATAGTCTTCCCCTGGATTTCATGCACTCTTCCATGTATGTTAAATCCTACCCAATCAAGCATTTGTACACAGATGTTTCTCAGTGGAAGTTTATGCACTGGAGTCCAATAAGCCTCTTTAGCATCATCCCCTTTAATGAATAGTGACTCTTCCTCACCCAGCAGTAATCAGCTGGCACTAATTTGTTGGCTAGGTTGGAGACTGATGCCCATTTCCTTTGTTCTATGCTGGATTTTTGTCTGATTTATTCTGCAAGGATCTTTGCATGTTGTCACCATTGTGGCAAGTTTGTATAAGCTAGTTCCTGGTGGCCTTAGGTTCATATACCAATAGTTCTTCAATTAAGCTTGAGAGCTGTTTACTGCTGGGTGAAGAAGAGTTGAAGTTCTTTAAGGAATAGACTCTAGATAGGTTAACTAGACTCAAGTGGATGAAACTGTGCTGGGAGACAACTGGGTATGCATAATCAACGATTAAAGAGGCCTTAATGTATATTACAGAATGAATTTAATCCTATGGGGGTGTTATGGAGAGTGTGGATGGGGAGGTTATTAAGATGATTTAAATGTTTTGAATGAAATGCACATTAAATATACATTTATAAACGATGAAAAATCAATTAAATGTAGTTTTACAATGACATACTATTTCAGCTCTTTTATTCTTAGATCAAGTTCATTTCACCAATTTCATTCTGGTATTGATGCACGTATAGGTAAGCTGCACATATAAAATCTCAATTTATTGGAACTATTATAAGATAGCAAGGGAAATATTTAGAGAAGTCAGTAGCTAGCTGCAATGCAAGTTTTTCTTTTTAATTTTCTAGAGTTATGGCTAGAAGTTTATAAACCTATACTTCAAAATAGCTAATTTTTGTACATTAAAAGCATTCATTTGTTAATTTAAAGTAAATGGATAGGACAGAGAATGTTAATCTGACTTTCAATTCTTATTTTCCTTACACAATTTTAATTTTAATGTCCTCTGGTTAAAGAAATGTCCTTAATGACCACATGTAGGACAATTATCAAGACTGACTTAATGAGAGATAATTTTTATTTTGTAAAATGTTGAAAGAACATCACAGGATCTCAGGGACTCAAAATATGAAATTATAGATGTTTATCTGGTACACATTGCCATTATTATAGTGAAGTTAATAGATTTTTAATGGAGCAAATAAAAATTTATATAAATGTTTGTAACACTGGGAAAACAAGCACAAATGTCAAGAAAATGGATAAGGTAGACATGAGTCTGTATCAGTTTAAGGACAAGAAAATAAATTCTGGCTACAGAAGGAATTTTTCAATCCATTGAAATATGAATAATTCAGAAATTGGTATTTGGTAATATTTAGGAATAATCAGAACATGTTTAGGCTACAAACTTTGTTACTACTTTGACCTAAAAGTGGTACTGGATGAAGTGGCATGCCTACTATGGGATATGTAAGGAAATATTTCATTGAATGACAATTACATAACAATATTTTGTATTTTTCTAAGTCAGATTGTGAGAATTATTTCTGTTTTGAATGGAAAAATTAAAATAACAGTAACAACTTTGTATCAGGCCTTTATTCTCCAAATGTCTGCACAATTCACCTCACATTCTTTGCATTCTCATCACTTCTCCTTGCATCAAAGAAAAAAAAAACTGAACATTAAGTAATAATGAAATACCACTTGGCTGATGGAAACAGGGATAGAAATGACTGAATAATAATGTTACTGAGAAATTTTACTCTATCTAATAAGGCCAGATATTAAAAAGATTCTAGCTTGTGCCCACATCTGATTAATTCAATTACACAATGAGAATTTTCAACGTGAAGTGAAAATATTGAGTCTGACAATAATAGGCCTCTGTCACATAAAAGTCAAACATGAGGTAGCAATGTACTTATCAGTGTATAGCTACCAACAAAAGGCCTACAGATAAGAAAGGGGACCTGGAAACTACAAACATGTCTCAGCAGTTAAGAATGATCATGATTTTGCAGAGGACACAAGTTCATTCCCATCACCCATTCAGCAATTCACAACTTTGTGTAAATCCAGTTCCTGGGGATCTGATACCGTCTTCCTGCAACTGTGGATATGAGGAATACATGTACAGGACATAATCAGTCAAACATTCATACACATCAAATAAAAAAAAATAATTAAAAATTAAATAAAAATATATGTAAATTTAGGAAATGCAGGTTGAGGAAAAATTCAAGATAATTTGAATATTTTAGATGTTTAACGTAGATCCATTCACTAAATTTATACTACTGAATGAATAAATTTGAAGTAATGTTTTTCAGTTCAAATCATTAGTTTTCAGATAAATTGGCAGTATTCAAATGAACTTATTTCATCAATAATGTTGAAAATGTATCTACTGAAGAGTATGACTATCTCAACTATAGTGTGTTCAGAACAAATTAAGGAACAACAAATACCTAGTTTTCATAAATGTGTGGCCCAATAACAGTATCATACTTCTAAAGTTTTGATTGAAAAAATAGAAAACCTGTGGTACTTCAGTTATAGTAGAGTCTCCATATTCTTCACATACATTTTCCACTATTAAATTATATTCATGTTAAATCCATTGTTATAAGGAGCCAGTACTATTATATTACTTTTTATTCATGTCCATGTTTATTCTAATTTCCTTAGTTTTCCAAAGCTAAATATTTGCACCTTACATATATGTCTCATATTCTTTTTTAATGAAATATTTCCTTATTTTATATGAATGGGTTTTGATTGGCTGTGTCTCTAAGTGCATATTCATGTGGTACATATGTGGATGTCAGAGGACAACTTGTAGAGTCAGTTCTTTTTTAGTACCTCATCCATTTCCAGGAATCAAACTCAGGTTTGCAGGATTGGCAGCATTTGTCTTTACTTGTCCAACCATCTCACTGGCCTGCAGCATTCTCTTATAACTCAGTATTTTGCCATGAATTATCAGGAATAATTATGCAAAAGAAATTTATCTTCGTTCTACATAAATTCTTATTTTATATCAATAAGAATTTGTGATGATTCTTCCTTTTAAATGGGGGGGGTTGACTTATATTCCTGGGTCACAATTCATCACTGAAGGAGCCCAAGGTAGCAATCTAGATGTGGGAGCATGAGAAAGAAAGAAAAATATACACAAAGAGTTTTTGTTTGTGTTTGGCACTTAGCACATTTCAGAAAACGTACCTCTTAAGTATCCCACCTCAATGCCAATTCTTCTGTCACTTTGCTATAAAGCATTTCACTTCTCTGTGGCTTTTTTGGTATTTCATAAGTGCCTTAATGTATAAAATGGCTTTACCTGAGAATGTTTTATTTACTTCAAACCAACTCTGAATTTTTGAGAACACAAACACTTCAAGGTGTGTATTGCTAATTGAAACACCATGGCCCAATCCATGAGATTTTTTTACACCAAATAATCCATATGGTGTGTAGTATTAGTATTTTGAACTCCTTAGTAAAAGTTTGTGTGAGAAAATCACAAAAATCTAAACAATGAGACACCTGTGGCTAAGTTAGACAAATGCTTCCAGTGTTGTAAGTCTGTACAGATTTTATTTTTTGATGTATGTTTGTAGTTTTCAATGTAGTTTCATGGTATTTTGATCCCCTCCTCTAGCTTCAATACCTTGCCAATTTAATGTATTCCCTTTAAAGCAAATATTCTCAGCTTCTTAAATAATATATTTATAATGCATATTGCTTTATTGGCACAAATTTTAAAATATATAGTAATATGGAAATCCAACTGCAGGATTACAATATCGAAAGGTCATGCCTGGAAAAACTGTCAGTCCATGAAAGGAAACAGCCAGAATTGACCAGAGACCAGGACAACAGCTCCAGAGAGAAAGTAGACTGTTTTGCTTCTCATCCACCTGTGCCTCTTTTCTAAGCCTAGGGAACAATCTGCGGAAGAGGGGGCACGGTAGAATGTAAGGGCTGCGATTGGGGTGAACGGTGAAACTACAACAATATAGACTGGACCTCATTTGATCAACTTGATTGAAAATACAAGCCCCCCCACCCCCCCTGCTGGATGGTGGGACCCATGAGCTGTGTGGGTTTGGGCACAACTGCTTGCAAATTGGTTTTACATGAAGGATGCTTGTACTCATAAATTATCACTTATTGTTAAAAAAATGAAAATAAAACAAAGAAAGATGCAGGAAAGTTACAGTAAAATGCATGATCTAGGATGGTTGGTGGGGGGTGGGGGGAAGGGAAAGGGATATATGCCTGAACTTAATTGGAAAATGATGTATGAAATACACAAAGCAACAATAAAAAAATGAAAAATTAAAAAATAAATAAATAAATTAATTAATTAAAAAATCCATCTTGGGTTTTCATGCTTATATATTCCTAATTAGAAAATTTTCATTTCGCAGGAGAATTGTTTTAAAGCCACGCTTTATTAATTTGCTTGTAACATTCTTTTACTGCTCAGCTCCCTAAAGAGAGGTTTCACCCTGAAAAGATGTTCTTAATGTTAGATTCATGTTCATTGCCATAATAGATATGGTCTTTTATCTTAACTGTCATCACTACAAAGACTATAATTAGCTTTAATAACCAAATTGAGCAAGTCATTCTCCAAATTTTATTAATTCAGGGTCCCACTTTGGGCATTTATCTCCTTCCCCTGCAACATGCCTGAAGTATTTGTAAGCTTTAAAAATAAAGCTCTTTGATGATTAAACACTACATTCTGCCATTTCTTTAAAATAGTAACCCTTTTTAAGATTCAACAAAAATAGTAGAGTTTGGTTAGAAGTCTGCATTAGCACCCTGAAGAGGATGTATAGGGCACATAGTAAAGAACTAGCGGATGAGCAAGGACACAAACTAGGAGGCCAACAAGGAAGCTAGCCAAGAGATTATGGTAAGAAATCAGACCTGCCCCTTGTGTTTCTTTGCCTGACTTCTTTTGGCATTTTCCATTTCCATTTCTCTGTGAAAAGATCTATTCTCTAAAATCCATAATGGTTATCACAGCAGTTATAATAGACTTTGGAGACCTTAGAACTAAGTGAAGCTAGAATAAGACAGATAGATACATCAACTGCTTGCATGTGGTTACTTAACATGTAGTACTGGCTTCATAAATTCTTGTGAGAAGATAATTGGAAGAAAGATAGGAACTGGAANTATATATATATTACAACATTTGTTATAGCAGTTACACATATAAAACTGGTTTGGTTAAACATGCTTCACTCATGTCCAGAAGTAAAGAGGCTAATGGCATCTTAAAGGTACCTCTTTAAATTTTGTACTATTAATAATTTATTAGTAATACCTTTCAAAATTTATCTTTTGTCACTCTGTTGAGTATTTTATGTCAGATGCACTGGCCTCCTTGTGTCTCAACATATTTATTCCAATCTCAACGTCATGGAAATTATTGTTTTACCTTCTTAGAGCCTGCCTACAAATATTTCATAGAATTTTTAACTTTATGAGAAAGAGTAAGTTTCATGACTCTCAATTTGAATTTCCCCTAGTGTGTAAATTATATCCAAGTGCATTTTATATAAGACATGCTTTTGGTAGTGAGAATGAAATCTCATATTTAATCTGGCTCTATGTAAATAGCTTTTTCAAAAAACATGTACACTGTCATGTGTTTGTTTTCCACAAAGGGCATAGGCCTTTGTGCATGAGGCTTATGTTGTAGGAAACCTAGTTTCCCAGATAGTGCAATGGCTACAAACAGTACATTGTTTCAGGATGCCTGGAAAGTCACCTCTGTGGCCATGGGACATGCATGTATTCAAATAGTCATCACAAATAAAAGGACAGGGCACAATTTTGAGTTCACCGGTTAATCCAAATGATGTTTTGTACTTTATTCAACTGATTATGTGGGGAAATTTGGCAGAGATTTGTACAGGAAAAGAAATGTCTTTTAATTATTTACTCACATGTCAAACAGGAGCAGTAACCTTTTGCTTCATGTTTGTAATTCAGAAGCTTGGCTCTTTCCTTCCCTGCATTTGAATCTCTGCTCAGATGCCCTTGCTTCAGAAAAATCCTTCATTACTTGAAGGAAGGTCTCCTCCATTTTTCTTTTCATTCTAATTAATTTTCCTTCATACTCCTCTTTATAACCATTTAAATTATTTCTTATTTCATTCTCATTCTATATATCCTATGAAAATTGTTATTTGACTTGATCCTATTTCATTCCAAACACCTAAAAGTGTGCTTGACTACAATAGATAACTATTTGTGTAGTTACTTATTAGCAATTATGTATTCATACAATTCTCTTTACTATATCAATGTATACCTGACATCTGCAGTATTTTAAAGGGAAATTTCAGTATTTACAAGAGGTGGAATGGCTTAAAAAGCATTACTTTGCTGAATTATCATAGATGATTTGTACTAGTATGGCGATTTCCATAGACTACTGTTTTTATTATACTTTTTAAAAATTTTTACATAAAATGGTTGTATTGAGTGCCTGATGTGTTGATGACAATTAATCACAAATTTTCCCTGTTATGCTACAATCTTGGTAAAGAAGAGAGAATTAGAAATGAAAGAAACCAAAAAGCTATTTCTTGAACTATTTGAAAATAAAGCATGGAGATTTAGAATAGATAATAAGAGGTTAATAACCCATAATATTTCAAATAATACTGCCCTCAATTTAGTGCTTCTCTTTTGTTTAGATATTCAGTATATTTATCATTACTTCCTGGGTTTATTTTAAGTAAAATAAAATTCTTCGGAGAGCGCTGAGAGCGCTGAATCCTAACCACTAGACCAGCAGGGAGGAGGTATGAACATTCCTTTGAAACCCTAGGATAATTATCAGAAAATTTCTTTAGAACGTAAAGAATGTCAAAATCACAAGTGAAATAGTCTGGGGGTTACTTTACACTCAAAATTTTGCCCATCAATCTGTAGTGTCTAACTTGCAGCAATTTCTTTTCTATTTGTTCTAGTTAAACTCTCCAAAGCATTTCCTTAGGAATTCACAGCATGTAATATAAATTTATATATAGAAAAGTTAAATGCATACCTTAACCTCCAAATTCAGCAGCTAAAAGTATTGTGATGATAGATCAAAGGAAATGCTTTGAACTTAAAGTATGACACTATATTATTTAATTTGTTTTAGTTAAATCAAATGTTATGTCCATTACTAACAGTTACATAGTTTTCCTTAGGTAAAGAAAATAAAATACAGAAATACAAATAAATACTTAATATTTTAAAACGTCTATATTATAGACAGTCTAATATTGTGCCTAAAGTCATTTAAAATTATTTGCATATTTGCATTTCAACAAGACTAAGTTTATATAAACCTGTTATTTTCCACAACAGATTTGACTTTTAATACAGAGTTTCTATGTTGCTGTTTCTTTTGATATTCTGCTTTGAATTTATGTAAAGAAAAAAGTGTTTGGTAAACATATTTAAACTTACATAAAGAGAAAAAATACCCTTGTACTTGATTGAAACAAACTGTATCAATTTTTCATAATTCCTAATAAGTTAGTATATTTTCATGCTAAATTATTATGTTATATTCAATATATCAAAATGTTACAGCAATTTAATGTTTAATTTTACTGAAAAAATAAATTACTTATAATTTAAAAAAAATAAGTAAACAAACAAATCAAAACTAATCAAAGATACTGTAGGTTAAGTTCTGTTTAGCAGTACTAGAGAACTGGATAAAAGTTTCTCCCATTAGCCAAAGTTAGGATAAAATCAAATGTTTTAGAAATTACACTCCGAATGCATATTATGTCTTCTTAGTCCATTTAATATCCTAAAATATTTAATATCCTAAAAGTTCCACTTCCTACTTTAAGATCTTACTTAAAAAAAACAGCTTCATATTACTTGGAAAATAAATAATTTTCAACCACTGCAAACTAGCTGTGAAAGTTATACCACTTGAAAGGAATCTTAACTGCCAGGTAAAGTTCCAAATAAAGTTCCATATTCTCACTAACAAAATACTTTCAAAATCATTATCATGTACTAAGCTACAGACAAGGATATGTTGAGAAATTGGAGCTTGTCAAAGCCCAGCTCACAAATTCAGTTTGCTCTGGTTTGCTCCAAATGTTAAAATCATCACTACTTTAATATCTAAGTTTAAAGATACTTGCAGATATTAATAACTATAAATATATATTTGAAATGAAAGAGAATTCTGAGTGTAGTGGAATGTGATAGAAGTAAACACACTACCTGAAAATAAAAGTTCTTACTATTTATCAATAGAAATGTGTGATTAGTCTTGCTTCATATACTTTGAAGTAGGGATTTCTTGCAGTTCCTTATGGGCTTCAAACAAACTCACAGATTATTCTGATACTTCCTAGTTAGCACTAAATGAGAGTTCTAGAGAATATGCTAATCTAGGTTAAGGCTTTCTTTTATAAAACCCAAAACTCCTACCGTGCTCTAGAATCTTGTATATTGTCATCTGCCATCATCTCCAAATTTTGTGGGTGCTTCTCATAAGTGTCTTTAAGCAAATTCTCTTCTGGACCGGCTTTAGGAGTGTCTTCATTTGCTTGAAGATGTACTATCAGGTTTTGTTGGCGCCAATTCTGAAGGACTCTTTGATGAGTAGGGGCTGGTCCTGGCACTGGTGTCCGTATATTGTGGTGGACAGGACTGTTGCCTTTCTTCAGTCCGTTTCTGTCCCGAGAGTGGTTCTTCAACCTGCCCTGAACCGGGGTCCCTCTATGCTCATATCCTTCCTGCTGAAGGCAGCTTCCAGTGTTAGACGAACCTTGAGAAGGATGACTAAACCACCTCCAGCGTAGTCTCAGGATCTGTTTCACATCAAATTCTTTCTTGCCAGAAACTGACATTGTTGTAGGAGGAAAGACAAAAGCCTTCTCTAATAGAAAGGAAACGGAGACTTTGTTATCTCCTGTTTCTCTGTCTCTTCTGTAGAACTAACAAAAGCACAAGGAGAGAGAGAGAGAGAGAGAGAGAGAGAGAGAGAGAGAGAGAGAGAGAGAGACGTTTTTGCTTGCTATCCCCTCCCCCTCTGCCTATGAATACTGTGAATACTTCCAGCCTAGCTGGAGCAGAAAGCTGCTGCTAAGAGTGTAGGTGGGAACCAATACTGACAGGATGATGAGGTCAGACCTTAAAGGAGTAAATCAGTTTAGCACAGGAAAGCAGCTACCATAACACCCTCCAGCTGCTAGATTTGCAAGCTCACAATCCTCCCGCCAGGACTTGTGAATTTCTAACTCAGCTTCCTTTATGGCAATAGCTGCAACTTAAACCCAGGCAAGTAAGTAAAAGCAAAGTGTGTTTAAAGTCATTTCCTTCTAGATTTCCTCTTTCAGCCTCCCAATATCATGTTCATTCTTCAGTAGCCCACTTATAAAAATGTGCCAATTTGTCCCTAGAGAAATTCTGACGGGCTGTGTGTGTGTGCGGGGGGGGGGTGGGATTCATTATGTTCTATTTTAAGATTTTCATCGTAGATCATTAAGGAAGAGCATTTTATCCTCCCTTCCTTTGTGCAGCTCTGTAATTATTATGTGAAAAGCCCTTCTAAATGTGTGAAAATTTTTGTATAACATTTTACTTGAAAACATGAATTATAAAAGTCATAGAATCATGTTGTTTAGCCATGACTACACACCCCTACATGTCTGCCTTCGTCCATGAAGACATATTTACACATCCCACTAACTGCTGTAAGAATAGTAACTAATGTAAGCTCACAAATAAAAAGAGAAATTGTGTTTTTCTGAGTTAGCTTGAAGAGAAGCTTTCTTTCACTGTTCACAGCTTGAAAATGAGTAGAAACTCTGGCTCCTTGCCTATATAAACATCTCTTTATCATTCCCTTTACTTTCACAGGCAGTGTTAATGGGTCTCTTTACTTTGTTCAGAAGCCTTCATGAAAGGATGCAGTAGGGCCTGTTTCAAATGAACTTGAATTGATCACACTGCTCAATAGTGTATCCAAAATATTTAGATATCTGGTTAAGAATCACTGTTTCATTCCAATGTAAATATTTGTAATTAAATTTTATATCACGAGTGTAATGCAAACATCATTTCGCATGTTATTTTGAAATGTATCCAGCTCTTATATCATGGACTCATATTGATAACTGGGAAACATCGTAATGTGTCCTTAAATACTGAATATGTGAAGTTTTGGCTTTCATTTTAAGGCTACAGAGACAAGTGATCATGAAGAGCCATTTTACTTCTTTACATGAAATGTGGTCATATATAATATGGGGAGACTGAGCATACATCTAAGTCTCTACCAACACCAATGTGAAAATATTTTTTAAAAATGTAGAGAATGAAGTGGACTCTTTTTAAATATATATTTATTTTGTTTTATGTATATAAGTGTTTTGCCTGCATGCATGCGTGTCCATGTTGTGCAATGCACATGGAGGTCAGAAGAGGGCATCGGATTCCTTTGGAGCTAGAGATATGGATGGTTTTTAGCCACCATGTGGATGGTGGGAATTCAGACCTGGTTCTCTGCAAGACCACACACTGCTCTTAACCACTGAGCTGTTTATCCAACCCCTGAAATGAACTAATTTAAATTTTGGATTTATTTCCAATTCACTATAAATCTAAATTATCTTTCCATTTTCTGTATTGTTTTGTAGTTAATATTGTTAATTTAATTAAAATTGACACAACTTATTAGATTAGACACTAATTTGGTTGTTTCTGTAGTGTTTTAGATGATTTTCTAGTCAGATAGCATGAATACTCTGAAAACAGTTGGCCTTTGATAGTCATTGTTAGTCACCCTTTGAAGGTAGCCAAACAGAAAATTTAAGAAACAGTATTTTAAAGTGTTCAGGTATGTGTTCTTTTATTGACAAATACTTCATTTATTCATTTATCCAACAAAAATCTCTTGTTTCTTATATTCTGAATTGGAGAATACAAAGAATACCTTTTTGCTATTAACCCAAGCATATATTTGAACCTTTTAGTATCCCATGTTTTTGAAAACTCCTTTTAATTTTTAATAATACATTGTCACTCTTTTCCCTTCATTCTGTGCCCTGATTTATATTAATTCTGTTCACACTTATGCCTATGATTTTATTTCTTTGTGTTGACTACCATATAAAATTTATTTAACCCTAGATTTGATCAGTGATTTCTATTTAAGTGGATTACAAATAGTTCCCTTAAGAATACTCTCTTCTTAGAACTTTAGCTGCCTAAAAAATTCTCACTAGATATAAGCATTTGTCTTTATCATTCTATAGCTATAACAGGATACATAGGCCCTAAGAGATAACCTTATCTTGATATTTTACTCAATGTACATAGTGTTACAATGACTCTTAATAATTTTATTTTAAATAGAATTCTGTTTCCTCAACTTACTATGAAAACGTGAAGAGGATTTTTAGCATAGATGAACTTTCTTCATTGCAACTGAACTCACATCAAATGTAAGTTTAGCAGCACAGATAGAAGTGGGCATGGCCAAAGGATGATTGCTTTTTTTTTTAACTTCCTTCTTCCTGTAGAGTTAGAATGTTATTGCTGTTTATGCTGCTGAATCTTTCCTGATATCATAACAAACATGTCCAGGCTTGGAATAAAGAGCAGAGGCTCTCCAAGAACCCTCCAGGTTTCTGGCCAGATTGAGACTACTGAGGCCTCCAGACCCATGGACTGAGCAGCGACTGGGTTTTCAGCTTCTTCAGTATGAGTCTACTCTGATTACTGAAGCACCCAGCCTCAAGGAGCAAAAATCTATTAAGTTCTCAATTTCTCAGCTATAATTCAGCTATTTTTACAATTTAAGTAATGTGAATTTATTAATAATTAATTAAAACTCCCACCCCCTCAGAAAGCAGTTAAGGGATTTGATAGTTAGAAGTTACAGTTTTTAGTGAAAGCAGAAGAAACAATACTTAATTGACCCACAGTTTATTCAAATAATGCCATTTTTCCCTTCTCAGTGAGCTCATAAGCCTGGCTGTAAGTTTAGAGTACCAAATTTTTTCTCCATTTTTCTCTGTCTCCTCTCTATCTCTCATTCACAAATCCAGTTTCATGTGTTATGAATCTTCACCATTCATGATCACATTAAAATATGAATTAGACAAAAAAACAAGAGAAAATGGAATAATAAACAATTGAATACCATTTGCGTTCATGAGATTGCTACAAATCAAAACATTTAAACAGATAATTCCTTTAAATCCCCCTTTTTTGTCTTTTTGATACAGGGTCTCCCTATAGCCCTAGCTGGCCTGGAACTCATTCTGTAGACCAGGCTTGCCTTGAACTCACAGAGATATACCTGCCTCTGCCTCCCAAGTGCTAAGATTAAAGGCTTGCTCCACCACCCCAGGCAAAGGCATTTTGTTGTTGTTGTTGTTGTTGTTTTTGAGACATGGTCTCCCTGTAGCCTCCCAGCTGTCCTTGAACTTGCTCTGTAGACCAGACTGGCCTTGAACTCAAAAGATCTGCCTGCCTCTGCCTCCCAAGTGCTAGTATTAGAGGCATACACCACAACACCCAGCTTAAATCCCTTTTTTAAAAATGTATATGCATATCTTTACATAGCTTATATAGTGGTAGTTTTCCATATGAATTTTTCTAATGGTCTTGAGAGTTGGTTATCCATCCCTATATTCTCTCCTTTTCTTTGTACTCCCATTTCTCACCCCATTTAACCATTTCTATGTCATTTACATATATAAACATACATATTGTATATATGTATATATATGTAATATATATTAGAGTACAGGGAATTTGGTAAAGAATTATGAAGGAGGTACAGGTATGGGAGGGAGATCTACATATATTATATATTATATGAAATCAAATCAAAAGGATTAAAGAAAATATTAGCTAAATATTTATTTTAAGATGTCAAACTCTATAAAATCATCAACCACTGAGTGTACTGTGAAGTCATATCATAGGAGTTATCCCTACTCAGAGGATAATAATACATTAGCAAAATAATTTTTATGTTACTTAATAAAATTGTACTTGAAACCCATTAAATAATCAGGTATATATTGCACTGCACTATATATGATCAAGATAAAATTTCCTAACTATCTCTGATGATACATGAACAGTAATTTGTTATGGAAAAGTGAAAATAGAATAGACAAAATAATCGGTGGTGCTAGAGAAATAGCTTAGTGGTTAAAACCCTGGACCCAGGTTAAGTTCCCATCCTCCACATGGCTGCTAACAACTGTCTATAAATCCAGTTTCAGGGGATCTAATACCATCTTCCAACCTGTGGGGATTGCACAACATGAGTGCACTTACATATATGCAGGCAATACATTCATACATATAAAATAAAGGACATGCATTTACATCATTTATATCCCTTTTACTCTACTCTTCTGTGCCTCCATGTCAAATATTCATTGAATTAAAAAATCAATAGTTGTAGTAAAAAAATTAATCAAAACTTTATATAGAATAATTAATGTGGGACTAAATGTTACAGAAACCTAACACTGGATAAAATAGTGTAATCATAAGAGAAGAGCCAAAAAAGTATACCATGGAAGAAATTGTCCTTCATGAGAGCACAGAAGGACAGCTAGTAATCTGGGAGAGAAAACAAAATGAGGTATTAGGATAAAATATTAAGTTTTGTATATTAAGAAAATGAATATAAATACATACAATATATCTGGATATAAAGAACTTATATGAATACATTAAGGGGAATCTGTATTTTGAGATATATGCATATTTGGATGCATATAATTAATATGCATATATTTGGAAAATATACACTTATAGGAATTATATGCGGTATTAATCAAATTAACATTAATGGTACTAAAAACTTTTGTAGATGCAAACCAAATGCATTTGAACTTTTTGAGGGGTTGTATAAGTCTCTAAATAGACAAAATCTTATGTTGAAAAGGAAGACTAGAGAATATAAGTAAAACTGAATGAAAGAAGGGAAGAAACACTTATAGGTAAAAGATTAAACTCATATGTACACATGAACATGGAGAAGAGGAAGGTGGTCAGTGGGTTGATTGAAACTATGGGTCTATTAAACATTCTTATGGAAAATCACTCATGAGTAACTTATTTCAAAATACAACTTTCAAGCAAAACAATTGGAAAAGACAGTCCCAGATGATATGGGTTATTGAATTAAAATCACAGTTCAAGTCAAGAGGTACCTCGTGATAAATATTGGTAAAGGAGGTCCCAGATGTCTCCAAAACAACATAAGCCTTTGTCATTGTCCTTGGTTACCTTCACAGCTACATGATGAGACATGGTTACTGAAGACAATGTATTATTTGGCTACAAAACTTTGTGAGACATCACTTTCAAACTGACCAGGTAACACTTTCTCTGCTGGATGGCTTTCATAGGGACAGAAAATGATATTATGTTGCAGGGGGAGAAGAAACCTCATTGGTCTTACCCCTTGCTGGATGCTGCAAGCTGAAGTATTTTTCAGGCACGGTATCTAGGCCTAGTAGTATAATAACAGTTTGAATGTTACAGGGTAATTCTCAATTCTCATTAGATTTAAGGCCTGCTCCACAAGAATTTCATGTCTGTTACAGTAATCCTGGTCAAAAGCCCATGGATGTAGAAATCTTAAGCACCATGCTAGAACTTACTCTATTGTTCTGTTGTTCACTGTAAATGGTCATGCTATCAAATTGCCTTCAAAGTCAGGTATGGTGGCACATGTCCTCTATCCCAGCACTTGTGAGTTAGAGACAGGTAGATCTGTATGAGATCAAGGCTAGCCTTTTCTATATAGCAAGTTCCATGACAGCTAGGGCTACAGGGAGACCTTGTCTCAAAAAATGCTTAAAACATCTTGCCTTTTAAATATATGTTAATAATCATATAGATTAGTGGTGTTTTCAACCTTGGTCAGCAAAGCATCATTTCTAAAGGACAGCAGTCAATGGAGAGATACATAACTAGTCAGTATTCTGAGCATAAGAGACTGATTTCTCAGACATAAAAGGGAAAACTGTATCAACCTTCCCCCACATACAAATCCACCAGGGCCCTGGGGAAAGAACTGAAGAAGAGGAGAGGGGTGGAGAAGGCAAAAGCCACATGATATGAAGGAATGCTCTGAAATACTATGTTCTGGACATGGCATGACTATTGAATTTAATAAATTACAGGAGCTGGCCTTACCAACATAAGTCTTAAAAAGATTAAACCAGCCAAAATTCAGGCATAACCTACATGATGAACATACAATTTGATCATGTGAAATGATGTTTAATATTCAATACTGGTTAATATTGAATTTACATGTTGAAATAAGGGTACAGCTATGATTTGATTGTTGCTTTTCTTCTATCAAAGGACACACTGGGGCTCAAATGACAGAAAACACTTTTCTGAAATAGTGAGAACTTTAAGAGTTAAATTAGATTATAAGTATATAACTCAAGATATACTAATTGGGACTCTAAATTAATTCTCAAGGAAAATATTCTTTTCTTCAAAGTATAAGTTGTTAAACAAAATAGGTATTTTTCTTTAATTTGTCTCATACAACTGAACACAGGATAATATCATGCCCTTTCAGGTCCCTGCCTTCAGACATATGTACCAAAATAAGTCTCTTCTTATTAAATTCTCTCCTCTGAAGTACTCTGTTGTAGAATAAGAAATTGAATTCAGAAATTTCATTCTGGCCAGACGTGGTAGTGCACACCTTTAATCCCAGCACTCAGGGGGCAAAAGCAGGCAGATCTCTGTGAGCTCATTGCCAGCCTGGTGTACATAGTGAGCTTCAGGCCATCTGGGACTAAATGGAGACCGTGTCTCAGAAGAAGAAGAAGAAGAAGAAGAAGAAGAAGAAGAAGAAGAAGAAGAAGAAGAAGAAGAAGAAGAAGAAGAAGAAATAATTACATTCTATCAAAATGCCAAAACATTGGCTACAAAATCAATATAAAACATTGGTGACAACATGGAGAATGTGATTCACTCATATATTAGAAAGTACTATTTAAAGTTATATGGTCAGGTGCGCACACAGCACAACATCGGCGTGCACCCAGCGCACAACTTGAGAGGACTTCACCTGCATCCTGCACAATAACAGCATGTGAAAGACCAGGTGAGCTCTGCCTGCCTTGGTGCTTTGGGCACCCCTGTGCCCCATGGAGGCTTGGTATTACCCAGGACCTTCCAATCTTCGAGTTCAAGCATGCAACGTGGGCAGAGTTAGAGGCGCACACAGCACACAGCACAACACCAGCGTGTGCCCAGTGGATGGCGTGATTTGGCCAACAGAGTACCCTCCCACCCCCTGCTCAGCCTAGGGGAGCAGTAGTGCAGAGGATCTAGCAGACACAACATTAGTGGATAGGGGAAATTTCACAGTGCCCCACCTTAAGATGAAGAACTACAGGCAATCAATGGATACTGACCTAGAGAGATTCGATTTTCTGTAGGAAATAGGTCCCTGAGTGTTGTAGGCCAAAATGGGTTCATTCAGAACAACATGGTATTCAGGAGTTTCTAAGCTTACAGCTCTGCCCAGACAAGGAAATAGGGAATCAGAGCTCTTTTAACAACCCTGTTGGTGGAACACCAGATTTGTACCCAGACCTAAATTCCTTTGTTCCGTGGGATAAACATCCTGGGACAGTCTCCATTTGGCCCATGTTATTGCTAGACTGTCTTTCCTACCTTTTATCTTTTTCATGTATTACCCTTAATTGAGTTAGTGCCTTCCCTCTGAGGCTGTTCCCTAAAGTCTTAACTCTCTCCTCACTTCCTTTAGGTAAAACATGTTCTTTATAATCCTAGTCCTTTTAACGCACTTTCTGAGCCATGTATATTATATATATATATATATATATATCTGTATATCTGTAACAAAAGACAGTAGAGATGAAACTTTACATAAGAACCTGTATGAAGTTTGCTGTAGAGGCTTACAATAAGGAGTTTGCTGTGAGGTTTGCCATAAGGAGACTTCAATAACGAATCTTTCTTGTGACTCATAAAGGAGTTTTGTGATGTGTACTTAAAGAGATATTCACGTTAAACAGCAAATCTCCTGGGGCCTACCCAAGCAGCTCACCACCACTGTTCTCAATGATACTCCTAGAGGGCAAGAAGTGGGCCCTGTACCCAGCCCCAGAAAGATTATCTATTCCCAACCTCACAGACTGCTGTAGTTTGTCTTCCATTGCTGTGACAAAACACTCTGACCAACACCAACTTGGGAAGGAAAGGGTTTATTCAGATTACATCCCCTGGGTCACAGTTCATTACTTAGGGAGCCCAAGGCAGGAACTCAGGGCAGAAACCTGGAGGCAGGAGCTGAAGCACAGGCCATGGAGGAGTGCTGGTTACTGGCTTGCTCCCCTGGCTCATGCCCAGCCTGCCTTCTTATATGGTACACAACAACCTGCCCAGGGTGGCACCACTCATTGTCTTCCTGGCCCTCCCACACTGCTAGACAATCAAGACAATACTCCACTGATGTGGACATAGGCCAATCCAATGGAGCCAATTCCCTAATTGAGGCTCCCTCAACCCAGGTGTGTCAAGTTGACACTAAAGCTATCCAGCACACAGATCAAAAAATGGATACACACAGGTACCACTAAATGGACCCTTTCTCCTCTCTCTCTCCCTCTCTCTCTATATATATATAATGTTACCCATACATGTATATATAGTAAATATGTATACATACATGTGTGTAAACACTAATAAGGAAGACCACAAGATGTTGAGAGGAAATGGAAGGGTCCTTTGGGAACATGGTGTGGTATTAGGAAGGATGGAAATAATGCAAATACAATATTCATATATGGAATTCTCAGAAAAGGGGCTAATCTCAAATTAACTTGAAAATGTATAAAAAGAAACTTTTCTATAAAAATATAAATGTTATTAAGAAAAGATTCTGCGACATCCTGAATGTTACCACCTACTGGGGACATGTGTTCATGTATTTGAGCCTATAGGGTACACTGATCTTTGGAATCACACCATTGTTCTTCCAGAGGACCTGAGTTCACCTTCCAGTCCAGATATTTTGTAATGCCAATTCCTAAAACTCCAGTTCCAGTGTACTTTGTCTGAAAGAACTACAAAACATCTGGCTTGAAATTTTGTGTAGCCAAGCGGCACAGACTGAGGATTTTAATTTCTTCAAATTAAGTGTAGACACTCATTTGATCAACTTGATTGAACATACAAGCCTCCCCTGCTGGATGGTGGGACCCATGAGCTGTAGCACAACTGCTTGCAAACTGGTTTTACATGAAGGATGCTTGTACTCACAAATTATCACTTATTGTTAAAAAACAAAATGAAAACAAAACAAAAAAGCAGAGAAAGATGCAGAAAACTTACGGCAGAATGCATGATCTGGGATGGGTAGGGGTGGGGTGGGGGGAAGGGAAGGGGATATATGCCTGAACTGAATTGGAAAATGATGTATGAAATACACAAAGCATCAATTAAAAAAAACAAATGTCTACTTGCTGCTAATATTATATGTTTCTTGCAAATACAACTGATGAACTACATTTGAATTATCCACAAGAAGAAACAGCGTAATATTGGGTTTACAAACTTGAGTTCTAGCATTAGATGGATGTGCATTAAAATTTCAGCTTTGAGAATAATTATTCTATAAAATGTGGCTTCAATTTTCACATCTGAAATTAAGCATTATAATTTTTCAATCTAGTAATAATGTAAGGATTAAAAGCTACTTCTATAAAGTGNGGGTGAGAAGGCAAAAGCCACATGATATGAAGGAATGCTCTGAAATACTATGTTCTGGACATGGCATGACTATTGAATTTAATAAATTACAGGAGCTGGCCTTACCAACATAAGTCTTAAAAAGATTAAAACCAGCCAAAATTCAGGCAAACCTACATGATGAACATACAATTTGATCATGTGAAATGAGTTTAATATTCAATAACTGGTATATGAATTTACATGTTGAAATAGGGGTACAGCTTATGATTTGATTGTTGTTCTTCTATCAAAGGACACACGGGGGCTCAAATGACAGAAAACACTTTCTGAATAGTGAGAACTTAAGATAAATTAGATATAGTAATACACTCAAATATACTAATTGGGACTCTAAATTAATTCTCAAGGAAAATATTCTTTTCTTCAAAGTATAAGTTGTTAAACAAAATAGGTATTTTTCTTTAATTTGTCTCATACAACTGAACACAGGATAATATCATGCCCTTTCAGGTCCCTGCCTTCAGACATATGTACCAAAATAAGTATCTCTTCTTATTAAATTCTCTCCTCTGAAGTACTCTGTTGTAGAATAAGAAATTGAATTCAGAAATTTCATTTGGCCAGACGTGGTAGTGCACACCTTTAATCCCAGCACTCAGGGGCAAAAAGCAGGCAGATCCTGTGAGCTCATTGCCAGCCTGGTGTACATAGTGGAGCTTCAGGCCATCTGGGACTAAATGAGACCGTGTCTCAGAAGAGAGAAAAGAGAAGAAAAGAAGAAGAAGAAGAAGAAGAAGAAGAAGAAGGAAGAAGAAGAAGAAGAAATAATTACATTCCTATCAAAATGCCAAAACATTGGCTACAAAATCAATATAAAACATTGGTGACAACATGGAGAATGTGATTCACTCATATATTAGAAAGTACTATTTAAAGTTATATGGTCAGGTGCGCACACAGCACAACATCGGCGTGCACCCAGCGCACAACTTGAGAGGACTTCACCTGCATCCGCACAATAACAGCATGTGAAAGACCAGGTGAGCCTGCTGCTTGTGCTTTGGGCACCCCTGTGCCCCATGGAGTCTTGGTATTACCCAGGACCTTCCAATCTTCGAGTTCAAGCATGCAACGTGGGCAGAGTTAGAGGCCACACAGCACACAGCACAACACAGCGTGTGTCCCAAGTGGATGGCGTGATTTGGCCAACAATGAACCTCCCACCCCCTGCTCAGCCTAGGGGAGCAGTAGTGCAGAGGATCTAGCAGACACAACATGTGGATAGGGGAAATTTCACAGGGCCCCACCTTAAGAGAAGAACTACAGCAATCAATGGATACTGACCTAGAGAGATTCGATTTTCTGTAGGAAATAGGTCCCTGAGTGTTGTAGGCCAAAATGGGTTCATTCAGAACAACATGGTATTCAGGAGTTTCTAAGCTTACAGCTCTGCCCAGACAAGGAAATAGGGAATCAGAGCTCTTTTAACAACCCTGTTGGTGGAACACCAGATTTGTACCCAGACCTAAATTCCTTTGTTCCGTGGGATAAACATCCTGGGACAGTCTCCATTTGGCCCATGTTATTGCTAGACTGTCTTTCCTACCTTTTATCTTTTTCATGTATTACCCTTAATTGAGTTAGTGCCTTCCCTCTGAGGCTGTTCCCTAAAGTCTTAACTCTCTCCTCACTTCCTTTAGGTAAAACATGTTCTTTATAATCCTAGTCCTTTTAACGCACGATTCTGAGCCTGTATATATATATATATAATATATATACTAGTATATCTGTAACAAAAGACAGTAGAGATGAAACTTTACATAAGAACCTGTATGAAGTTTGCTGTAGAGGCTTACAATAAGGAGTTTGCTGTGAGGTTTGCCATAAGGAGACTTCAATAACGAATCTTTCTTGTGACTCATAAAGGAGTTTTGTGATGTGTACTTAAAGAGATATTCACGTTAAACAGCAAATCTCCTGGGGCCTACCCAAGCAGCTCACCACCACTGTTCTCAATGATACTCCTAGAGGCAAGAAGTGGGCCTGTTACCCAGCCCCAGAAGAATTATCTATTCCAACCTCACAGACTGCTGTAGTTTGCTTCCCATTGCTGTGACCAAAACACCTGACAACACCAACTTGGGAGGAAAGGTTTATCAGATTACCATCCCCTGGGTCACAGTTCATTACTTAGGGAGCCCAAGGCAGGAACTCAGGCAGGAACTAGAGCAGGAGCTGAGCACAGGCCATGGAGGAGTGCTGGTTACTGGCTTGCTCCCCTGGCTCATGCCCAGCCTGCCTTACTTATATGGTACAACACAACCTGCCCAGGTGTGCACCACTCATTGTCTTCCTGGCCCTCCCACACTGCTAGACAATCAAAACAATACTCCACTATACTGGGACATAGGCCAATCCAATGGAGCCAATTCCCTAATTGAGTCCTCCCTCAACCCAGGTGTGTCAAGTTGAACACTAAAGCTATCCAGCACACAGATCAAAAAATGGATACACACAGGTACCACTAAATGGCCTCTTCTCTCCTCTCGCTCTCTCTCTCTACTTATTAGATAATGTTACCCATACATGTATATATAAGTAAATATGTATACATACATGTGTGTAAACACTAATAAGGAAGACCACAAGATGTTGAGAGGAAAGGGAAGGGTCCTTTGGGAACATGGTGGTGGGATAGGAAGGATGGAAATAATGCAAATAAATATTCATATATGGAATTTCAAAAAGGGGCTAATCTCAATTACTTGAAATGATAACAAGAAACTTTTCTATAAAAATATAAATGTTATAAGAAAAAGATTTCTACATCAACTGATGTTACCACCTACTGGGGACATGTGTTCATGTATTTGAGCCTATAGGGTACACTGATCTTTGGAATCACACCTTGTTCCGAGGACCTGAGTTCACCTTCCAGTCCACGATATTTTGTATGCCAATTCCTAAAATTCCAGTTCCAGTGTACTTTGTCTGAAAGAACTACAAAACATCTGGCTTGAAATTTTGTGTAGCCAAGCGGCACAGACTGAGGATTTTAATTTCTTCAAATTAAGTGTAGCACACTCATTTGATCAACTTGATTGAACATACAAGCCTCCCTGCTGGATGTGGGACCCATGAGCTGTAGCACAACTCTTGCAAACTGGTTTTACATGAAGGATGCTTGTACCACAACTTGTCACTTATTGTTTAAAAAACAAATGAAACAAAAACAAAAAGCAGAGAAAGATGCAGAAAACTTACGCAGAATGCATGATCTGGGATGGGTAGGGGTGGGGTGGGGGAGGGAAGGGGATATATGCCTAAACTGAATTGGAGAATGATTAGGAAATACACAAAGCACAATAAAAAAAAAATTAAAAAAAAATAATATATTAATTAATGTAATTTATATGGGTTATATGAGCACTAGTTTCATAATCCACAGGGAATAAACTTTTAAAATTATTATTGTTATTAAAATATTTAAATAATGTCATACATCATTTCTTAATCAAATTTAGATTCACTCCCATTTCCATGCCCCCCCCCATCTGAGTTCCTGCATTCTACCATACATGTCCGGCATCTTTTTCTGAATCACTTTCCAGTGTTTTTTTTTTTTTATTGTTTTTTTATGAAACTTTATTGCATTTCATTCTTTTTCCCCCATCCTTTTGTTGTTGTTTTCCTTATTTTTTTAAATGAATAAATATATCATATATCTATATATACATATATATATTATATATATATATATATATATATATCTTTTTAAATGGATTAGCATTCAATTGAGATTCTTCTCTAGTGCCTTATGTTTATAGCATCAGCTGCACATTTAAAGTGATACTGATCAATATGAGAGGAAAGACTACTAACACTCATGAGAAGAAGCACCATACAGATAGCTGTCAAGATAAATAATTACTCTCTCATCCTGGTGTACAAGGCTACCTACAATTTCATCTAGTCATTGTTGTAGTTTGTTTTCTATTGCTGTGATAAACACCACGAAAAAAAAAACTCAAAATTAAAGTGTGTATTTGGATTGCTGGTTATAGTATTTCATTGAAGGTAGTAAAAGCAGAAATTTGAGGCTAGAAACTAAGACTAGACCACAGAGATGTGTTGCACAAGTAAAAACATTCCTCACAAAAAAAAATAATGAGTGCATGTGTGTGTGTGTGTGTGTGTGTAAATGTTTGCCTGTTTGAAGGTATGTGAACTATAAACCTACCTCTTATCCAAGGAAGCAAAAATAAGGTGTATGTTCCCCCTGAAATTGTATTTACAAGCTGCTGTGATCCTCCATGTGAGTGCTAGAAATCAAAACCAGGCTCTTCTCAGAAGCAGCAAGTGTTCATTTCTTCTGAGTAGCAGTTCAAACCCATTTTACCAAAGTCATTCAGATTTTCTTGAACTTTTCCTACCTCATTAAATATATCCCTCCTCTCAGACTCAGCAAAGCTACCTAAAGTTCATACTGTTATCAATGTCCTTTCTGAGTCAATCCCTTTCTTAATGCTAGTGGTGGTTTGAATGAGAGTGTCCCCCCATAGGCTTTAAGTATTCAGATAATTTGTCTCCAGTTGGTGGCACTGTTCTTGGAGGTCTTAGAAGGTGTGGCTGTGCTGGAGGAAGTACGTTATTGGGGGCAGGCTTAGTGAGTTTAACAAGCCCTGCATTCTCCAGTCTCTTTCTCTGCTTCCTGTGCTCATTTCGAGATGTGACCCTCTGCTTGTTGCTCCAGCCTGGGCCACCATGCTTCCCACCGCAATGGACTCTGATTCCCTGGAACTGTCAATCATAAGCTCAAATAAACTCTTCCTTTTATAAGTTCCCTTGCTCTTGGTGGTTTTATCACAGCAACAGAAAAGTGACTAATAGAGTTATTTGGTACCAGAGAGTGGGATGTTGGCTGTGAAGAAGCTGACCATGTGGATGTTTGGAGAAATGTGGAAGAATTTAGAACTTTGGGCTAGAAAAGCTGTTGATTACTGTGAGCAGAGCTTAAGGGTCCATTCTAGCAGAAGCCTGGAAGAAAGCATGGCTGCAAAAAATGTAGTTCCAGAGGAAAATAAAACTTAGGCAGCAACTGGGATATTGTGATAAAGAGTCTAGCAGCAGTTTGCCCACAGCCCAAATGCTTGCCTGATGCTAAGTTGAAAAGCAATGGACTAATGTCTTTGGCAGAGGATATTTCAAGACAGTCTAATGTAGAAATGGTTGTGTGGCTATTGATGGTGAATATCATGTGGATCTACAGTGAAGAAGAGCAGATGGGGCAGAAAGAAATGCAGAATGTACAGTTTGGATCTGAAAACTGCACTAGGAAGATTAAAGGTGGGGACAAGGCATGTGAAAGAGAGGTTCCTTTTGATAAGGAGAGTAAAGTGATTAAGGAGAGGCCTCAAGATTTACAAGTAAACAACAGAATCAGTACCTTCAGGGCAAGACCACACCCAGCTAAGCCTCCAATTTTTGAAAGGAAAATACTGAAAGCGTTTTCTACTCCAACAAGTCCAGGGCAGAGAAAATTTGCAAATGTGGTTAAAGTAGGAGAGAGTTCATCCTGAACTTGCAGCCAAACTCAGCAATTTCATTCACGTGGTGCTGGCTTTAGAGGCATGAAGTTTGCAGGAATGAAGGGGTCATCAGTTCTTCTTCCACGGTTTCAGAGAGCCAAAGAGGCCAGACAGAGTGCAGCAGGGGCGTCCCTGAATAAAGAAGGCCCTGATAGGCCATTGCATGAAGCTGTGAGTGTGAAGCCTGGTTGGCAGCAGAGAATGAAAGAAGACATTCGAGATGCCAGAGCTGTGAGATATTTGCCAAGGACAGCTGCATACAGGGAGTGGTACCAGCCTAAGAAAGAGATGTATGTTGCAAGCAAAGCTGGAAGAGCTGATCAATCTAAGCCCTTTAGAAGTCAAGTCCCAGAAGTTGCACATGGAGTTACTGGACTTGATGTTTGCCCTGCTGGTTTTCGGTCTTGTTTTGGTCCAGTATTTCCTCACTATGCCTCTATTCCTCCCTTTTGGAATGGGAATATATATTCGGTTCCACTGTATGTTGGGAGTATGTAATTTGCCTTTTGATTTTACAGGAGCTTACAGTTAAGAAATTGGCCTGTGTCTCAGAAGAGATTTTGGAAGATAAACTTTTGAATATAATTGAGACTGGTAAAGACTATGGGGACTTTTAAGGTTGGACTAAATGCATTTTGCATTTAATATGGCCTGTGGGGGCCAGGGAGTGGAATGTGGTGGTTTGAATGAAAGTGTCCCCCCATAGGCTTTAAGTATTCAGACATTCTGTCTCCAGTTGGTGGCACTGTTCTTGGAGGTCTTAGAAGGTGTGGCTGTGCTGGAGGAAGTACGTTATTGGGGGCAGGCTTAGTGAGTTTAACAAGCCTTGTGGTCTCCAGTCTCTCTCTCTGCTTCCTGTGCTCATTGCGGGATGTGACCCTCGGCTTGCTGCTGCAGCCCTGGCCACCATGCTTCCCACCACAATGGTATCTGACTCCCTGGAAACATCGATTGTAAGCTCAAATAAACTCTTCCTTTTATAAGTTCCCTTGCTCATGGTGGTTTTATCACAGCCACGGAAAAGTGACTAATACAGTGATCTTGTAAACACTGTCTTTCTGGGTACCAACTTCATTTCTATGCTTCCCAGAACTCAGATTCATCCTTCCTACCTCTATGCCCCAGAGCTTCATATGCCAACCTGTGAGAAATTCTTGTTTGTTTAAATGTCTTTGTCAATTTAGTTCCTACTCCTCCAAATGGGTTATTATTGATCTTGAAGATCCCAGAGGCCCACAAAACAATACACATTATTGTCATTGCTTTCAGCAGGCCACAGATTATTAAATTGGAATCAAGGCACTGACATACCTACATCACAATCTGATGGAGATATTTACTCAATTGAAGTTTCCTCAACCATGTTGAATCTAGTTTTTTCAACTTCATAGCCACATTTAGCCATCAAAGTTATTCACTTTCACTGGTTATGACTTACATTATGAGATCTTCTATTCCAGCTATATTTTTACCAACATATCATTCATTATCACTTTTTTATCTGAGCTCACACAGTTCTTTTGAATTTTAAAACCTGTCAATTCTGCACTGAATGATTCAAATCCATCGAGTTCAAGATTGGTCCGAATTCTTAACATTTTTCAAATTCAGTGTTCCCTCCCTTTCCTTGCATCAGAATTATAAGTTTCGTGAATGACTTTTAAATATATTCTTAGATCCACTAAAATGTTTGCGCTCATTTATATTAGGAAAAAGTCCAGAGACTTAGTGACATTTTCATATTTTTATTAATTTTATTGATTTCTGTATGTGTATGAATGTACTGTCTGCATGCAAGTCTGTGCACCCATGTCGTGCAATGCCGTGGAGGTTAGAAGAGGGTGTCGGATTCCCCTGGAACTGGAGTTCTCCTGGAATTGGAGTTTCAGATGGTTCTCGGCCTCCATGTGGGTGCTGGGGATCGAACCTGGGTCCTCTGTAAGAGTGGTCGGTGCTCTTAACTGCTAGGCCATCTATCGAGCCCCAACATTTTCATATTTTTAATTCAGACAAAATGCCAAATAGCCAAAGCCTTTAAACATTCTGTTTAGTACAGTCATGACCTTTCTTTGCTTGTTCAAATATATCACTCTCATCATTTTAATTAGTACATATTTTATTTATCTATATGTTATTTGCCTCCTCAACAGAAAGCACAGTTTGATAAACATAGTAGATAACTGAAGATAGAATTGATTGATCTTTGGAATAATTAACATTTAAACCAGTGAGTCCTGTATGTAAATGCCATTTAAAATATGTACAAAAGGTCAGGACCAGCCCGCCACTGCTCCAGGAAGTAAACTTAGGGCATTAACCCCCGGGTGCAGGACAAGTGATTTGCTGAGTTGTGGCAGAGGGGGCCAGTGACTGGCGGACCTAGACTGGACTCCTAAATCCTGCCAGAGTGTGGCTGCCCGGCTGGGTGGCCCTGCCCCCCCCCCAGTAGTCACAAGTGGGAGGGGATCCTGGGTTTGGAGTCAGGTGCAGATGCCATATTCTGGTCCTCAGCAGGGCAGGGGTCAGGACCAGCCCGCCAATGCTCCAGGAAGGTAAACTTAGGGTATTGATCCATGGGCGCAGGACAATTGATTTGCTGAGTTGTGGCAGAGGGGGCCAGTGACTGGCAGACCTAGACCAGACTCCTAAATCCCGCCAGAGCGTGGCTGCTCAGCTGGGTGCCCCCCCCCGTGGTCACAAGGGGGAGGGGATCCTGGGTTTGGAGTCAGGCGCAGATGCCATATTCTGGTCCTGAGCAGGGCAGTGGTCAGGACCAGCCCGCCACTGTTCCAGGAAGGTACTGGGGCATGGGCTAGGTCAGGAATACCCCCTCTCAACAACTGGAATTGAGGAGAGAGTATCCAGTGGATTAAGAGAACATTCAAAACAGGAAAGGAAGAGATTTTGAGTATCCAATATGTAAACAAAAGTGAAAGCCTGAAAACTAGACAAGTCAACACTCCATAAACAACGAGGAGGGAAGGAAGAAAAAAAAAGGCACTGGAAGGAGCCAAGCAAAATAAAATAAGCTTTCAGCCTTCAACAAACTGAAAAGGCATTTGAGATTTGAATCACAAAAGGGAAACCCACATGCCAGGGAGACGACGAAGAGACAACAAGGGAAAGGTGCAGGATAATTCTGCACCAAGCTCTACCAACACGGTAGGAGACAGCTACAATCGGATCCCCCTGGAGGTGACCCCAGAAACAGACCTTAGAGGACTAATTGCAGACCTATGCAGAGAAATTAAAGAACATAAAGAAGAATTCAGAGAAGTAAAGAGAGAGAATGAAAAACTCAAAAAGGACCTAGAGGGATACAATGACAAACTAAAGGAAGAATTCAGAGAAGTAAAGAGAGAGAATGAAAAACTCAAAAAGGACCTAGAGGGATACAATAACAAACTAAATGAAGAGAATAAACTCCATATATGATTATAGAGATCTTATAAAAAACAAAAAACCATATAATACAGACCACCTATAGTGGAGTTAGAAACACTGATATAAAGTTTTATTGCCAACCAACGAATTCATAAAGGAGCACCAAAGAAGAAGATTGAGAGAATATTTCTCTATATATATATATATTTACCTATTAAGGAAATCCACGGTGATGATAATGATTATCAAGGAAATAGAACACTACTCCAACCAGGTAAGAAAGGAGTGGAAACAGCCTCAGAAGCAGGATGGAAGGAGCAGCAAAAAGAATATCAGATCTGAAAATAACACAGTATCTATTATATATATATTATCTTATATATTATATTTATTGAATTTTAAATATATTACCACATATACTGGAACAACCAGGAGGAATAATATATTGAACACGATAAAAGAATCAATACCTTTCTCTATCTATCTATGGAATAAGGAAGGAGAAAAAAATCTCAAGAGCGAATAGTATTGATCAAGATCTTCAACAGAATAAATAGATGGAAAAACATCCCCAAACTAAAAGCACAACACAAGAAAGCACAATCAAGAACCAAATAACAAAGATCAGAAAAGAAACTCCAGACGCCACGATCATAGTCAAAATGCTAGATGCCCCCAAAAAAAGATAAAAATTCTGAGGGCCACAAAAGAAAAAGCAAGTCACATACAAAGGGAAACCCACCAAATTTACAACTGACTGTCTTCGCCACATGAAAGCAAGAATAAACTGGAGCAAAGTATTCCCAGTTTTAAAGACTATGAGATGACAACCATAAAATTAGCCCAGCAAAAATGTCAATTACAGTTGAAGGAGAGAGAGAATCTTCCAGAGACAAAAACAATAGCGATGAATACATGTCTGGAAAATCCAACTCTCCAGAAAATGCTCGAAGCAATCCAAAGGGCAGAAGAAAAGACCAACTATCCCCAACACCTTAGGAAAAAATCCTAATAGTTAAAAAATATATAACATAGGAGTTAGAATCCAAGAGACTAAATTCCAATATGGATAATAGGTGAGAAAAAACACCATCTTTTCACATTATAACCAAATATATTAATGGGAGAACTCCCCCAATCCAAAATAGGCGACACAAGACTGGGAGAATGGATCTTAGGAAAACAAAATCGCATTCTATAGCTGTCTGCAAGAAAACCCATCTCAATTTCAAAGGTAGGCACCAACTTAAGTGAAGGGATGCGAAGTAAAATATTTCCAAGCAAACTTCGAGAATAACGGAAAGCAGGTTGTCGCTATCGCTAATATCAGACAAAATAGACTTCAAAGCCGCAAAAAGAAATCAAAGAGACCAAAGAAGGCCATTATATTCTTCTTAAAGGAACAAAAGTTGAGTGATGAGGATTCACAATAGATATATATGCACCAAATATCCAGCCACATCAAACTGTTGTAAGACAACTCTTCATGCGATCTAAGGCCAGATTAACCCCAGAACACTAAGAGTAGTGGAGACTTCAAATACCTCCACTAAGTCCTTTAGACAGATCAACAGGACAAAGGATATAATACAAGAGACATCTTACAGACTGAACTGATATAGATAATACCAAATGGATCCCACAGACAATTCTATCTGAATATCCATCCTCAAACACGAGGAGAATACACCTTCTACTCAGCACCCATGGAACACTTCTCCAATAAACGATCAATACTCGGGACCACAGGAAAAACTCAACATAATACAAAAAGGATTGAAATAATATTCCATGTATTCTTTCAGACCACAGTGCAATAAAAACTCAATATCAACACGCGGACAAAATCCCACAACCTACAAGAAACACATGGAGATCTAAAAACAACATCTCCTGAATATGGATGTAGGTAAGACGAAATACTAAAGAAAGAAATAAAACATTCCTGGAACTGAATATAGATTTAATACAACGCAGCAAAACCTTATGGGACACTTAAAAGCGATCCAAGAGGGAAACGTTAGCGACTCTAAGTGCCACATTAAAAAAACAGAAAGCACAACGTGAACGATCTAACACTCCAGCTAAAAGTCACTCTTGAGAGACACAACAACAAAGTAACCCTAAAAGCCCGCAGACAAGAAAAACATACACAAAAAATCAGAAGGCAGGATCAATGAAAATATGAAACAATGAAAAGGCTATCAAACAAACAGAATAAAACAACAAAATAAAAATCAATGACATCCAAAAGCTGGTTCTTAGATGATGAGAATAAACAAACCATTCAGACAACCTCTACCCAAGATCTAGATCAAAAAAACAAAGAAAGAAGGAACAACTCCAATAGAAGTCAATAGAATTGATGATGCAAAGGGAAATACCACACAGACTAATGAAAAGATCCAGACGAATACTATACGAATTACTTTAAAAAACCTTATTACTCTACTAAGTTTTGAAACCTAGAGAAGATGGAGAATAGTCTGAAAATCCTAGGAGAATCAGCCAAAGCTCAACCAAGAAAGGATCGACAGCTTAAATCACGACAATAATTATGTGAAGAATATGAAGATATAATAAAGGCTAGAGCCATGCACCTAACCCAACAAAAATGCACATGGCCGAAATGTTTCACAGCAAATTCTATAAAACATTTAAAAAAGGTATAAAAAGAACTATCCGAGAAACAAAAAAAAAAAAAAAAAAAAAAATGCCTTTTTTACAAACCTTTTGTTTTTATTATTATTATTCTATTATTTTGGTTTTATCTTTAGAAGTCGATAATTCTATACGTGGAGGAGCAGTTTACATCCCTCAGGGATGCCTTCTCGTCTCCCTGTGAGCCCCAAAGAACTGCCCAGCTCGTTCCTCACTGTAATCCTACACTCTGATTAACATAGACCAGGCTGGCCATTGAACTCACAAAATCCGCCATGCCTCCTGCCTCCCAAAGTGCTAGGATAAAAGGCGTCCTCATACGCCACAATGAACCACCACGGCACCACGCCCGGCCAATGCTGCTTTTTTTGTACAGGCTCAAATACATATACATTATATATGTCTGTGGTCGAAAAAAAAAGAACTTTATAGACCCATGCTCGTGGTGCCTAGTGATGAACACATGAGCGCTAATAAATCTAAATGTGGGTGGCATTACGTGGCAAGTATTGCTGGGATACACCCACATACTAGAGAGACAGACCAAGATGCCACGCGCGAGAAAACTATTTAGTTTACAGAATGGCTTAGATCCAAAGGAATATGGTGCGGCAGGAAAGATAAGCTTTTAGGAGGACATATCACATTTTGACCAAGAGACATTTCATATGAGGCGAGAGTGCTGAAAGAATTTCAGGCTTTCAAACACATATGAAAAAGGTTTACAAAAAAGCAAAATAAATCACAAATACATAAGATACCCAGAAATATGATTTGGAAATAAACATACAGTTTATGCTTAGAACAAAGAAAAAGACAAAAAAAAAATAAAAGCAAACAAACAACACCAAACAATATACACAGATCATCTTGCAGAATTTTGAGCGGTTAGGTGCGAACAGACACGCGCCTAATTCTCTTATGCAACCCAAATATTGCCGGAGCAATGCTGTTGGCATAGGTGTTGCAAGGGTTGCCCCGGATAGCGTGGCTGGTGTGAAGTTTTTGCGAAAAGGCCAGCGGACTTTTTTCGGATATCCTTAACTTACTAGAATCGTAATCCAGCCAGCTACGGGTTATAGCCATACAGAAAGCAGCACGAACACGCCCTCGTCTCTAATATCAGAATTACATGGAACTAGGAAAACAAAAAGAAACAAAAGACAAAAATATAACCAACCAACTTCAAGTGGTACAGAATTCACAACATGGACAGTTGGACCGCGTGTCCTCCCCCAGAGCTGGCCCTTAACCTGTCGAATTACCCAAATAAGGTGTATAGTTATATCACCTTGGGCTCTAGACGGAGAAGTGCCTCACGCCTCTGGAATTAAGGCAAGAGAAAAGGAAATTATCAAAGGAGGAACTATGGTGCGTGAATATGTAAGAAAAGATTAAGTTGTAGGAAGGTTTTAATCGCCCCAGAGCTCTGATCCCTCTTGTGTGCTGCTGTGATGATGTGCATCTCTCAGCAAAGTTGAACTTGTCTAATCTTTTTTTACATGAGAGAATGTCTTTTCCAATCTAAGACTACGAGGAGGAGACCCCACTATGATGAAGATCTGTACCCTATGCCACCCATATTACATGGAAGCGCTCGTGCGATTCATGTTATTGTACCTCCTACTGCGAGTAATTTAAGGGTCGTGCAATGAAATATCAGAACAATCTGTTCATGAAGCTAGCGGCATGGACGACCTTAACTGATATTACTTCCACAGTGCCATCAAAGGATGAAGGGTAAGATAAGTAGAGTATCGTACGAGTTTCCCGATGTTGAGTATGAGTCCCCACGTTCTTGTCGCTGCGGAAACTCACTGTGCGGGTACGCGAACGCGGCTGCCTTGAACTCACAACAGATCCACCTGGGCCCTTACTGGCCTGCCTCCAATGTCGACCTCAGGAGTGTAATAGGGGTGCGCCACCAACGCCCGGCGAAAAAACCCCCTGGCTTTCTTAAAAAAACACACACCAATGGTCTTAGGGGGAGGACCACTTCCACAGACCATATCCAGATCTGAAAAAGGCAATGCAAACTAGAGGGCTAACAAGGACTTGTACCCTAAAATGGTAAGAATTCTTCCACATAGTGAGCTTAATTTACAAAAGTAGGAAACAGCCTGTAAGTACATGAAAGGACATTTATCCATCAGAGTGAAATGAAAAGTCAAAACCACCAGGAGTTCATTTCTCAGGTACAACAGCAACAGAAATTCAAATAACGCTGCCACTCTCCTCTGGAGTCTGGGGACCATTTTAACCTGCGCTTACTGCTAGACAATGCTATGGATTACATATTTATGTACTAGAGGTTCATGGGCAGATGTGCATGAACTATGTTTTTTTTTTCATGAATTAGTTTTTTTTTTAAGATGGAAGTAGCCAAGTTGTTTTCCAAGGGATAAACAGCATAAATGCTGGCCAACAGGATTAAGGGAAAACAGAAACCATAGCACCTACAGAGGTGGAGGATGCACTGAAGCTAGTAGAGGATCAGGGAGATGTAGCTTGGTGTGCTTGATGAGCAGGCAGGCCTGAGGCCTTAGGCTATTACAAAGGAAGAAGAAGGAGATGAAGTTGTGGCTTGGGGATACAACACAGTGTACGGTGCTAGCCTACCATAAAAGAGGCACAGAATTCAAAGCCCAATACTGAACTGAACAAATGAATACAATTATAGCATTTCTCAGGCTTTAGCCAAGATTCTAAACTATTTACATCCAGGTGTCCACTATATGGTGCGTAGCATTACCGTGCAACAAATCCACTTTAAGCACTTAAAGAAGTGAAGGCAGTATTATCAGGAGCCCAAGGCCAGCCTCAGGCATATGGACCTCACCCCTCCCCCCAATACATTATAAACCAAAGAGTATCAACCAATACGAAACACAATAACACGTTAAACAAACATGGAGAATTATGGCCGCACTGGAGAAGATGCTCAGCATTTTAATTAAGCAGTGTATTCTTCCTTTTTTGATGAGTGGCTGTGTTGTTGTTCTTGTTTTTGGTTTTTTTGAGACAGGGGTTTTCCCTGTAGCCCCAGCTGCTGTAGAAATCACCATGTAGACCAAACTGACCTTGAACTCACAGAGATCCACCTGCCTCTGCTCCAGGATGCTAGAACTTAAAGAGCGAGTTTTGAACCACCTACCCATGGGCGCTGCTTTGACTATAATCCGGTTCTTTATAGATGACCTATAGCCTGTTTTTGCTGTCCGCCGGCGGTTCCCTTACGGCAGGTCATCACATCAGGCAGCTACCTCAAGCCCACCTTTTAACTCCAGTTCTGGGGGTGGAAGAATCCAACATTTCTGGCTTCTGTGGGGCAACCTGCACTCAGGTGTGCACATACTTCCAGCACATAGCATATAATTAAAAAAATTCGATTGGGTGTTGTGTGGATGTTGTGTTTGTTTTGAGCTGGCTTGGAATTCCCTATGGAGACCAGGCAGCTCGCGGCTGCAGATGTAGGCACGATTATATAGCCTTGGCCTCTTGCCTCTCACATACATAGTTGCACCTGAGATAATAGATGTGTGTGCCCCATCACATTCTTTTAAAAAATTACAAGGTGAGGGATGGAGAGATAGCCTAGGGTTAAGAGCACAGACTGCCTCTTGAAGAGGAACTGGGTTCGATCCCAGTACCCACATGACAAATAACCACCATCCACAACTCCAGTTCCAGAGGACCCTCTTCTGACCTCCATGGCATTGCATTGCACACGGGTTGCACAAAATCCTACATGCAGACAGTATCATTCATACACATACAAAAAAAAAAAAAAAAAAAAAAAAAAAAAAAAAAAAAAAAAAAAAAAAAAAAAAAAAAAAAAAAAAAAAAAAAAAAAGTAAATCTTGGGCTGGAGAGGGACTATGGATCTGCTCCAGCGGTTACATTGCAGCCATTCCAACTACTCTTACGGGCGCGCAATTCCCGCAGCAGCCCGCATAGACTTGCGGGGTGAGAACCGTTTAAGGCCAGGTGTGGGTGAGTGGTGATGGCACGTCTTTAAATCCCAGGCACTCCAAAGGGCACAGGGTAGGTGGATCTTCTGTCAGTTTAGGCCAGCACTGATCTCACAGGGCTAGTTCCAGGCCAGCGGGACCTAGAAACGGAGGCGGACCCTTTTCAAACATAGCACGGAAAACAAACATCGAGCAATCACAAATCATTACAAACGGAGAACGCAAACAAGAAAAACCATCGTCAAGAGCGACTGCAGCCTCTAATCACCGCGGTCTAGGTTAAGAATGCTCTGAGTAAAATAATGACGGTCACACGGGCACTGTGTATACATATAGTGGTATGCATTCTTTTTTTTTTGTTACAACTAATGTAATTGAAGGTATAGCTGTGGACTGTTTGTCATCTAGCCCGGGGCACACGTGTTGCTGCAATGCCATGTGGGTGCGGGAATCAAACCCAGGGTCCTCTGAGCAGCATGTCCAGTGCTACTTATACCATCTGAGCCATCTCTCGGGCACAGACCACATCTTATTTATTTGCTTGTGTTTTCAAGTGTGAGGTTGGTCTTCTTTGGGAGCAGGGTGCCTCTTCTCTGTGTGTAGGGCTCCAGAGCGCAGGACCATGTCCTAGAACTTGCTGTATGTGTAGACCCTTCAGCTGGCGGCTATGCCAGGCGCCCCTGAACGTTCCGACGTGAGATCCAGCGGCTTGCGCCTCACGTGCCTTGTGCTTGGGCGCTCCCTGAGCGGCGTTCGGGATTAAAGCAGTGTTGCCGACCATTGGCGTGGCAAGGTTGCTGTGGATGTTGTTATCTGTCCTTATGTTGTTCTCTCACTAGTCTTTCGAGATTCCTGTCTCTAGAAATTGCCGGTGGAAATCCATTGTATATGTATATTCCCATTAGTCAAGCCAGGCAACAAGATTGACAAATTCACGAGTAGAGGGTCGAGGGAAAGCCGAACTTCTGTCTTCTAGGAACGATCTAGCGATATCTGAATATTCGCGACATAACGCTCCATATCTACATTCCTAGCCGGACTGCGCAATTGTGGGCTAACTCCTCCGGTAAGATGGGTGGCACACTTGAGTGTTCCGCTACTTTACTTTTCCTGCTGTTACCCTCGTGGCGGCGAGTGGAAAGTATGCTAACTCCCTAGGCTTGCGTCAATCTTTTCTTTCATGGGCAGCCTGACGATTCCCCCACTACTCTCTCCACTCCTTAGCCCCTCTATCGATCCATCAAGCTTCTGAAGAGTGCTCACTTACTGGTGCTGGCTGACTCTGAGGGCGACTTTAAGGACAGCTGCGTGTAGTTGGTTTTTCAATATACAGAATAACAAGATGCTACTAGCGCCATGATCTGTGGTAAGAGCAGGTCACATTACGTCCACATGTCACACTTACTCCAGCTGGTGGACCATCACATAGATAGAAGCTCCACACCTCCATATCCTTCGTCCTTCGAGTGCGCCGTATGTTTTCCGCCACCACCATGTAGTTCGTTGGGGATGTCCATTTCCTATTGTTGAGCCTACTCCACCACTGTTCCATCTCCTCCATAGCCTCAAATTCCAGTTTCTGCTGCGTAGCCTGTGTCATTCTCATACTCTCCCGACGGTAGAGGCTCTGAAGCGCGGTTAATATCAAGAGTACATGCACGGCTCAAAACTTCATTGCTGACAAGTTGGTCTCTGCAACGGTTCCGTTCATGTATTCTAATCTACTACCAACTGTAGTGCAGATGCAGAGACACGTATTAATCGTGTGAGGCTGAGGGCCCTTTGGCAATAACAGTAGGACAGTCGGATGCGAACACTCACTGCTGTCTACTCCCATAAGACCAGCTGAGCACACATCAGACCGTCTTAAGTACTATCAAGAGTCACTAACTACAGTACCTGAGTGTCACTAGCACATGAACAACTCTTAGTCATCCAGAGAACCACAAGAGATACAGTGCCTCAGTTATGACCTCAGCGTAAACGATTCTGGCTGGCATATGGGGATGGAAGGGATAAGAAAGACACCTCGTCGGGTATGAAAGCGTGAGGACAGTGATGTGACACCCGACAAACACTTAAAGCAGATTCGGAATTCGTGTACCTTGTAATTGGGCGGAGAATTAGCCTACGTACGCCGCCCGAATACAAAGCCTACCCTCGGCCTTCCAGGCTGGTAGACTAATTAAACGTTTATGTATGTACACGTCGACTCATGAGTACAGTAGACACCTACTCAAGTCTTACTTGTCAAGTCACCAAAGCTGTCAGGAAAAACACAGTATTAAGCGCCTGGTGAAAACTGCACGTTTCGATCTATCCAGTTTTTAGCTTTAGCCATCAGGCACCATTAACGAAGGCATTAGGAAAATGGTCGCATATAATTTACTTGGAATAAGAATTAAATAAAAATGTTGCTGTAAGGTATTCAGCGTCTGTGCGAGGCCACTGCGAAATGTTAACGCTTCTGGTCCTGAACACCAGAAAGCTATTGCACGCATTAAGAACAGCCCAGATCTTTGAATGGGGCCACGGACTCGCTAGCGCACTTACTGTGAAATTCATGTCCAGAGGCCAGCAATCACTCCGCGGCCAGATGGAGCTCACTATCTATGTGGTCTGAGCCAATGGGCGAGAACTGGTTCTGAAATAAAAACTGCAAGCCTCTGCTCTCTGCCATGGCATGGTGACAATCTGACAGGGACTTCCTTCAATCGACAGTGGCAAATGTCCCAGGTCTGACACTTTGTGTATGAAGACCAGGCTGGATATTTTCGTTCCTCACCACAATGTGTAGAAAACACCAACTAGCAAAGATGCAAACAACGATCCACACTGGCGGGAGTTTTAAGCTCTGTGCGCATTAATGAGTTGACACTTGGAACCATGACACCGATTCACAAGTATGCTTGTTGTGGTGATCTCGCTAGGAAAGTTGGGGGGCAGTGAGGGCACTGGCCAGAGAGAAGTGGCTAACATTGGAGCCTGTCCAGGCCACAACGAGGCGCCTCTGCTCACCTAAGCACTGTCCACATAAGCTGCCCAACGAACTTACCGTTAGCAGGTATGAAGGATGAGAGGATACACGCCCATGTGCAAGCTCTGGAATTTCCCAGCCTTCATGCTTCGGTTACATCACGGTCTTCATCTAGCGTTCACCTTTCAACCATGCTCTCTGTCAAGAAACGGGAGTCCCTGACTGATAGATTTAGCTGAGAAACCCTCTCGAAAGTCCCCTATACGCCAAGACGGCACGAGGTTTTTCCCAGAGGCATACATCTGCTCGAAGGGCCGCTTTATGTGTGACAATTCCTTCGAATCAATTCATGACACGTGTTTCGATGCCAGGCCTCTTAAGAGTTGATTTTGAGCCTGGGTTGCTGGGTGGGCACGCCTTTAAATTCTAGATCTTGGGAGCAGAGGCAGCAGATCTTGTGAGTTTAACGGCCAGCCTAGGTGTCTATAGAGTTGTTGTTTCCAGCGAGAGGCTGGGGCTACAGGGAGACCCTGTCTCTGTCTCTGTCTCAAAAAAGACCGAAAAAAAAAAAAAGAAAAAAAAAAAAAAAAAAAAAAAGTTATTTTGGGCTAATGGTTAGGGCTGGGGGTGAGGTTCCAGTAGGAGAGTGCCTTAGCCTTTGAGCATGGTCTGTAGGCCCCCTGTTCCACTCGTCCTAGCACTGGAAGTAATTTATATGTTGGGAAAAGAATGAGTCCAAGTTAAACCTGAAAAAACTCAGAAAAAATGAGCAGCGTGCGCATGAGCAGATCCCTCTCATTAGCTGGAAGACTCTGAGAACCATGTGCCATGGGCAGCAACTCCTTTCGTGGGCACCTGAGGGTCCTGATGGCACATTCAACATACATGCAACAGACACTTATTTTACTCAAGAAATCACATGCATTATGTGCAAATAAGTTTGTTAATTTTCTGCAGATGTCTGGGTCATAACTCTGAGGCATTCAGACAACTGTTAACTACAGTGCCAGCTGAAGACTTTGCAGCCTATATCCCCATTAAGTATCTGTAACGGAATAGCCATCACCTTCTAAGTTACCTGTCGCAGGAAATCAAAAACGACAAACTGGTTATCTTGCTTGCTAAAACGAATGGCTGAGTTACCTTAGGCAAGACATGGAGCGGCTCTGCATGATATGGCGACTGCCTCCTATGGTCTTCTTTATGAACAGTGCGCAGATTGAGGAAGAGAAGGGCGCGCCTGGCCACCTTCAGCAGATATTGAGGCAGACACCTTTCCCTGTGTTTCATCACCAACTGGGCCATTTATAAATTTTACAATTTCTTTTTTTTTAAGATAGATGAAACATCTGTATCAAAAGTTTGGGTTTACTGGAGGATTTCATGTTTTTAACAGCAATTTAAAACACGGTTAGGAGGTCCACTGTTTTTTTTTTAATATAAGAAGACTGTATAGGGTTCACCAAGCCTGTAGACATTACTGTCTATATTTCTCATTAATGGATAATTTTTTGAAACTTCATTACAAACCCCAAGTCACAACTTACAAGATTGGGGTGCAGAGGCCATGTGTCTGAGAGGATGAGTCCGTACCTAGATGTATGCCTGAACTGTGGATGCCGAGAAGCATGGTCGCAAACCTGACCCTGTAGTGCTTGCTTGTATGGTCCACACTAGGCTTGGTGGGTGCCGAGCCCATCTCAGAGAGAGTAAGTCGGAATGGACCCCGGAGCAGAACATCCCACTTGAGCTTGGTGAGCCTGAAAAGCCGGGTGACATGCCGTAGGATGGTCGTCAGTGAACGGTGGGTAGGGGTCCATGAATACCACAGGGAGTTAGTGAGGATGTGTGAGAGGCTGCAGTCATCACAAGCACATCTGATTGGGAATTAAGGACAGTTACCAGAAAGCTCAGCAACAGAGGATTCACCACTGATTACTGCCTGAAGGTTGATACTTAAACCTACTGTTGCTCCAGTGCAGGGGCTGATCAGGCAGCAGCACCTAAGACAGTCCAGCTTACCTTCTCCTGTAGTTGCAGTTGGGGCAGTCAGGCATGCTTAGCCGGGATGACAGCATGTGCCTCATGGTATCTGTGAAGTTGTTCTCACCAGTAACCACTTTCTTACTAGTTAACTAGAAGAAATGATCAAACAATAGATTAATATTACAAGACACAACATACTTCACAGATCACACTTTATTTTGGTCTTTTTGANGGGGGGGAAGGGCAAGGGAAATATGCCTGAACTGAATTGGAAAATGATGTATGAAATGCACAAAGCATCATTAAAAAATGTTAAATAAAAAAAAAGAGAAAAGCTTCTTTGTGTGGTGCTAAGCAGGGGAGAAATAGTTGAAACAAAAGCTTCAAATGAACTAAATTGAAGTGGTGAGGGACAATGTAATTGAGACCATAAAAGTATTGAATGCCTTTAGGATGTTTAGATAGACATTTGGGACAGGAAAGTAAAAAATAAAGCAGATATTAAAGACCAAAAAAAATTAATATGGCTTTAAAGAGTAATTTTTTAGAATTGTTTTAGGAAACTAATAAAAATTAGATGGAACATTAGATGAAGTTTTGTGTATGTGACTACATGAATCATCTCATTATTAAATCATGATTGATAAATAAGGGAGGCAGAAACTATTACACATGTAAAGATACAGAAACAAATTATTCTCAGTGAAAGTACACTAAATAAGAAAGTTTGTAATGTAAGTTAGGAAAAGCAAAAAAAGATGATCTCATTAAGTTTACCATAGGAAGCCCCCACTAATAGTCCTTTAAAAGACCCACAAAATTTGCTACTATTCCTGGTCAAAAATGTGCTTATTTGTTGCCCTTCACACACACACACACACACACACACACACACACACACACACACACAAAATCTTTAATTCCAACACTTCAGAGGCAAAGGCAGATTGATCTGTGTGAAATCCAGGCTAATCTTACCTACATGTAGAATTCCAGGCCAGTTGAGGCTGCAGAGACACCCAGTTAAAATAAAGGTGAGGAAGAAAGCACTCATTTGATTTCCTGAACACATAATGTGGCTGAGCCACCCTGGTAGAGTGCATCAAACAGCAGCACAAAGCAAATGAAAATACAAATCTCACTGGTTAAGGACATGCATAAACAAACTCTAATCGTGGTCCATAAATCAATTTTAATGTTAATATGAAAAGTTATATAAAACAATTAAGAATAATAGTAACCACCAAGACTTGTTAAGGATTACATGATATAGATAAAATAAACCTTGGGTCAGACATGGTGCTGCATGCCTTTAATCCTAGCACTCGGGAGGCAGAGGCAGGCGTATCTTTGTGAGTTCAATGCCAGCCTGGTCTACAGAGTGAGTTCCAGGACAGCTGGGGCTACAGGGAAATCCTGTATCAAAAAAGACAAAAAAATAAAAAATAAACCTTGGTATCAATAATCTTAAGTATGTTGAAAGAAGCAAAATTGCAGAGATTTCGTATGTGATTTAAGTTATTAGTTTAAACTACACAAAACATCTTTCTGTGTATGTTAACAAATCCAATATGTTTTGTCTTTTAATCTCAATATTAATTTATTTCAGGTGTATATATTCAGAATAAATTAATTAAACCAAAACATCTCATGATAAAGTATAGCATATTATTGATTCTAATTTATGTATTTTAATGTTGCATTTTTGTTTTAAATTTAATCATATAATAAATTCAGAGCGTTTGTCTCTGAAACAGGAAAAGTGTTTGATCATTCCCATGTCAAAAACTTGGTTGTATAAATAGACATCTATTTATTACCCTGAAGTTAAGAGTACCACTGCTGCACCAATACAAAAAATGTGTTGAGCTTGTCATTGTTGTGTTTAGTAGGTTTTAAAACTGAGAAGACAAATGATTGGTTTACTCCTTGGCATTTTGCATAATGCCCTGGGAAATCATGAGAAATTGTGTTTAAGAAAGAGGTTTCCAGGTCAGTTCCAACTTCTTTGTTCCAATTCTTCTGTTTGATGCCTTCAGCAATAGAATCTTACCTTCAGGTTCTGAGGGTGATCAAGGGCCATGTTAATAACTTTGGTTATTTTGGGAGTTGCTTGTACTACTCTGACCAAACAACTTGAAGGAAGGTTTCTCCTGTCTGGCACTGTTTTTTTTTTTTTTAAATATTTAATTTAATTTAATTTTTATTTTTTTATTAAATTGAGTTTTTGTGTACTTGTACAAACCATGTCTCACATTTAATTTTAAGGCCTCCCATGCACCCAGCCCTCCATCAGAACTGATACATTATACCATCCATGCAAGCTTTTACACATGCACTCAGGTTCAGATAATTTGTGTATTGCTAAGTAGGTTTTTGAGTAAATATATATCACTCTATCTGTTCACATCAACTAATCTTTATTTATCTCTCCTTTCTTGATGTCTATCCTCCCCCATCCCTCCCCAGTTAATGTACCCCAAGTTTCAATATTTTCATTGATAATACCTGTCTCCTATTAATCTTCTTCCCTTGAGTTTTTTCTTCCCTTTTGGTCCCCACAATTTCTATGCATTTCCCTCCTCCCTTCTAATTTAAATACCATCATTTTCCCCAATTATCTCTTAGTAAAATCTATTTACTACTATCTCCCTCTCTCTTGCTCTTTTTTCCCTTTAACTCCTTGGAGGGAACTCATGAGTGGCACTGTAAACGTAGCCAAATACACATGGCTGAAGAGGTCATAGATTCTAGGGAAAGTCCCTGTCTCTATTGTATCCCTAGAAAAATGAAAATTTTTTGTTTGGTCCTTTAAAAAAAAAATAAAGGGTCTCCCTCTAGACTCCTCTAACTGTGAACTCCCTTTGTTGACCAGGTTGGCTTTGAATTCTACGTCCTGAGTGCTGGGATTAAAGGCATGTGCAATGACGCCTGGCATGACAAATGAATTTTTTTACTTTATCCCAAATATCGATCCTTACATTTACAGACAAGTATTCGATACAAGCACCAACCAAAGACCAACCAAAAAAGCTTCTTTTTGTAATAGATGGTGGTATTGCTGAGTTCCACAACAGGTCACACAGAGACAAGATAATACTAATGCATCTCTCAACTCTAACCAACAAATTTCCTCCATGCAATGGAGGGCAATGAACACAAAAGTCCACAAATGGCCAAAGCATAAAGAGTAAAAATCTGCAGTGTATGTCCCTGGATAGTACTTCAATATTATACCTTGGCAGCCCATGGCTCAAAGAGCTTTGGGAGAAAAGCAGCAGAAGGATCGTGAGAACCAAGGTGGGTGCATGAACATAAAGGAACAGGATTTCAGGCTTCTTATAACTTATTCAAATGAACTTGCATATATGATGAGAGTGAGTACAAGACCCATGCTGACCCCAGTCAACAAAAACCCAGCCTAGAATTCAGTAAATGGGAAGCAAGTTCCAACCTTTGCTACAAACACATACACGGGAATTACAAATAAAATATCAAAAACCCCAACGTGGATGACTTCTTCCGGTGATTCCAGAGGTTGAATTCCCCGACTTGTGTACCACATATACATGCATCTCAAAGAACACTAACACATACACACAAAAATTTTAAAGTTGTAAACAAATAGTATTTTGCTAATATAGTAAAATACATTACAAATAAAATAAGTTATAGTACCTTAATAAAAAGCATGATAATCATAAACATTACACAAATCTGTACCAAAAAAGAAATGAGGAAAGTTTCCTGATAGTCAAATGATATACAATGTGCTGAGCGCACCAGTGTCCACAAACACCAAATGTGAACAAATTTTCCCTTTTTCCCATCTTAGGTATTCCTACTGTGTTAAGATATAGCTCAAAGTTGTTTTAATTTGCATTTCCAGAATAGCTAAGGATGTTAAAAATTCTTTTTTATACATTTTTTAATTAATTATTTATTTTCTTTTTTTATTTTATTTATTTCTGTGTGTGTATGAATGTACTGTCTGCATGTAGGTTTGTGCACCGGTGTCATGCAATGCCGTGCAGGTCAGAAGAGGGTGTCAGATTCCCCTGGAACTGGAGTTCTCCTGGAATTGGAGTTTCAGACTACTCTTGGCCACCATGTGGTGCTGGGGATCGAACCTGGTCCTTTGTAAGAGCTGTCAGCACTCTTAACTCCTAGGCCATCTCTCCAACCCCATCATTCTTTAAGATATTACTCAGTCTTATGTATTTCTACTTTTCAGAACTGTTATTTTTTGTGTCCCAGTATTTAAAAAATATTGTATCCATTATTATTATTTTAAGTGTATGAGTTTATTACCTGGATACATATTAGTGCTCTTGTGTTGGGCAATGCACATGGAGAACAGAAGAGGTGTTTGTTCCCCTGGAACTGGAGAAAAGGATGGTTATCTACCATGTGGGTAATGGGAATGAAACTCAGGCCCTCTGCAAGAGCAACCAGTGTTCTTAACTACTAAGCCATATCTTCAGCTTCCAAACACAAATTTTTTATTTGGTCATCTTGATATTTAGATTTAGAAATATCTGTTAAGTATTATTTCCAATTCTGTCTTTTTTATGCATAAGATTTTTTTTTGTTTCATATGGTCCCACTTGGCAATTTTTATTAATAAACGCAATATCATTGTCCTATTAAAAAAGGCCTTTCCATTGCAAATAAGTTTTGATTTATTTCTTACTTTCTACTCCCTGATATTCAGGGTGTTTATTTTTATGGTCTTTCTGAGACATGGTCTTTCTGAGACAGGGTCTTCCTGTAGCTCCAGCTGTCCCTGAACTCACTTTGTAGACCAGACTGGCCTTGAACTCACAGAGATTCATCTGCCTCTGCCTCCCAAGTGCTGAGGTTAAATGGCATGTGCCACCACACCTTGCTTAAGGTGTTTATTAGGGGTTTCCTGATCCGTTCCTAGCTGACATTTTGGCAGGGTAAGAGATAAGTATAAAATTCAGTTCTTCTATATATAGCTATCCAGTTGATCAGCAGCATTTGCTAAAACCGCTGCTTTTGTACAATGTTTATATTTAGTAAATTTCAGTGGGCTGTGGGATTGAGGACTGATCTCTGTATATGTGGTTATATGTGGGAACTCAATTCTATTCCATTAATCCCTTCTGCAACTTTTTCATTTTTATGGGTTTGTTTCTATGCTATCATATTAATTTTAATTTTTTTGGGGGGGAGGTCTTTTTGAGACAGGGTCTCCCTGTAGCTCCAGCTGTCCTAGAACTCACTCTATAGAGCTGGCTGGCCTTGAACTCACAAAGATCCGCCTACCTCTGCCTCCCAAGTGCTAGGATTAAAGGCATGCGCCACCATGCCTGGCTAAATTTTTTTCAGTTTCTCCTAAGAATTTCTTTGACAGTTTGGTAAGCATTTTGTTTAATTTGTAGTGTGGTTTACATTGGATGCCTATTTTCACAGTATTAATTTTAACAATTTTTGTCTTTTTGTCTTCTGGTATCTACTTCCTTGTCTCTCTTCAGTAGTAAATGTGCAATTTAGAAGGCTTTTACTTTATTCATTGTATTTACCACAAGATTTTTCATATGTTCTTGTGAAGTGGTTTGTTTCCCTGGTTTCTTTCTTGATATGTTTTCCGTTTGGCATATAGGAAGATGTACTTTGTGTGTTGGATTTTTTTTTTTTTGGTATTTTTGAGACAGGGTCTCCCTTTTTTTAGTCCCAGCTGGCCTGGAACTCACTCTGTAGAACAGGCTGGTCCTGAACTCACAGAGATCCTCCTGCCTCTGCATCTCAAGTGCTAGACTACAGGCGTGTGCCACCATGCCCGGCTTGTGTTGGATTTTTTTTTATCCTGTTACTAGTTTATGTGTTTATATGCTATAAGAGTTTTCTAATGGTGTCTTTATGATATATATATATATATATATATATATATATATATTATCATAGCATCTGCAAATAAGGATACTTTGACTTCTTCCTTTCCAGTTTACATCACACTTATCTCCTTCACTTGTACATTTCTAGCTAAGACTTCAAGCACTGTGTTGAACACTACCACAGAGAATGGGCATCCTTGTCCTGTTCCAGATTATACTGGAAATACTTCCTATTTTTCTCCCATTAACATAATATTTGTTGTGGGTTTGGGATATATAACCTCTTTTATGTTGGGGCATAACAACTGAGTCTAGAGATTCTTCAAGACTTATATAATCGCCACTCCTCTTCAACATAGTGCTTGGAACACTTGCTATGGCAATAAGACAAGAGAAGGAAATTAAAGAAGTACTAATCGGAAAAGAAGTTAAGCGATCCCTTTTTGCAGATGATATGATATTTTACCTAACAGATGCTAAAAACTCCACCAGAAAACTTCTAGAAATGATTAAGAGTTTTAGTAAAGTGTTGGGCTACAAAATCAATCTAGAAAAATCAGTAATCAGTAGCCTTTCTTTACATCAACAATAAACAAGTGGAGAAAGAATGCAAGAAGACCTTCCCACTCACAATAACCTCAAAAATAATAAAATACTTGGGAACAAACCTAACCAAAGATACCAAAGATCTCTATGACAAAAATTTTATACCCCTGAAGAAGGAGATTGAAAATGACATCAAAAGATGGAATGACCTCCTATGCTCATGGATTGGGAAAATTAATATAGTAAAAGTGTCCATTTTACCCAAACCGATATACAGATTCAAAACAATTCCAATAAAAATGCCTAGGAGCTTCTTCACAGACTTGGAAAATAAAATCATTAAATTCCTATGGAAAAATCAAAGGACCCTGAATAGGTAAAGCAACCCTCAGTGAAAAATGCAATACAGGGAGGATTGCCCTACCAGACTTCAAACTATATTACAGGGCCATAGTCATAAAGACAGCCTGGTACTGGCGCAAAAACAGACCTGTTGACAAATAGAACAAAATTGAAGATCCAAATTTGAGCTCTTACAATTTCAGCCACCTCATATTTAACAAAGAGGCAAAAAATGTTCAATAGAGGAAGGATAGCATCTTCAGCAAATTGTGCTTGCTAAACTGGATCACCATCTGTAGAAGAACAAAATTAAACCCCGACCTCTCACCCTGTACAAAAATAAATTCCAAGTGGATCAAAGATCTCACTGTGAAGCCTGAAACCCTGAAGGTGATAAAAGAAAAATTTGGCAACAAATTACAAGACATAGGTGTGTAGGAAAAGACTTTCTAAAACAGACAGCAGCCCCACAGGAAGTAAGGTCAACAGTTGACAAATGGGAACTCATAAAACTCAAAAGCTTCTGTACAGCAAAATAAACAATCAAGGAGGTGAAGAGAAAACCCACAAAGTGGGAAGAAATCTTTACCAGTGACACATCTGACTCAGCATTAATCTCAAAATATATAAACTACTCAAAAAACAAGTAAGAGAAAAATGACCTACTCAAAAGATGAAATAAAGAGCTGAACAGAGTCTTCAGCAGTGAGGAATTAAAGATGGCTGAAAAACATCTTAAAAAGTGTTCAACATCATTAATAATTAAGGAAATGCAAATTAAAACCACTCTCAGATAACATCTCACTCCAGTACAGCTACCTTAGGTCAAGAAAACAAAAGACAACGGATGCTGGAGGGGTTGTGGGAAAAGGGGAGCACTCATCCACTGCTGGTGGGACAGTAAACTTGTACAACCACTATGGAAAGCAGCGTGGAGAACCCTTAAAAGACTCGGAATGAGCCTACCACTTGACCCAGTCATAACACTCCTGGGTATATACCCCAAAGACTCATCCTACTGCAAAGATACATGCACATCCATGTTTATTGCAGTTCTCTTCACAATAGCGAAGAGCTGGAACCAACCCAAATGCCCCTCAACAGATGAGTGGATGACAAAAATGTGGTACATCTACACAACAGAGCACTTTTGAGTGGTAAAGAAAGATGGCATTATGAACTTTGCAGGTAAATGGATGGAGCTTGAAGCAATTATGCTGAGTGAGGTGACACAGTCCCAGAAAGACAAAAGGAAAATGGCTTCCCTCCTTTGTGGATGCTAACACCAAATCCCCCTGACAAAATGCAAGCTGAATGACACTATGGTTATAGTTTTGTTTATCTGAAACCAATTCTGTTGTTATAATGTGAATCTCTCAATAAGCTCTAGAATCCACCCACCAATTGTTTTCAGACTCTGTAATTACTGTATATGGATGGAGAGTATGTATCCAAAACTTAGAGTAATATGAAATTAATGGAGGAAAATGTGAATTCCTACGCATAAAAAACAGACTGAGAAAAAGATGCAGAACAGTTATGGCAGAATGCATGATCTGGGATGACATGGGTTGGGGTGGGGGTAAGGGATAGGGGAATATTCCTGAACAGAATTGAATAATAATGTATGAAATACACAAAACATCAATAAATAAAAAGATTTCTGTACAAAAGCAGTGCCAGTCATTTTATTTTTCTTTTTTGTCTCACTCTGCAACTTTATTTCCCTTGAGTGAAAAGGGTGTGCCCTTTTTTCCTGCCTTCAGTTCAAATGCGGGGTGGGGGGCAAGGTGGAATGCTCATTAGATGCCATGTAATCCTCTCCTTTTCCATGGTGGCAATGTTAAACCACACCCCAATTCCTTCCTGCGTCTGATGTCCTGTGCACCTGCCACCCAGACACAAACACACCCTTTGGCACATGTTTGCTAGGGATCCTAGCTCCCATGGTTGCTGTTCTGCTTCATGGGCAAAGTTCCTTCTAGTGACCTACCTGTCCTGGGTCACTTGCCTCTGCGCCCCACCCTGCTCTCACTGCCCAGCTGCAGAACTATTCAACAACTAAACCATTCCCACTGTGACTCTTTGCCCTGGAACACATAGATAAGATTCTTCTCTCCTTTTCAATAATTGATGGAATTGCTGAATAGTTAAAGAATCACCCTGGCTTTCACAAGTTCGTGGTTCAAATCCCAGACTTTCCGATTTGTATATCCTTCTTTTTAAAATTTAACATCTCTTTGTTCTCCAGAATTCTAGCTGTGCTCCAAGAAGAAAACTTTTTTTTTTACTATGTTACAAAGAACCTCCTGCTAATTTATCTCTCATGGATGAAAAATTCCTTTACTTTAATTTCCTGTTCAAAGCATGTATAAGACAAAGGTTTTCATGTGAAGATTGCATGTAATCGTTTCATATGTTTTATGTGTTAAAGTCGCATGACTATCTTTAAATAGTATTTGTGTCAAAACAATTTTTTTATAAAAGCTGTGGTCAGGGGCTGGAGAGATGGCCTAGCAGTTAAGAGCACTGACTGCTCTTGCAGAGGACCCAGGTTCGATCCCCAGCACGCACATGGAGGCTGAAAACCGTCTTTAACTCCAGTTCCAGGGGAATCCGACACTGTCTTCTGACCTCCGCAGCATTGCAGGACACGGGTGCACAAACCTACATGCAGACTGTACATTCATACACATACGAAAATAAATAAAATTTTAAAAAATTAAAAAAAAAGCTGTGCTCAAGTCAATATTTCTTTTTTGTCCACAAAGTTATTAGTTTCAAAATCTTTTCTGGTGTGCCTAGTTAAAATTATAGCTATTTAATATGTTCAAAGGCCTAAAGAACCCATGTTCCTTAAACATCTACAGAGCGTATCTAAACTGGTTATTTAAAGCATGTTATTTGCTATCTATTAGACCTAGTTTCATCTCCAAAGTAAATGTTTTTAGGTATATTTTCTCTTGTGTTTGTTTACCAGTATTTTCATTTCAGTTTTCATTCAGGCTTTTTTATTGCTTTCAGACCTCAAAAACCTGATTTTAAAACTTCCTATTAAAGATTTGTTAACAACTGTTTTCTTTTCTCTTACTTAAACAGCTTCTGACAGCCTTCCCACTGTCCTTCTTACAAGACACCTATTTAAAATCCCTAAATTCATTCATACCGTAGCGCTTAGTATCTTAAAACAAAACAAAACAAAAAATAAAAACAAAATGAAACCCAAAAGTGTAATTTCTTCCCTGCAATAGAACAGCTTAAAAATAAACAACTGTAATATATTCAAAATAACAGCCTATAAACTCAATTATGTTTATTCTATTTTATAAAATTACCATATGCTTTTGTGTATACACCAATGTCCTGGACTGCATTGTGACCATCACAGGTTTCCTCCTCCACACTGTAGGTTGTGATTTTTGCCTTCCTCTCTCATTCTAGATTCCTGAATACCATTCTCTAGTGTCCAATTTCATGCTTTTGGTATTGTCAATTGCTAAATTATCATTGTTTTGTAATGCCATAGTAAGACTGAATGTCTCCTGCCACCCCATTCCCTACCTTCTCCCTTTATGAAACTGTCATTAATTGTAATTTCAATTATGTCTAGCCTTTAGTAGAAATTGGATACACTTATCAGCTTTTGGCATGCACGGGAAAAGAGTTTTTGTTTTTTTGTTTTGTTTTGTTTGTTTGTTTTGGCCCAGGGCCCCAGGGACCACCAGACAATTGGGGATACTTCTTTCCTCTCCTGACACTTCTGAACTGGGGTAAGCCCATTTCCTGTAGCCTCATTTCTGCTGCCCAGATCGCCTATCTGAAAGTCTTTGCAATTACAGGACAAACTTTCTTTTTGGGGGGAAGGATTGCAGAGCCAGGCTCTGCAGTGAGAGGGTTTGCTGGATTGGATATGTCCATCCCAAGTCCCTCTCATGCATCCCCACTGTCAGATCTCAGGGTGCACAGGGGGATACCCCACTGCACCCTGTGACCTGTGATCTCCAGGCTTAGAAACGGGCAACTCCACATCAAAGCTTAACCCCCACATCCCAGTGGCCTGTCTGCTTAATTTTTTTCCTAAACCAGAGCTTTGCAAGAACCTCCACCCCAAGCACTTAGTTTTCTTCAATTCTCTTCTCCATCACTCATTAAAATATTTCAAAGAGTTCATAGTTTTAAAAGTAAAGGTATATAATGTTTGGTAACACCCTGATAGAAAAACTACCTTAGCCACCTCAGCCTTGGGAATGTAAGGGAACTAATTATGGCTGCATGCTGTAAATTGCATCTCTAAATATACTTTCTCCAAATGAATACTTTTAAATTTGACAGCAGTGTATGTAACTCTGTTTAGCAGAAACACTAGGATAAAAAATTCTCAGGTGTGAATGTGTGGATACATGTGTCTATGTACGTGTATGAATAATGTTAGCCTTTAAATACTCTGTAATGTACTTGTAGTATATTAAGAATCTATCAGACCATCAATAGACAATGTAAAGATTTTCCTCCAAATGAAAACATTCGTGTTTCGTAGCAATGTATATGCCTCTACTCAGTAAAACCTTTATAAACTGCCACCAACAAAATTATTAGAAACTTATATATGTGTGTATGTGTAAAGTAGATTTACTTTTAAGAATTCTACAATGTAGTTATAGCATATCGAAAATCTAACAGATCATTGATGGATAGTACAACTTCTTTAAAGTGTCATCACTAAAATTAATTATTCCAATATGTCCATATCCTTATTATAAGGAAATTGTGATCCACAGTTGGAGATTCTCAGTAGTATGCAACCTATGGATGGCCTTAAATGTATAATTTTTACTATTTTATGTGATACATTTGTTGTAATATTGTCATAGAAATTCATTGCTATTAGTATAAAAATTAGTCCAACCCTTTGGCTTGTACTGCACACCTTGTGACAGTCTCAGGTGAAATGGACATATATATGAATTGGGTTAACCATACTTACTAAAATGTGTTATATGTCTTTGTTATACTTTGCACAGGTTAGTTTTGTTATTTTTTAAGAAAATTTAGATTTTACTACCCAGGATCTCATGGGACAGTTCAAATGAATCCAATCTTGGTGAGCTTGGTTTAAGTCTATTTCCTGTCTGTTGTAGGCATGTGAAAATGCCCCCTCCTTTCCTTCTCAAAACTATAATTCATAATCTGGGGGGGGCAAGAAAAATAAACTATGTATGTTTATGTTGAAACAGCCTTCATTTGAGATGGACCTACTGGGTATGGCTTTCAGACCCTTTATTATATTGGGCTTGTTTCCTGTGTAGGTTAAATTTTTCCCTTTAGGGTTTAAATCCGTTCTACTTAAAGTACTTAAATAGCCTTTATAGACCTTAAAGAACAAAGTGTATGCTCTACTGGATAGCTTTAATGTCAAATTGACACACATGGCTAAGAAAACTCAATAATTCTCTTCATTGTACTGGCCTCTGGCCATATCTACAGGATAGCCTCTTAATTCTAAAATGATAAGAGAGAGTGTAGCCCATTGTGGACAATGCTATCCCTTGGAAGATATTTCAATATCATATAATACAATAGGCTGTACATGGGCCAGCAGAACAAGCCCGTAAGCAGCATGCCTTCCTAGCCTGTGCTGAAGTTCCTACCTTCAGGCTCCTGGAATGAGCTCCTACCTGGTGAATCCCTGTGGTGGTTTGAATGAGAATGGCCCCCATTAGCTTCAAGTATTCAGATATTTTGTCCCCAGTTGGTGGTGCTACTTTGGGAGATCTTAGAAGATTTAGCAATGCTGGAGGAAGTCCATCATTGGGGGTGGGCTTAGGGCATTCAACAAGCCTTGCAGTCTCCAATGTCTCTCGGCTTCCTGTGCTCATTGGAAGATGTGAACCTTGACTTTCTGCTCCAGTCCCAGCCACCTTATCTCCCTGCCACAATGGACTCTTAATTCCCTAGAACCAGCAATCGTAAGCACCAATAACCTCTTCCATTTATAAATTCCCTTAGTCATGGTGGTTTTATCACAGCAACAGAAAACTGACTAATAATAAACTGTGATTTAAGAAATGTAAAACAAACACTTTCCTCTCCAAGTGAATATTATTCATACGTGTCTTGTCACAGCAATTCAGGATTTACTAAGAATGCTACAGTCAATGTTCAATCTCTATTAATGTATTATATAGAAATTAAAATACCAAATTAGTATACTATCCATATTGGAGGTTTAACAACCATACCTAAAGCTCTAATCTGATTTGGCCAGAGAAGTTTAAAGGGACAATATTTTGGCCCTTATCCTCTATGGTAAATTTAAGCCCTGGGATTTGTATGTACACCTCTCTACATGTACTATAACTGTGAGTTACCAGTCATCCTGGGCCAGGGAGGCCTTGAAGATTCACTTAAGGGACTCCATCAAGTCAGTGTCAAGTTAAAGGAGGAATTTTAATATAGAGGAAAAATCTCTTCATGCTTCAAAGGGAAGCCTGGTCAAGCAAGTTCTGACTCTGGCCTCACATAGATAGAACTGGTAAAAGGAGCCAGGTGCAAGGTCTGAGTGACCTTTAAGGACCAGAACCTCAACTGACCTTAACAGCAAAATTAAATTAATTTATTTGAGCTAAAGTATGCTATTAAATACTCCAACAGAAAAGTGTACTCATAAGAAAAATAAAATAACTCATACCCTATTACTAGAGATATAGGTAAGAGACCTGCTGTGTCATGCTGGAAAACAACTCAGAAATAGGTGAGTCTGCTGTGCTATTTATACTAATCTGTCAGAAATACTTGGGACCCATGACTGATGCCTCCTTAGGACCTATTTCCACGGTTATACTGACGCTTGTCCTGCAGCTCCATGTACCAAAACTTTTTTTTTTCTAAAAACTTTCCAATCCCTCTCCCAGGATTCCAAGGGACACACAGATGTCCACTCCCTCCAGAAGCTGTTAGTCAGTGGCTTCATTTTCCCTTTCATCACAATAGACCCCCTCACAGCAGACAAAGGGAACACTTGCTTGTTCCTGGGTGAAAAAATCTGCTACTACCTCAACGAGTCTGGCCTGGTGGAAACCAAGATTGAGTCGCTCTGGAGACTGGGAGAGGACCTCATATGATGCAACCAGCCCTCTTCCTCTCCCTGCCCCTGGTAGCAGAGTCCTGTTTTTACATGGCTTGCCCCTATTTTGGGACCCCTCATCCTCATCTGCTTATTATTTTCTCTTTGAACCTTGTATTCTCTCCCTCCTCCTGGAATGGATTCATGAGGTCTCCAGAGAAATGGTCATCTAAATGTTTTTACAGCCATACATTCCTTTGGGCTCAAACACACTGACCTCTGACTCCCCCTCTCCATTTTGCCCCCTACCAGCCTGAAGAAGCCAGATCTGACTTAGTGCCCATATACCCAAAGAGGTTTGTATTTTAGGTCAGAATTCTTGGCCTACCTTCATGCAGGCTAGAAAAATCACTATCTGCACCAAAGCTTCCCTACTGCCACCCAGTCCTCCCCCCCATTGAAAAGAGTAGAGTGGAACAAAGAACCAAGAACAAGTGTAAGAGGCACAAAAGCTCAGTTCTGTAGTCTGGAGTAGTCACATAGTTCACTGGAGTATCCTCCCCCAGGGGTTCAATTTCATAACATTACTTGGCCACCAGTCCAACTCTCTGGAACACATCACCCACCCACTCCCTCTCACCCAAGGAGACCTATAAAATCCTCCTGCTCCCTGCCTGAGTTCCCAACTTCCATAGCTCCTGCACCTCAGGTCCATGGAGACGCCTGGGAAACCTAGCCTCCATTAAAACATGCCACTGTTGGACTTTAATTTGGTTTGATCTGGCCTCTCTCTATGTCCCTGAAACCTTTCACTTTTATCATTACACATAGTTTTTTTTTTTTTTTTTTTTTTTAATGATGCAGGTAGATTTTAATTCTTATTCCTGTGTCATTGCAGGGCAATGTCTTTCACATAAGGTATCCCAATACAGTGTTTAGGATCAAATATGGGCTTTGGGCACAGGAGAGTTGGTTCCCTATGACATGGTTATGTTTTCCATTATAAATATCAGAAAAAAAAATGAATGAATGAAGATTCAGTACATTTTCCAAGATTACTGTTTATAATGGATATTAAAGTTATCCTTCATAACAGGAAGTCTGACTCTGAGTTCATAGTATTAGCTGGTATGCCCTACTGCATCCAGGTGGCTGTTATGATGATGATCTGTCCATGAAGGGAATAGTTCTGTCCAGCATTACATTTCATCTCATAGGAAAAACTCATGACTTACTAGCACACTACCCAATTTATAATGATAATCTGTTTCATATGATTCTGGAAACATACATATGTGAAATAAAATCTACTAAAACAGTTATAGTAAAAAAAGAAGTTACACTACTTTGTCTAACTTTGAGACTGTGGTAGGATAGACTACAATCATTGCATTTGAACAAGTCATTAGAATCGTTCCCTGTTATTACCTGATAACAACCAAGCAAACTTTAAAGCAGTATCAGTCATGAATGACAGGTGGCTATAATGTGGCCAGAATTTAATGAAGGCAGGTAATTCATTAGCACAGATAGGAAATCAAAAGCAAACATGAAATAATATCTGAGTGTAAATCTCTTGTTTTCAAGAAACATCTTGACATGTCACATACCGGTACTTCCGTGTTTTCTCCTCTATTCCTCTCTGCAGTAAAGCAGCCATCATCCTTCCTGCCTCCTATACAGTAAGGAAAATCAAATGAATATCCATCTTTTGCCTTCCATAATCATCTTTTGCACAGACACAGAGACAGACAGACACACACAATTTTGATATAATCACTATTGGAAAAAATAATATATTCCTTCAAAAAAACTGCTCTATAAGAAAATTACAACTACTTAATGATTTCTGAGTTTTCATGCAATTAAAATCTTTTCAAGTTTTGAGGATAACTTAATGAGTATAAATTAATTGTAATTTTGTTTCATATTTTCTATGAAGAAATACTGTTCCAATTAACCTAGCTCAAAAATGAATACTATCCAAAGAAAATTGAATAACATTCAAAGACAAAGCAAGACAAAATTTATGTGAACATCAGATCATTTGGTACATAGAAATTACTAAACAGTATCTGAATAATTAATTTTCCATTCAATTATAGACAAAATTGTATGGATAGGAAGCATTATAGCTTTGAAAGAATTATTCATCTTGCTATATATGTCCCAACTCTCAGTCCTAATCACAGAAAAATTTTCAACTTTAAAAACCAGTGCTATTTCTTTTTCTTCATTTTAAAATTATACTGCATTATACTCCTAAAAATTATATATTATGTACATATAAAAATGTAGCCTCATAGTAAAAGATCATTTTCCCCTTCTTTATTTAACAAAATTGCGTATTTATAAATAGCCCTGTGGGTTTTTGTGTGAGGATGTGTGGTTTTTCTCTCTCTTTCTCTCTCTCTCTCTCTCTCTGTCTCTCTGTGTGTGTGTGTGTGTGTGTGTTTGTGTGTGTGTGTGTGTGTGTGTGTGTCTGTGTGTGTTTCAGGAGAGTCAGCCATTTCATTTCAATTTTAAATACTGATTTTATGTATTTATAAATATTTGTAAAGTTATATTTCCCCACATTCTTTACAGTTATTGTCACTGTTCTGAAATAAAATACAGCTGTAGAAGTAAATGGAATTTTTATTTTTTATTTTTTTTTACTTCTTTATTTAGTTTTTTCATTTTTTTAACAAAAAGTAATAATTTATGAGTACAAGCATCCTTCATGTAAAACCAATTTGCAAGCAGTTGTGCCCAAACCCACACAGCCCAAGGGACACACCATCCAGCTGGGGGGGGGGCTTGTATGTTCAATCAAGTTGATCAAATAAGTGTGTCCAGATTATATTGATGTAGTTTTGCCATTCACCCCAATTACAGCCCTTATATTCTACCATGCCTCCTCTTCCACAGATTGTTCCCTAGGCTTAGAAAAGGGGCACAGGTGGACGAGAAGCAAAACAGTCTACTTTCTCTGGAGCTGTTGTTTTGAACTCTGGTCAATTCTGTCTCTTTCCTTTAATGGGCTGACAGTTTGTCCAGGAATGACCTTTCAATCCTACTAATGAAGCACAAACTATTATATATATAGGTACTTAAACAGTACTAATTGTTATGGTAGGTTACTTTGGTATAGACACAAATGTTTGGATGGTATGTTAATCCATGAATTATGTTTTTTTTTTTTCTGTAAAATATGACAGGGTCTTACTGTGGCTTATAACATCTCCTAACCACTAGAGGATGTAAGCTTGTGGCATCAGCCATGGGTTATTCCTCCAAGGAGAGAGCTAATAGCCAATTAGATTTGGGATATACAGGTATATGGCTGCCACTGTTGCACAGTATTTCCAGGTAAACAGAATTTTTAAAACACTTGGAGCTTTTGTGCCAACTTTACCAATGTTATGTAGGTATTGTTAAAGCTTCAGGAAGAAAATAAACCTTTCAGGTACCATTTGTTTGAAAACATGAAAGGGAAATGTGCTAAACACTCCACCAGAACATGCCTAGAGATGATAAAAACATTCAAAGATATAAAATTAATACCCTGAAATCAGTAGTTTTCTTATATGCAAACCACAAACATACTGAAAATGAACTCTGGAAAATTACACCATTCATAATACAGTAAAATTCATCAAATACCTTGAAATGAAAATATAAAAATGCATTGGAATAAAGCCATTAAGGCAATGAAGAAAAAAATTTGAAGACTATAAAAGAAGATGGAGGAACCCCAGTGCTCATGGATTGGTTGGATTAATGTTGTGAATATGGCTATCTTACCAAAAGAAATGTAAATATTCAAGGAAATACCCATTAAAATTCCAGCACAATTCTTCACAGATATTGAAAAATATCTCACATAATATGCAAACACACACATAGACACACAAGAAAAAAAAACGGGATAGTAATATAATCTTCAAGAACGAATAGAGGCATTACAATCACTCATCTCATCTCAAATCATTATATAGAGCTAGAGTAATGAAAATAGAATCATGCTGCAATAAAAGCAGACACATTGATCAGTGGAATTAAAAGGAGGACTCACATTTAAAGCTACACATTTTACAGCCAAGTGATTTTTCACAATGGAGCAAAAAGAAAAGAAAAGAAAAGAAAAAAACGCACACTTGAGAAAAGAAAGCATAATCAACACATAGAGCTGTTCAAACTGGATAAATGGCATGTACAGCAATTAAACTATACCCTTAACTCTCACCATGTATAAAACTAACTCCAAGTAGAGCCAACTCCATGTAGAGCAAGGACACCAAAATAAGACCCTATTCCCTGAACAGAGGAGAAGGAAGGGAAAACATTGGAATGTATAGGCACACTATTTCTGTAATCCAAACTTTAGGTTCAAAAATTGAGAAATAAAACTAAAATGATTCAATACATCAAAGGACCCTCCCATTCAAGGGAAGGACCAACTTATACAGTGGAAAAATACTTTACCACCTATACCCTTGACAGAGTGTTTGAACCTAGAATATACAAACATCTCAAAACTAAGCATCAGAAAAATAAAACAATATAATAGAATGTAGAGCAAATAGCTAAACAGGAGAATCTCTAATGATGAACCACAAATGGCTTATAAATAGTTTGGAAAAATGTTCCACATCATTAGACATGAGGGAAATGAAGATTAAAACTATTTTGAGGTTTCATCTTACCCATCTCAGAATGGTAAAGATCCCCAAAACAAACAGCTACAAATGTTGGCCAGGATGTCAAGAAATGGGAATGCTTATCCACTGCTGGTGGGACTTCAAACTGGTGTAACCAGTATGGAAAAAGTTCCGGAGATTCTTTAAAAATAACTTGAAATTCATGTACCATATTATCTAGTTATAGCACTCTTGGGCATATACCCCAAAGATTCTATACCCTACTAGAAAAGAAACTCTTCATTCCTGTTTATTGCTACCTTTTCAAATAAGAAGAAATTGGAAAAAAATACCTAGATGTTCATAAATTGATGAATGGACAATGAAAGTATGGTATGTACACAATCAATTTGATTCTGCTCTTAAAAAAACAAAATTATGAAATTCTCAGATGAATAGACAGAACTAGAAAAATCATCCTAAGTGAGGTAACCTAATATGAGAAAGACGAATGTATCATATTCCCTCTCATAGCTAGGTATTAGCTCTGAAATCTCACATACACATATTTCAGTTTGAATGTTCAGAAAGGTTATGCTATTTTTGTTTTTTGTTTCTGTCTCAGGTTGTTAGAGCTAGTCAATATTTATATGTACTTAGTTTCTTCAGTCCCTGTATCATTGATTTTCATGATATTTTATTATTAATATATTGCAAATTTTCTTTTCTTTTTTTCTTAAATTTTTATTGAGCTTTTGTATGTTTGTTTCTTTTTTTTTTTTTTTTTTTTTTTTTTTTTTTTTTTTTTTTTCCCTGTAGCCCCAGCTGGGAACTCGCTATGTAGACCAAGCTGGCCTAAACTCACAGGGATTTGTCTGCCTCTCCTCAATGTGCTGGGACTAAAGGTGTGTGTCACCATGCCCAGCTGTTTCGTTTCTTAATCAAATTTCAACGCCCTCCTCATCCATGCCAGCCTGCCGGAAGTCATGCATTGTGCCATTCCTGTATGTCTTGCAACAAGTAGCTCAAATGAAAATTCTTTGTTTTGTGTGTTGCTATCGTTCTTCATATAATTATCATTCCTCTTGGCTAAATTTCTGCTGTGTATTTCCACACGGAAATATTTATGAAATCAATATATTTTCATCTATATATTTTAGGATCATTGACTTGCTGCAGCACTTCTTTACCACTGTGTATTGGCACATATCTATATTCCCAGAACATGGGAGATAAATTGTATGTTTAAAGAGAAACCTGAATTCACAGAGCTGGGGATGTAGTACAGTGTTACAGTCCTTGGCTAACATATATAGCCTTCTGGACTCAATAAATTTTTTAACATTAAAAATGAAGCTCTATTCAGAAATAGCTATAAATATTATCATTTACTTTAAATATTTATTTTGAATGTAATGTTTCATATCATTTTAATTATGTCTCTAGTTCACCTGTAATTATTGTGTGAATGGTGGAAAATTATGTTCTACTTTTACTTTCTGTCAGTAAATAATTAGCAGCTCCCCCAAATCATTAAAATATATTTTGGGGCTGGAGAGATAGCCTAGCGGTTAAGAGCACTGACGCTCTTGCAGAGGACCCGGGTTCGATCCCCAGCACCCACATGGCGGCTAAGAACCGTCTGTAACTCCAATTCCAGGAGAACTCCAGTTCCAGGGGAATCCGAGACCCTCTTCTGACCTCCGTGGCATTGCACGACATGGGTGCACAGACCTGCATGCATACAGCACATTCATACACATACGAAAAATAAATAAAAAAAATTAAAAAATATATATATATTTCACAATTCCTTGTACTTTCCTCATTTTTATTTACTCAACATTTCACATTGGTTACTATATTGTCTACCCACTTCCATACTGGTTGCAGTTATTGTGTATTTTTTTGACACAAGGTATCCATGTATCCCCATGTAGCCTGGAACTCCCTATATAGACCAGGCTAGCCTTCTGAATATGAGATTAAAGGCATGAGTCACTACCACACCTGGCCCTGGCCATCATCTGCAATTACCCTTTTTAATATAAAAATAGGCAATATAATTAATTTGTATGTTCCATGTCATGGCTAATGGGAGAGGAAAATGTTATTTAGGTTGACAGATAGCATTAGGTACTTTGGATACACATAGAAAGTGTTTTCTATTCTCCTTGTTTTTAAATGCCCATGCTTTGAATTGAATAAATCCATTTGGAAATAAGTTCTAATGAAACCCTGATTGTAAAAATAAGAATATGGGAAACCTGCATTAATACACACAGCAGCAGTAAGAGGACACATTTTCTAAATTACTTAAAATGTGTATAACTGATGTAGAAATTCAAGTAACATTTTGTAAGTCAAAAGATTTGCCTAACATGTGTTCTTAAAATAGAAAGAAAATATTTCACCTTTGTTGGTGTTTCTCACATTGTGTTGCTAAAAACAGCAATGAAAATTTTATTCACACTATTCTTTCTGCAAGCCAGCTATGTTTGTTTTTAATTCTACATCCTAGCACTTCTCTTTATCAATGACAAAAAATAGCAATCACTGTCACTTTTTTTTTCTGATGGCATAGAGTATATTGTTGCAAGAGAAAAATGATTAAATTTCTCCTTTATATGAAGCAAGTATCATAATAGGATAGGAGGTTTTAGCTGGGGTGGGGATTGCCATGAGAACATGGCAGAGAAGAGAGTATGATGAGGATGACTAATAATAAAGGCCTTTAGAAAAATGAATATGGAAACCGACCACTACAGAATCTTCTTAAAGTATAAAAGCATATACTATACTACCAGGATAAAATGATCTACCTTATAACAGGGTAAATTGACCCAATTAGATACCATAGGCCAGCAATGTAAAAGCCCAATGCCTCAGCTGAACTTACTCTTTTGAGGCTGTTGAACTTAGGTCCCATAAATCCTCACAGAATATTGGACATTGACCCTGCTCTTGGATTCCCCAGAAATTGACTGTAAAACCCCCTTTCTGAAGATCTGGAGAAAAAACAAGGAGTAATCATGCTGGGGCTCACTTCAAAGTGTCATCTCTACTGGCTTGAAAGTGCTGGACACCCTCCACAAAAAGACTAATAATTATCAGCTTTACCCAGCTATGACCTGTGTGCTCTAATATCTAGCCTGGCAAAATATGATCTCTGGTATAATACTTACATGAATAGTACCAGAGTAAACAAATCACATTTTGATTTGACTCAAGTTCTGCTTCTTAGGATAGATCCCATGACTGATCAGGCTTAGGAATATGTGTCTATCCTGCCACAAGGCACAGAGGAGAACCTCCTATTACTACTATAAGTAAACATATTATTAAATTGATTCTTAATGGCTTACTGTTATACCCATAGATTAATGAATCTCTCAGTCTCTGCAAAGATTCTTCCTTTAGCTCTAGATGCTAATTAACACAGGAAAAAATGCCCAATGTGCAGAGAATAAGATACTGTTGAGTGATTATCTCTGAATTAGAAAACATATCAAGCATGCCTCCAAAGGCTCAAGGATTATTGTGGAAGATGTATTGGGATGATTGTAAAAGCCAGAGGTGGTGGATGTCCACAAAGAAACAGAAATCTGGGTAGTTCCTCATATGAACTCACAGCAATAGTTACCTCATGCAAAAGTAATAATAATCTCAATACAGAAAAAAAATCTAAGTATAGATGTGAGGAATTGGCTAAGAATCCCCACTCCTCCCTGAGAGATTATGGGAAACTAATGGCTCCTGAGAAGGGATGAGTCTCTCTCACTTTTAAGGGTGTCACTCTTGGTAACTTAAGAACAGATCCGTATTGAAGGGTATTTGAAGAGACAAAATTGACTCTATAGGCAGATAGATAGATAGATAGATAGATAGATAGATAGATAGATAGATAGATATGCATATATATATATATGTATATATATAGTGGAGATAGAAGGAATATAAATATGATTAAAATTTGTTGTATGAAATTCACCAAATTTCAGTTAAAAATGAAATACAGGGGAATAAATGGGACTTGACAGCTGAGTAATACAATATCATTTATTTACACAAACCTGAAAGACTGGATGTCATACTACTAAATTGGTCGAGTATCATTTGGTAAATAAGTTAATTGTTATTATTTCTCCATATTCTCTTTTCAATGGTTTCAGACTGTTTTATCATTCTTAATGTATTTGAAATAAATAGTAAGTAAATTAACCACCTTGACAATTTAAAGTACACCTCAAAACAGAGGATATAGTTACCGATTATACTTATGATCCTTTACAATTACATTATTTTATTTATTTTTTACTTTTCTAACATTATTTTAAATTAATGTTTTATTTTTTAAAATTATGCATGTGGTTCACTATGTGCACATGAGTGCTGATACAAATGGAAGCCAAATACGTTGTATTTCTCTGGAACTAGAATTACAGTGGAAACGACATAGATTCTGGGAACCAAACTGATGTGTTCTGTAAAAGCGAAAGTACACTTACCCACTGAGCCCATGGTCTACTCCTTTACCAATCAGGTTTTTTTTTTTTGGTCTTTTCGAGACAGGGTCTCCCTGTAGCCCCAGATTTCCTGGAACTAACTCACTCTTGTAGACCAGGGTGGCCTTGAACTTACAAATATCCGCCTGCCTCTTCCTCCCAGGTGCTAGGATTAAAGGCATGCACCACCTGACTACCAATGATTATTTTTAAAAGTCAGATCAGATGAACAGGATGTATATGGACTGTGTCCAAATTGACAATGCTTTTCAATAAACTATGTATATTTGCAATATATGCTGAAGCACAATTTTCCAAATTTTGAAAAAATTCTTACACAACTATATAATAAGCATGTATCAAGAATTTATTGACTTCATCAGTTAACAAGTCAACTCATAATATAAATGCATTGCCTCAAAAGATAATCTGGAGAATTACAAATAAAGAGTGAACAGAATATGTTTGCTAATATACACAGAATATCTACTTTGATTATTTAGGCAAATTTAATATATTATTGATGTTTTCTTCTATGTGGCAATTGAATATGTTTTTGTTGAAAAAAGCATTTTCATACATAAAAATATTTGTTTTACTGTCTAAAGAGAGAGATAAATTCTAAACCTTTAAATTTAGAAACCTTATAGTAAATTGAATTAAAAAAGGATAAACTACTTTTAAATTACAATAATGACAAATAGATTGCTTCTTTCCATTTCCAATTTGAGGTCAATTTTTTTAATTATTTCTAAAAAGATTCATAATTTTGTCTCTATATAGTTTCTATTGTATTAATGCATTATAAATAAATATTGTCAGATAAACCAAAAATATAACTATACTGTCGTTCAGCTTGTCTTTCATCTGGGGGATTTGGTGTTAGCATCCACAAATGAGGGAAACCATTCTTTGTTTGTCTAGTTATGACAGAATACATGATCTGGGATGGTTTGGGGTGGGGTGAGGGGAAGGGATAAGGGAATACACCTGAACAGAAATGAAAAATGATGTATGAAATATATAAAACATCAAAAAAAATTATTTATTCAAAAAATAAATATTGTCATATATTTGCATTAATACATTAATATTAACATATAAGCTCTTAAATAACTAAATGTAAACATTATTGTGTATGTATTTTTACCTACATCATGCAAATGCATTATTTCAGGGAAAGAAAACATGCTTTATGAAACAGTTCTTTTGTTTTTTTTAATTTTATTTATTTATTTTTAATTTTTTATTGAATTTTTCTGTATCTCTTTCTTATTTATTTTTGTATGTGTATGAAGGTACTGTCTGCATGCTGGTTTGTGTACCCATGTCCTGCAATGCCAAGGAGGTCAGAAGAGGGTGTCAGATTCCCCTAGAACTGGAGTTAAAGATGGTTCTCAGCCGCCATATGGGTGCTGGGGATCAAACCCAGATCCTCTGCAAGAGCAGTCAGCGCTCTTAACTGCTAGGCCATCTCTCCAGCCCCTTCTTTTGTTTTTAAAGTAATATTATCATAAACAGAATCAAGAGAAAACAGATTTACACATATTCAGTGAAAGTTCATAAACATAATGGAAATCTATTTATTTTTAAGGGTTCTCCACACTGCTTTCCATAGTGGTTGTACAAGTTTACATTCCCACCAGCAGTGGATAAGTACTCCCCTTTCCCCACACCCCTCCAGCATCTGTTGTCTTTTGTATTTATTTTTTTATCTTAGCTATTCCTATTGGAATGAGATGATATCTGAGAGTGGTTTTAATTTGCATTTCCTTAATTATTAATGATGTTGAACTCTTTTTAAAATGTTTCTCAGCCATCTTTATTTCCTCACTGGTGAAGTCTTTGTTCAGCTCTTTACTCCATCTTTTGAATAGGTCATTTGTCTTTTTATTTCTTTGTTTTTTGAGTAGTTTATGTATTCTTGACTTTAATGCTGTGTCAGATGTGTCACTGGTAAAGATTTCCTCCAACTCTGTGGTTTTCACTTCACCTCCTTGTTTGTTTCTTTCACTGTACAGAAGGTTTTGAGTTATATGAGGTCCCATTTGTTGACTGTTGAACTTACTTCCTGTGCAGCTGCTGTCTGATTTAGAAAGTCTTTTCCTATGCCTATGTTTTGTACGTTGTTACTAACGTACAAAATTGTTTCTTTCCATTTCCAATTTGAGGTCAATTTTTAAATTATTTCTAAAAAGATTCATAATATTTTCTCTCTAAAGTTTCTATTGTGATAATGTATTATCAATAAATATTGTCATTATATTTGCATTAATACATTAATAATATTAAGAAATAAGCTCCAAAATAGCTAAATGTAAACATTATTGTGTATATATTTTTTACCTACATCATGTAAATGCATTATTTCAGGGAAAGAAAACATGCTTTATGAAACACTTCTTTTGTTTTTAAAGTAATATCATAAATAGAATCAAGAGAAAACACATTTACACATATTCAGTGAAAGTTCATAAACATAATGGAAATCTACTCTTTCAGTCAATATTATTTTAAAAAGTGTCTCTATTGTTTCTCTTCTCCTTTAAAGCATTTTGTTGAAGGGAAATTTTGTGCTTAGCTGCACAATGTGAAATGATATTGCTCTGTCCAACCATGCATCCTCCTACTATATTCTAGTACAATAGTAGAAGGTTGAGTAATTTTCCAAATTTAATTGTGGATATTGGTAATGTCCATTAGTTGCCATGACGTCCCACAAAATATTCTATCTGAAGTTACTCATTTTAAAAGAAGCGCATCAAAACCAGACCTGCACTTATCAAGTGATTATGATAATTTCCTCCTTTTACTTTTACATTGTAAGGCACATTATGACCTTCAACATGGAGGGCTAGAAAATAAGAACACTAGCAAAAAATAGTTGAAACTATCAAAAACAAGCCATTAAACAACATAGCATAGGGTAAGTCCATTTACAGTGAACAGCTAAAAGCATGGAGGATTAAGACATTTTTCTGCTTCCAGTAAAAAGAAGAAAAAAATACATGAAATATGTCAGGCACATGTTAATCCATAATTATTCTGATGAATAAAGGGAATGTTTCTCAAGGGTAAAGTTTAAGACCCTGCACTTAATATTTTGATATTAAAGGTATAATTTTAAACAACCACCATTTTATACAAAACAAAACAAATAAAATCTATTTCTGGGGCTAGGGAGATGGCCTAGAGGTTAAGAGTACCAACTGCTCTTGCAGAGGACCCGAGATCAATCCCCAGCACCCACATGGCGGCTGAGAATGTTCTTTAACTCCAGTTCCAAGGGAATCTGATGCCCTCTTCTGACTTCTGTGGCATTGCATGACACTGGTTCACAAACCTACATGCAGACAGTACATTCATATACATAAAAAAATAAATAAAATTTAAAAAACCTATTTCTGTCACTTAACTTTATTATTTGCAACCACCTTTACTTAATTTAAAATGAAAAAATTCCTTCCAGAGTCACCCCCCAATAAAAGAAAAAAAATTAGTAAAAGTAAGAAGAATGTTATCATTGTATAAGACGATCCCTTACAATGTTGTCCTAATTCACCTAATTCATTCTCTTAAAATGTTTACATCTAATTTTTTTTTCTGTGCCACTATGTTTCTTTCATTTTTTCTTAAGGTTTTGTGCATACTAGACAATGAATTTAACACTGAGATATTTTTAATTTTTAATTTGAGATAGTATTTGCCAAGGGTAACATTGACCTCACTGTGTAGCCCAGCAGACCTTGAACATTATTCCCTTATTTTATTCAGCCACCTTCATAGCTGGTGTTACCAGCATGGACCACCAGTTGTGGCTAAAATTCTTTAAATACTGCTGTTTAGATTTTTAATGTGAGGTTTATAATCTGCATAGTACTGTGGTTCTTACTCCTTCTGCTTGGGCATTGGAAAAACATCAAGAGAAACAAATCATTAATAACAAAGTAAATATATTTCTGTTTCCAAGTGGTATGACATTTTTATTGAATTTTTATTTCATACATAATTTCCAGTCAGCCTTAATTACTATTATCCCACTTCTCCCCTGGCAGCCTCTCTCAGCCCCCCTTTCCAACTCCCAGAGTTCACAACTTCTGGCATTTGTGCTAGAGACCATTGCCCCAAATTACTCTCCTCACTCACTCCTCAGTTCCAGCTCCTCCCTGAGCTCCAGTTAGCCTATCCAGAGTTTCTTTTCTAAAGAAGGCCAGTGCTTTCTCACCCATCCACCATCTACTTCCAATATTTCCTCATCCAAGTTTTGGCTTCGCTACCCATATCTACAGTCCTGTGCAGAGTTTTGGTCCAGCGAGCTTGCATAGGTCTTGCATGTTGATACCAAAGCTGTAGGTTCATATGAACAGGGTCCAATGAGCTTGTAGGGTTAAATTTAATTTGGACTTGCATCATTTCCTTGGCTCTTTCAATCTTTCTGCCCTATATTCTGCAATGTTCCATGAGCTCTGGCTGTGTGAACTTTAATATAGGCAGCCTGTCTATGGAGCCATGCTCTGTAGACTCCTATTATTCACTGTTTAACCATTCAGGCTCTTTTGGGTTCATGGTCTCCTGCTGCATGGAGGAGCTTCCTTAACAATAGTTAAGAGGTAGTTAATTCCTTCTTGATTCTTTGTTGATGATGCTTGGGTCTTGTGGGTAAAGTTTCATTGCAGGTGTCTCATGTAGGCATGAGCAAGTAACAGACCATGTCTGTGTGTTTCCAGTTTTGGACATTGTATTATTTTCATCTGGTGAAAACAAGGTTCTTTTCTGAGAGTTGTCAGGAATATTTGTCTGTAAATATTCCAGGGGAATCTGATGCCCTCTTCTGACTTCTGTGGCATTGCATGACACTGGTGCACAAACCTACATGCAGACAGTACATTCATATACATAAAAAAATAAACAAAATTTAAAAAACCTATTTCTGTCACTTAACTTTGTTTATTATTTGCAACCACCTTTACTTAATTTAAAATGAAAAAAATTCCCTCCAGAGTCACCCCCCTTTTGTAGTTAGTAAAATGCTACTTTAGCCTAGGAATATTTCAACCTTTTATAATTGTCTGAGTTCTGTGGACTCTCCAGATGTGTGTATCTGGCTATGTTAATAATACCACACACGAGTTTCCTCCCACTGAGTGGGATTAGGTCAAATTGGTTAGCCATTGATTTCTCCCAAGATAGAAGTGCTGCTATTGTACCAATATCTTAAGCTGTGCTGGTTATTGTATGTAGAAAATCCAAAAGAAGCCATATATAGATATATATAGAATATAGATATATATATATATATATATATATATATATATATATTTTAGAGAACTAATAGAAAAATATAGAAAAATAACCAATGTTGAGAAGGCTGGAGAGATGTCTGAGCAGTTAAGAACACTGTTTTGCAGATGACTCAGATTTGATTCTCAGCACCCAGCTGCTAACAGCTCTCCATAACTCCATCTGCAGCAAATCCAACAACTTTTTGTGAGCTCTAGGTACATTGCATGACAAGGATGCACTTACATACATTCAAGTAATACACTCAACCAACTAAAATAAAAATATTAATGAATAAATATATGCTTTGAAAAGTCAGTCTTAAATGATACAAATCTAACACAAATTAGTTGCATTTGTAAATACTAAGGATTAAAATTTTCAGTATTTGGGACATAGGAGTTCTGGGTTTGATACGGAAACATTGTAAGATTTGTATAAAGGTCCAATAAAATTATATAAATATAAAATTACATAAAATTAAACTAATTGTCATAACCAAAAATCAAACAGTAATCCCAATTACAAATGAGTTCATAAAAAGATAATATTTAGGTGGAAACTAAACATAAGTCCACAAATTTTTGTACTGCAAACTCCAAATTAGTGTAAAGGTTATCAAATGAAACTCCAATAAATGAAAATACATGATATGTACACAGAGCTAACCAGGATGTTGCAAAGCTTTATTTTTAGCGTCTTTAGTGGAGCGTTGTAGAATATGAGTTTGAATTTGAGATATGTTTTTGCTACAAGGAAAAATGAAAAAGGGATATCCGAACTATGCCAAACTATGTACAAATTAAATGCAATCTTTATGTTTCCATGATATATACTACATACATACATACATACATACATACATACATACATACATATTATTGGATGTATAATAGGGTTCAATGATGAATCTTTTATAGAAACAGGAAAATGTAACCAAAAATCTGTATGAAATGTATTGTCAGTGAATCGCTGTTGGTAAAGGAGAGTGTGTTTTCTTTAATAAAATATCTTTGCTATCTAGGATGTTCATGCCCCAGTTGATGGGCACACTTCCAACAGCATATCAGCAAAAAAATTACTCCATGGGGTTAACATGAAAATGAGGACACAAAGTTGGATGGGTAGAGAAGAGGGGGTATATCTGGGGGAATTTGCAGATGGGTGAATATGATCTAAATTTAATGGTTAAAATTCTCAGATAATTAACAATTATTAGTAATATTATTAGAGAAATAGAATATTTTTAGGAATTCTTAAGAGATCTTGGGTAACAAAAGAACATTAAAAAGGAATAAATTAGAGTCCCCGTATGTCCCAATTTCCAAATTTAATATTCTCTGTGAGGAAAAACATGTTTCTCAATTCCTGTATGTTTAATCCTTCGGTGATAGTGAACAATCTAAAAGAGGTGAGATTATCAGTTGAAAAGGGTTTTTTCATTTCTGATGTCAGTGCCCAGAAGTAGCTCCCCAATAAAGACGACTTTTGCTGCTGCTGCTGCTGCTACTGCTACTGTTGTTGTTGTAACATAATAGAAAAGAAGAATGAGAATGGTTTCCAAAGGATCATTAGTTGCCTTCTTTAGAAAATAAACACAATAAGTAAGTGGTTGTGAGATGCCCAGTTAGAAGTGACACATATACTATGCAACATCTACAAGTACAGCTAAGGGAATATAGTGGAACAGAGGATAGAGAGAATATTAATGCATCTCTCAACTCTCACCAGGGAAGCTTCCATATGCAACAGGCGGCACTTAATACAAAAGGCCACAAGTGACCAAAGTGTAGACCATAAAAGACTGCTTATATTAACCCTCATCCACACAAATCTCAAGGGTTATTGCTGTGAAGGGGCAGAAAAATTTTGAGACACAGGGATGTGAATAACCACAAGGAAACTGAGTTTTCCAGGCTTCCAGAAACTTGCACCTATGAACTTACAGCAATGGTGACAGGATGCACAAGATCCTTGAAAACTAAAACCAGAAAATAAACCACCATAGAAGTGGGGAGATGGATAAGAATCCCTAACCTTAGCAGCAAAACTTTCAGCAGCTGATTACTGCTGGATGAGGGAGAGTTGGTCTTCTTTAAGGGAGTAATGGTACTTAGGCTGACCACGCTTCAGTGGATGCACTTACACTAAGGGACATCTCAGGACACAAACTTGACTCAATAGTCATTGACATATGTGACAGAATGCATTAAATCCAGTGGAAGGGCTACAATAGTTGCAGATAGGGGAGAGACTCTAAATAAGGTTAAAAAGTAGCAAGTGCACAAAAATTCAATAAAGATATATATGGAAAAATGAAGCAAAGAAAAAAGAAAATAGTACCGTGAAATAATATAGAAAAACCACAAACTGAAATACTTGGAATAATGAGTGTTTATGAAAGCATTGATAACCACTATTCTGCATACTAGTGAAATTCTTAGCGACAGGATTTTACAAATACTTACTCAGAAGTTTCTGGTTATAGTCATGCAAGAGAATCTCCACAAAAGTTTTCTTTTTAAAAATTTCTGAACTGCTCATGCCTTTAATGTAAAATATTTTATGGTATAGTATGTATCATAAAATGTAATAAAAATAATATGAAACTAGCAAAAATAAGATACCCATAAATATAATAGATGAGAGAACTCATAAAGGAAGCATTGTTAAGGTTCAGACTTCTTTTCCACTTCTCCAGTTTTATGCTTTTTTTGTTTGTTTGTTTGTTTGGTGAGTGTTTGCATGGGCCTTGTGCATTGCTATAAGTTCATATGAGCAAGTTTCTTGAAGCCTGGAAAATTTTGTTTCCTTATAATCATGTATCAACCCTGGCTCTTATAATCTTTCTACCCCTTCTACTTCAATGGTCCTTGAACCCTGGATAGGTGATTTTTTTTTTTTTTTGGTCTTTTCGAGACAGGGTCTCCTTGTAGCCCCAGCTGTCCTGGAACTCGCTCTGTAGACCGGGCTGGCCTTGAACTCACAAAGATCCGCCTGCCTCTGCCTCCCAAGTGCTAGGATTAAAGGTGTGCACCACCACGCCCAGCTTGGATGGGTGATATTTAATATAAGAATCTTTTCCTCCTGTGTGAGAGTGCATTGGTTTTCATTTAGAGAGTGACTGTGTGTAGGCTGACTAGAATCCAGTGGATGAAAGCACACTTAAGGATATCTATGTAAACAAATTTGAGCCAATAGACCTTAACATATATGACAGAATGCATTAAAACTGAGGAATGGTCTACGGGTGGGTGCTGATAGAGGAAAGATTCTAAATATGATTGGGATGTATCATTTAAAATGTATAAAAATTCAATAAAACAAATTAGTAATCTTTACTACAGTAAAGTTTATTTCTCAGCCAGTAGTTTCTGAAAGATAAAGTTTTGCTCAGATTTAGCCCAGATATCATCTCCTTCACTTCCAGGTGAATGTGGACTGTGAGTATTTTTGTCTTCCAGGAAATGATAAGAAGGCCAATCAGAAGGCAGAGCAAGTTCAAGAACTGTTTGAGCTACAGAGTCAGTTCATGGTCAGCCTGGGCAATAAAGTAAAACCCTTCTGGAAGAGGAAAAAGAGGGCTGTGTATACAGCTCAGTGGTAGAAATTTTGTCTAATTTGCCTCCCAGTCCATGATTCAACCTCTCATCCTATATCAACCAGTACAGGCAGGGTCATGGCTTGAATGACTTACTGGGCACAGCTAAGCCTGGCACAGATTCGACATGGGGTAGGAGTCCTAGGTACCATCCTAGGGTCTAACACTGTTGGGCTGGAAACCATGGATCTGTTCATCAGCCCCTCTGGCCTCAATTGTAACAGATTTCTCAGAGACATCCTATGAATGAGTGATCAGATTTAATGGAGGAATTACATCAGCTTAGAATACAACTTCTTTTAAAACTTGCCCAGCCTTCCTCAGATATAACAATTGGGACCCAGAGATGTTGCTGAGCAGTGAAATTACACTCATACATTTAAGCCGAAATATTTCCAGGAAGAAAAACACCACTGCCAGATACATGACACAGTTTCTGCAAGGTTACTTACTGGTTCTTTATGAACTTTTCTTAATTTCTCAAAAACTATGGTTTAATATAAGCAATGCAATTTGGTTTAATATAAGCAATGCAATTCGATATAACTTTTTTTTCTCTTTTTGGTCTTTTCGAGACGGGGTCTCCCTGTAGCTCCAGCTGTCCTGAAACTCACTCTGTAGACCAGGCTGGCTTTGAACTTACAAAGATCCGCCTGCCTCTGGCTCCCAAGTGCTAAGACTAAAGGCGTGCACCACCACAGCCAGCTCTCAATAAAACTTTTAATCATGAATAGCATGTGCATTCAGAGTAGGGAACACAGTCCCTTCTGATGTGTTGGGTATTTTTATAATTAAATTAACTGGTAGAAGAAGGAAAAAAGAAAACATTGACTATAAACTCAATAGATTCTTTTTAAAATATTTAAAATATTCCAGAATTTCATGCATGAGTGTATTATTTCCATCCAGTCCAGTCCCCCTAAAACTCTTACTATGTCCCCGCCAATCTTTCTTACAATATTGGGCTCTTTTCTTTGATTATTATCCTTACATATACATCCATATGTTTATAAATATGCACATATAAATATATTACACTGAGTCCCTTTGGTGGTGCTTCTTATTATTCAAAGGTTTATGAGAACATTGATATGGAAAATACAACTTTGCAGCTTTACTTAAAATATTAAAAAGTTGATAACAGGTACTAAAGAAATTACAAAATGAATATTGTAAAATCATTTGGAAGACAACATGAACTTTCACTATATTGGATTAAAATGTGATTTCTTCAGTATGATAAGAATTTCAAGCACTATATAAAAATAAAAATTGACTACATGCAAAGTCAAGAAAGTCATAAAAATAATAAACTGTGAATTAAGAGATATAACCAGCCAAGAGAAAAGCAGTCGTCAGAAATATTTTCTTTTTTTGTTTGTTTGTTTTAATTTTATTTATTTCCGTATGTGTATGAATGTATTGTTTGCATGCAAGTCTGTGCACCCGTGACGTGCAATGCTGCGGAGGTCAGAAGAGGGCGTCGGACTCCCCTGGAACTGGAGTTCTCCTGGAATTGGAGTTTCAGACGGCTCTCGGCCGCCATGTGGGTGCTGGGGATCGAACCCGGGTCCTCTGCAAGAG